>OW679194.1:136011350-136135901 GCA_940337035.1 Agriotes lineatus | reverse complement strand
CCTCTACAGCGCGGATATATTCGCAAAGTTCGGCGGGGTTGCCGTGAAATGTTGGAATTTCATTTAGCATACTCATATGGAAACCTAAAGGGTATCCATTAAAGGCTGGTGCTGGCGGAACAGCTTGATTTAAATTTTGATTCTCATTTGCCATTGTTAAATTTGGTATTAGACGGGGTGGTCTTAAAGTTATTCTATTTTGAGTTAAGTTATTATTTCGAGTTGTATTTTCGAATTCACTTTCAGATTCGCTTTCAGACGATGTGTCTGTATTGATCATTAACACTATAATTTTAAAAATTCGTTTATGTTAGTAAACAGTGCTTAAGATTAGGGGTTCCTAATTGAATTCAGGGTACCTACGCATGATTGCAAAGTCGGTTGGCGATTATTAAGTATACCTAACGTATACGCCAGTACCTCATCTCGTTTGCAACCACCTGAGCTTATAATTAAAAATTGTTAAGCTATGTTAGTAGCTGTTTAAAATATTAGTTTAAATTCACTTGTAACAAAATAATATACGTAATTTTCTTACTTATTCATTGTTGTTGATCTCGATGGATCTAGTTGTTGATCTCGGTGGATCTAGTTGTCTTCGATAGACGGAGTTGTTCCCAATGAACTGGATGTCTGCAATAGACAGGGTTGTTCCCAATGAACTGGATTGATCGCGATGATCGGCTTGAAAACTGCAACCAGCGGGCTCGACGCTTCGGCGATGCTTGTCCTATGGTCGGCTCGAGGGTACAGGTGCGGTTGTAGGTCTTCGGAGGCAGGGATCTTGCAATTAAGGGTTGAAACCCACGGTGCAAAATCGGTTTTAATGGTCGAAAACTCTTGAGACCGTTGCAAATATCCGAAAGACTGCGCCAGTTAAGTTTATTTAACGACGATTAGTGTTTTTAAAAAGCATTTATTTATACTTAGTACACTAATCACTTTACAGACGTCGGAGCTCTGCTCCACACACTTGATTCAGGACAGGCTAACCTGAGTGTCGAAACAGAACTGAATGCAAGAAGCATCTTAACACTAAGGAAAACTCTTATCCTAAAGAAATGCAAGCTAGTTTCCGTTCCCACAGGCGTTATCATAAAGTTCTAGGAACAGAGTACAGATCTAGCGGGTTCTAATCTTATCTCTAAGCTAGTAAGCGTTTCTAGTCACGTAACTCGCGGGCGAATGTTTGTGACACCAATACTGTCAAAGTCAGTTATCAAAGGTAATTATTAATACTACACATCTGACTGTATTCATTACATAACGCTTTAATTATTTCAAAAACACTTTACCTCTAACGCAAGAAGTAAATAGAATAACTTTACAACCACACTTCCAGTTCCAAATTGTAGTTTTATAACCTCACTTCACTTTTAGCACATGGGCTAAAAGTAAACAGCTGATTTCTTTAAACATGGTAAATTATAAAACGACACTTTTAGTGAAAAAAGCTAGCTCTAAAAGGCCTACTTTTAGTGGTGGTCGTAGATAAAATTCTTTGCCAATGTAATTCCACAACCATCATATTGAGAAAATAGTTACTACAAGATATACAGCTCTCGGACAGCGATTGAAAGTGTATGTAACATAGAATGACAACAAACTCTATAATTACAATGGAACATACATTTTGTATGCAAATAAATAATGATCAAACATTATTTTGATCTAGTATGGCTATGGAATAGTTCCTTATTTATGATCGCAACTATGTCTATACATAAATATATGTAAATAAACTTGATATTTGATTTTTAAGTGACTTATGGTTGCATTCATAAATTAGGAACTATTGCAAAGCTATATTAGATGAAAATGATTTTTGATCATACTATATAATTGAACTAACAGCCCTAGTATGCTTAATCAATAAAACCTTTAATATAAAAGTACACTTTACTTATTATTATGATTATTTTTTTCGTAGAGATTTCAACCATTCAGAAGGCTGGATTTAGTTAAGTTATATCTTGTATAATTTCGATTATACAAAATCAATTATACTATAGTAACTTCACTAGGCAACGCAATACATAACTTTTGTCAACTTGAAGTTGTTTTCATGGAAATGACTTTCAGCTAGGTTAATACAAACAAATCGAGCAGCCAATAAAATATTTATTTGTTCCTAATATTAAAATTTACTCAAAAAATAATCAAATCGAATACAATCCGTACTTCGAACAGGTTATACGTCTCAAACTTTTTGCACAATAGCAAATCGTGTCAGTTTGACAAAATAATCCTCCCGCTAACGCGGTCGGACTATTTAACCTGTCAAACTGACACTCTTTTATTATTGTGCAACAAGTTATCGACATATAACCCGATAATATCGAAGTACTTATAGTATTACTTCTGATTATAGTATTATATTACATATTAAAATATTGTCGTAAGGTCTATAACCTTACAGTTTTAATGTGCGAATATTGGATCAGTTTACTATTTTAAGTAAACTAATTTTTTGGGTAAAACAAATATTGTGATGCGGAAATTGAACTATAACTAAATTTTAAATAAAAATGCAGTATTCAAACTTAATTTTACATCAGGAAAACATGAGTTAGTGAAATAGAACCTTTATTAAAACATTTATAGATTTTCCTTATGCTCCACTTCTCGTCAGAGTCGACTATTTAAGTTTTATACAAATTTCCATTTACAGAATTGTATCTACAGAGTGGCTAAGAAAACCCAGGCCACTTTTCCAACTATTAACACCACCTGTCGCTGTTTTTACGATGTTTATAAGGTTACTAAATCATATTTGATGTTTAGGTATTTAAATTAAAGTTAGCTACGCTACTTTCCACTGTCAATTTCAAAACTAAAATCTGCTGTCATACTGACAGCGAAGCAGATATGAATATTAATCTCCAACAACGTATTGCCATTGTGAAATGGTTTTATCAAGCGCAAATGGGCTATTCTACCAGAATGACGGTACAAATAGTGCAACATAGTTGGTGTCCAACTTATGCGACCACCACCAGCTCGTAGTAGCATAATTACAATTATTGAAAAATTTGAACAGAATGGGGTTGTTTCAAACCTACAGAAAAAGATAAGTGGAAGACCAAAGAGCGTCGTCACCATTGATAACGCTGCGAAAATTACAAGAGGCAACAACTTCGCAAAGACAAATTTCACGAGAATTTGAAATTAGCAGGCTATCTATACAAATTATTATTCGTGAAATTGGTTGGAAATTTTATCGGCCAAGATTAGTGCATTCGTTGAATGAAGATCACCCAGATCGTAGATTGCAGTTTTGCGAAGAGTTTAGAAATTTATTGGAAGATGGGGAATTGTTCGAGATGTGGTCTGTGCAGACAACGTTAAGGAAGACATTGAGACCTTGAAGGTCTTCATTGAAGCAGCATTCGAATCTTTCACTCCTGAAATTTGTAGAAACATTTGAAGAACTGTTCAACGAAGAACTCAAATCTGTTCAGAAAATCTGGATCATAAATTCGAGACCTTGCTTTTTAAAAAGTTCAATTTTGTTAGCATTCTGGTTCTTTAATTTTGTTGCTGTTTGATTTCTTTAATTTTTAATGATCTTTTGCGTTTTGGTTGTTTTGCCTTAATTTGGAGCGTATTTAATAACTAAAACGTCTTGAGTAGCTTCAGGCATTTTAATACACGTGAACTAATTTCAGTAGTCCACTTGGATTCTGCGTTGTTGCCAGTATTTTAATTTAATTTGTCTTTACTAAAGCGCCATCTCTTGACCACCGCAATAAAAGTGGGCGGGATTTTCCTAGCCGCTCTTATTGTTAGCACATCCAGTTTTCAAAAAGACTAATTACAAAAATCGCCAGAATATGTAATACAAATAGACTAGTCCACTTTGATAACGTTATTTACTGATTCAACACCATTTTCTTATGCTGTCTAAATATTAGTGATATTTTTATTTAATATAATCGTCTTTATTATTTATGGTAACGTACGTCTCAAAATTTTTCGAAAAATTTCCCAATAAAATGTACCTACAGTAAATAACCTCCCATTGAGTTGCCGTTGGAAACAAATTGTATCAAATTGATTGACGTTTAATATAACATGTCAGTTTTGTAATAAACACAGTTATACGGTTTTGTTGTTGAAATGCAAAATAAATAAATTGTATAACATTTTTAACCCTCCGAAAACTTATGAGACGTAGGTTGTCAGGGTGTTATATTACAAATAATGCACGAGAGAAAAGTTGAGCCCTGGAGGTCGCTAGACCGAGAAGGGTTATTTCTCGAGTGAATTATTTGTAATAACATACGCCCGCTATATAAAATTTTATCCAACAACTAGATAAATATCCGAAAAATAACTGAGGTTTTTTTTATCGCATTACAGCATGCAGGTAACAAAATGGGCATGTATTTGGTAACTTCCTTATTTAAAATTTAAAAATTCATTTTGAAATCTAAGACGCCAGTGTCAGTAATGGTCTAATTTAAGTACAATTACCCTGTGCAGGTTTTTCATGACCGACTTAAGAATTTGATAATATTTTAAATAAATAAATATCAAAGTTGTAGCAGCGTTATTACATTCATTAAAATTAAATGTTTTACTTAGTATTTAACAAAACAAATACAAATAACACTGAACAATACTTGTAACAATAAATAAATAGAATGAATGGCGCAAAACGTGCTCAATTGGTTGTCCACCCTGCTGCTCACATAAATTAATTCTTTTCAGCATGTTATTTTTAACGAGAGCTCAGGGGTTATGAAATTTCAGGACTGAATTATCTTTGCTCGTAGCTCTTCTGTAGTATCGTCGTTCTTTACTTTTCCCCATAGAAAAAAATCCAAACTTGTTAAATCGGGAGTGAGATGAGGCCAGTAATGCTCAGCGCCCCTTGTAATTACTCTATTATTAAATGTGATGCTTAAATGGTTTCTAAAGGGGTCTGTAGAGATGAGCAGGGGCTCCAGCGTTTTGAACCACAATCCAAAACTAAATTTTCCCATAGAAAAGATAAGTAATTTTCCAAGAAACTAAGGTACATTTCACTATTCAAGTTGCATTCGAAAAAGCGAGTACCTATCACAAAATCACCCACAATGCCGCACCACACATTTAACGAAAAAAACTCTTTGAAAATTTATCTTCCTAATCCAGTAGGGATTTTCTTGTTCATAATAATGCAAATGATGTTGATTTACAACACTATTATTGCTGAAGCTAGCTAAATCAGAAAATAACACCTGGCTTAGAAAGTTTGGATTGTCAGCTAATTGTTTTTTTAGAAATTTGCAGAAACGTATTCTACGTGGATAGCCTTTCTCAGTCAGATGTTGTACCAGCATCAGGTGATATAGGTGGAACTCATTGGCTTTTAAAATTTTAAATGCTGAATATTTGCTTATGCCTACAGTTCTTGCGATATCTCTTTGACTGATATGGAAGTTGTCTGTGACCATCTCAACCACTGCTGCCTCGGTTTGTAGAGTAACAACATGTCTAATTTTTGGCTTTTGAAGTTTTCATGTTGACTCGAATTCTATTCCAAGCTCCTAAATGTGCTATGAGATGGAGCTTGTATGTGGGAATACCCAGAGCCAGTAGATATAGAGAGTACCGCCATTCTTTGATCCGTGAAAATGCCGCTATCGCCGCCATTTTTGTTCCTACCAGCAATGACTGAATGAGGTATGTCTAAAATTTTACTTGAAATTGGCAAGACTGTAAGTCTATGTCAAATTCGAGGTTAGCAGGTTATGTTTTGCGCCAGTTTGTGTCAAAACTGACGCAAAAACTAACCTGCTAACCTCGAATTTGACATAGACTTACAGTCTTGCCAATTTTAAGTAAAGTTTTGGATTGCCAACAAACGTCACGTTGACGGAATTGTGTTACAAACCTCAAAGTGACGCATATGTCAGAGGAATAAACATGGCGGACGTGGCGGTACTCTCTATATCTACTGGCTCTGGGAATACCCAGAGCCAGTAGATATAGGAGAGTACCGCCATTCTTTGATCCGTAAAAATGCCGCCATCGCCGCCATTTTTGTTCCCATCAGCAATGACTGATTGAGTTATGTCTAAAATTTTACTTGAAATTGGCAAGACTGTATGTCTATTTCAAATTCGAGGTTATCAGGTTATGTTTTCCGTCAGTTTGTGTCAAATAACAAACAAAATCTACCTACTAACCTCGAATTTGACAGAGACTTACAGTTTTGCCAATTGTAAGTAAAATTTCGGATTGCCAATAAATGTCACGTTGACGGAATTGTGCTACAAACCTCAAAGTGACGCATATGACAAAGGAACAAACATGGCGGACGTGGCGGTACTCTCCTATATCTACTGACTCTGGGAATACCTATAGCCCCTCTATTTACAAATAGTAGCGACAACCTTTGATGTTGTCGCTGGGACAAAATCACGTTGGTATCCCTTAAGTCCCTAGCATATTTAAAAATTGCTAAGGAAGTTGTATAATTAATTAAAATGTGACATTGACATTTGTCGTGATTTTATTCATTTTTCTCTTCGGGGGCAAATTCTAAGTCGAGGACGTGGAAATGCCACGGTGTTGTGTCGATAAGTGTAAAAATAGTGGCAGAAAAAGATTTCAGGTACTCAGATCAGTTATTTTTTCACTGTTTACACTGAAATTTACCGTTTAGTAACTTTTTGTATTTTCATGTTTGCATCAGGTTTGCCCCAGGATGTCGCTACTATTTGTAAATAGAGGGGCTATAGGAATACCTAAAGATCCTGTATATAGTTTACTAAGAGTTGGGCAAACAGCGTAATTTGACATACAATTTTGATTCCAATTAGACATTTGACATATGTCGAACAAAGAGGTTATGAGAACCAATTTTACTACTTTTCTTCTGATGAGGGAGTTTTCAGAGCATTTGCCGTTCTCAGGATCTCTAAAACCGACTATTAGGAATATGCGGCTAACCTAGTTAGAATTTAGATTTGCATGTGTGAAATCATCTGTCGTAACATGTTACAAAATATGCAAAAAACGCCACTTTTATCACACATGCCTTGTAAAAATTGATCCAAACCATCAAAATGTATCACTCTGTTTGCTCAACTCTTAGTAAACTATATACAGGATCTCTACTATACAAGGTGTTTCAAAAATGTCTGCCAAAATTTCTAGGACGTGTAGTACATAAAAAATAAGTGTAGTTTACTATATAAAACTATTTCCAAAAATGCACCTTCAAGGAGCTACAGCCCCTAGAAGAAGACTCTCAAAAATGGTTTTTTGGTATTTTCTTCAAAACTTTTACAGGTAACGTAATGAAATTTGGCACAGGGGCGTAGTTTTTTATGAAAAATATTACTAATTTGTTAGAATCTTCATATTTTATTGAGGGGCGTAACTTAACAAGGGGACTGGAATGGTTCAATTATCTTTTTTTGTGAGTGGATTTATCTAATACATTTATCAAAAATCTCAAAGCTTGTTTATCTTACATAAAAAAGGCATTCTTGTTAACATGTTTTAAAGTTGACTGTTTTCGTGTAATTTGCAGTTGAGTGTTGACGTATTTTTCAAACTTTTGAAATTGCTTGTACAAAATGCCTTCGAAAATCTTTTGAGCAGGATGTCAATTTGAGATGGTTGACGCATTGTAAATGTTTACGTTATTATTTAAACCACGCACACAAGAGATAGGGTAATTGAACGGTCCAGCCCTCTTGTAAGTTACGCCCCTGAATAAAATATGAAGATTCTAACAAATTTGTAATATTTCTCATAAAAAACTAAGCCCCTGTGCCAAATTTCATTAAGTTACCTGTAACAGTTTTGAAGAAAATGCCAAAAAACCATTTTTAAAAGTCTTCTTCTAGGGGCTGTAGCTCCTTGGGAGTGCATTTTCGGAAATAGTTCTACAGAGTAAACTACACTTATTTTTTATGTACTATACGTCCTAGAAATTTTGGCAGACATTTTTGAAACACCTTATACAGGATGTCTAGGAATACCTCTCAGTATACAGCTGCACTGCCAAATCAGAATTATTTTTGCACTCAACATACATCGATATCATATCTGTTTTTTTATTTGCAGAAAACATCGAGATAGTTTTAACACAAATGTTAAATGTCAAGATAATTGTTCTTAAATTAAACAAGTACTGACACTGGCGTCTTATATTTCAAAATTAATTTTTAAATTTTAAATAACGAAGTTACCAAATACATGCGCATTTTATTACCTGCATGCTGTAACGCAATAAAAAACCACAGTGTATAAATTTTGTAATGACAGCCGGTGAAAAGTTATAGTGACAATTTGGAAAGTACCGATAGATGAAATAGATTTAGCCGGGGTCGTTAGCTCAGTGGTAAGCATCCTGACTACTGATCTAAGGGTCGCGAGTTCGATTCCCGGACCCGGCGAGGTTTTCAGAAATTGAGAGATTATTTAGCTTAAAATTTCCAGTACATGCCTGGGAATTAATATTTTATTACAAAGGGGAATCAGTTGTTTGTAGATTATTCCATTTACACGCTTCTGATATTTCGCCACTGAAGATAAAGAATTACTTTTACTACAAAATGAGTTCTAAATTAAGGATGGCGAAAAGCCGGTATATAAAAAACGCATCCATTTCTTATAGTTGCAATGATCCAAGTGTAGAAATTAACACAATTCCTTTGGTTAACAATGTAGCAGGAATTGATACAGCACCATTTAAAATCAATGAAGTAGAAGCTAACACAGTAACTTTTGATAACTGTATTTACAGTAAACATATTAACTCTAATGGCATTTAATTTGATGTAGCAAAATACGAAACTGCACGAAGTAATAAAAAAGCTGATATGAGTGATTTGTCATCCAATTTAGAGAACAGTGAAGAGAAGCTCCGCGATTTCTTAATACGTTTTTCTCGCGATACCTCTGCAACTCATTCACAAAATAATTTCCTACTGAAAGGACTTCCAAATTTCAAATTCCTAATTGTAGTTTACCATTCGACGCTAGAACTTTGCTCAGCACAAATCGTTCTTATAATATTGTACCATTAAAAACTCAAAAAGGTGGCTCAGGGCAATTTTTTTACTTTGCTGTCGATATGGGCTGAAATTACTTTTGAATTATGATACATTGTTTAATGGTGTGTCACAAACAAAATGCTTTCAGCTAATTTTTAATGTAGATGGTATACCTGTGTATAGAAGTTCGTCTAAACAATTTTGGCCAATATTGTGCAGGATAGCTTTAAAAACCTGCAACTCCTCGCCCTTCTCCGTTGCAATATATTACGGAGATAGTAAACCTGATTCAGTTGATATGCTATATAAAGAATTTATAAAGAAATTAATACAATTTATGTAAACGGGTTTTCCTATGAAAATAAAAGTTATTCGATTCACTTGCGATGCACCAGCGCGCTCTGATATTAAATGTATAAAAGGCCACAATGGCCTGCATGGCTGTGAAAGATGTATTCAAAAAGGTGAATATTTAAATAGACGAATTGTATATAAGCACATGAATGCTATGTTCCGTACAGATGCAGGATTCAGAGAACGTATTAATGACGGACATCACACGGGTAAGAGTCCATTAACAATTTTAAAAATTGATATGGCGAGTGATTTTGTACTATATACTACATGCATTTATATTCTTTAGGGGTTATGGGAAAATTATTGAATTATTGGATTAAAGGTTTGCCAATTAAAAAAAGTGCGCTTGCTCTCCGTTTGCGTAAACAATTCTCCAATAGATTTTTTGCCAAACGAATTCGTTCGTAAAGCCCGCTCTCTATACGAATTCCAGAGATGGAAAGCAACAGAATTCCGAACATTTTTAGTATAGTTGGGTTCAGTGGTTCTAATAGTAGTTTATATATCAAGGGCGCAAGGTAAGCGATTTCAGCCTGCGATGATGGTTTGGAGCCCGACCGAAGGTAGGGCTGTAAATATTCAAGGGATGAAATCGCTCTTGCGCCAGAGATATACGATATACATAATTTTATCCTCAACCGGAAAGACGTGGTGCGATTTATTTTTGTACTTGAAGATTTTCTAACTATTAACATTAAAAATCATAATACCAGGATTTAATAAAAGCAAGATGCATTTCCGTAGCAACTACGTAAACATGGTCAGAAAAATTTACTTTTCCGCTCTCGGGCGAGAATGGTTTACTTTGCGCCCCCGGGCGAGAATGGTTTACTCTGCGCCCGAACATGCGAGCGGGAATCGCGTACTTTGCGCCCGGTTGACGATAAAAATATTTTACCTTGTTCGTTGTATGAACATTTCTTGTTGTTTCACTGTGCTATGCGTATTTTACTATCTATCAATGTATATAACAGGTCTTATTAATTCTGCTAAAAAAATTTTACAAGGATTTGTCCAACATTTGTCTTTTTTTTATGGCTGTGAATCATGTATATACACAATGTACACAATTTAGTTCATTTAGCTGATAACGTTTTGAAACACAAACTGCCATTAGATGAAATAAGTTGCTTTTCGTTCGAAAATAGCTTAGGCAAACTAAAGAGTGATACATTTGGCAGTACTGGAGCGTATCGTCAGTCTGTCAAATTCGAGTTTTTCAGGTTAAGTTTTGTGACAGTTTATGTCAAATAACAAACAAAACTTAACCTACTAACCTCGAATTTGACATCGACTGACAATATACTTCAGTACTGCTAAACGTATAACACGAATCACAGGCGACTCTAATTATAAATCTAAATGATCTCACATTATTAAAATTGATTCGAATACCAAACCAACCATTAGCACAAGTGTGTAGAAGACTATCAGAATTCAATCGTATTAAAATAAATAGTGTATCGAAAAACACTTGTGTAAATAATTCGTTGACACAGTTAACTTTGGGCAACTCTATTATACGTATTCAAAGCAGAAGGGATTGTTACGTCATGTTAACCAACAATAAAGTGCTGAAAGTGATGTCATTATTGCATTCCTCCGTACCTATCGGGAGAATTGGTTAGTTTTTATGACTATCTTGTGCAATCCGAAATTGTTGGCGTATACAAATCTATCAAATTTGATGTCAATTACACTCAGTGCGACGTTTCAACGGTGAAAAGAAAATGTTGTTTGTTAAATGGTACAGATTGTTTTATCATTTTTGAATTGTTACACTTATAAATTTTTCTGGCTTCCTGTTGTTCATTCTGCTTTTATTAGGCATATTAAATTATTACTCATTTCTCTACCTAAAATATAATCTGTTGCTTAATATTTTCGCCTAAAGCTATAACTTTAATAATGTTATTTAACCCTAGATAAACTAGATACACTGTTTCACTGAAAAACCATGATATGTTTTTGTCACAATTTTTGTCTTGATCTTATTCTTTAAAAATGTAGAACAGGCAAGGAAAACTCTTTTTAATATGTTCCTTAATTAATGCACAAATCTATTAGAAAAGTTAAATAAACACCTTACAGTATGAAATATATATATATATATATATATATATTGCGAGTTTTCTTACGACTGTCGTCGTCTCTCGCACCCTCTGCGCCACTCTGTTCTATTCTCCCACTGATTATCATCAAGATTTCTACTTCTCACGGCTTCTTGTACCCCTTTCATCCAGGTATTTCTAGGTCTTCCCCTCTTCCGTTTTTCTGGAGGAACCCATTCCCATAATCTTTTTGGCCATCTATCGTCAGGCATTCTTCTGAGATGACCGTACCACGACAACTGTTTTCTCTCTATGGTGTTTATAATATTGGTGTCAATTCCCATTCGGTATTTCCAAAATAAAGTGTTGGCGCTATTTTATGTTTTAAAGATTGAAAAATGACTTGGGACATAATCATTTGAAAAAATGAAAATAAATGCGATTTTGTGCCAAGTTCCTGGGCTAATCCATTGAAACCCACGGAGTATAAATGTCCCACTGGACCAAGAATGACGGACTCCAATAAGAAGAAGCTCATTTATGATTGCCATGATATTGCTGAAGATTTCGATTTTTATCCGGCTATTTGCAAGAAAGCTGACGTTACTTCATTAGCAAAAGCAAAGCAATTCACTAATGCAGTTAACTTACACCAACAACTTGGAGAACGCATCTTAATCTGAACCAGTAACGGAACGACCAAGCAAAAAAAGAAAGAAGTTTCAAGATAAAAAACAAATGCAGTCCAAATCTAAGACCTGGAATAGAACGCAAATAAGTGCCATTGCAGGTGCGAAATATAACGGGTGTTCATAAACAGTCGTCATCCCAGTAGGTTTTGACTTCAGAAACGTATGTCTATTAAAATTGAGAAAAAATGCGCTATGACAGTACTCAATGACGTTTCATTGTGTTGCATGAATTAATCAAAGATATAACATTTTGTTTTTCAAAGCAACTGGGATGACGACTGTTTATGAACACCCGATAGGAACATTTTAACATTTTCACTTAACTACATACACTTTATCTTCTTTTATTATAGCTTCTCCAGAAAATAACCAGCGCTTACTAGCGTCAGATGCATAAAAGAATAATTATGATGAGGAATATTATATGTGAATTTCAGACGGAATTATAAACAATTCTTAGTTTAAAATTATATTTTTATATTATTATATTTTAGGGTCTTATAATATGCAACGGATTGAATCGAGTAGTAATCGAGCGATTAATATTGGCACTGATCCTTGCTCCACTTTGACGCCCTCAATCAGCAACGGTAAACTATTACCAGTAGTAATAATAGTAATAGTATGGTTATCTGAAAACTAACAACCAAAAATTCTGTTTTACAAAATTTCTATGCAGTGTGAAATTGAGCTAAAGGGTCTTCTAATGTCCTTCCACTTAACTCTGAAATTTAATATTTTCTAATAGCAAACTGAAATTTTAATTGTAAAATAAATATGCAATTCACATTTTAATTCTTTACTAATACAGTATTAAATTTCAGATGTTAGCGACATCTCACAATCCACTCCATTAAGAGGCAACAGCAGTATGCAAAGATCTGCAAATGTCACAGGGCCTGCTGCCGGATTGAATGAGAATGGTAATTGCAAAACTTAAACTGCCATAATATTTTTTCTTTCGTAAGATAGTCAGAATGTATTATTTTTGTACTGGGTTTTATCTGCTTAATTTTTATCTAAAACTTTAATGCACATTTTCCTCTAGCGTTTATTTATTGTTCTAGGTGGTACCAAAGCAGTTCTAGATGCATTGAAATAAAACAAATTAGGAAGCGGATGGATGATTTAGAGGTGACATGTGCGACAATCTTAACTAAAATCAATGGCACAAGGGGTGAAAACCACAGTAGTATGCAGTCGGAAGTTTTACAACTTCTGCCATTACAGTGACGGAAGTGGAAAATTTTGAAATCATATTAGAAGACCAAAATAACATGAAAACTTTGGTAAGACTATTTAGCAAACTCAAAATAACTTTCTTTTTATGTTTTTAGAAGAAATGCTGTATTTAGTAGGTGGAGCGAATTTCCACAGAAGTATAATTTTGCGGGTGGGTAAATTATTCACAAAGGAGTTAGCTTTAAATGATTCCGGAATAGGAAAAAAGAAAAAACTATCGTTTTGTAATCTGAACATTTACAAAACAATAGTTTATGAGTACCTACCAGATTACTGGTTAACATGTTTTATATTCACATTTAAATTTTAGGTGCCTGCGGAAAACGATATTCGGCAACAGAAGCCAGTATAAAAAAATCTGTATCGGTTTTTTGCAACCGCTAAAGGGAGGCTGTAGAAGGCTGAAGGAAGGTAACTGCATATGCGTTTTAATATTTTTAAGATAATTGTATAACATGTGTTAGTGACAGATGTAACAATGTAACACACATTTTAAAATAAGAAACAACAAGCAAACTGCGCGCTACGCGCACGTGAAATAGGATACGCGAAAGGTCAAGCTCCGATCCGAGCGCTAAGATAAGAAAAAAAATCTGGTGTGATACACTCACACAACTTCCTTTTACAGTGATCTTATAATTAGTCAAAAATTTCATTTTTAATTTTTAACCATTTGTTAAAAATTTTAAAAAATTACAAATTCTACAAAAACGGTACAAAATCGAGTGTTAGTTGAAGAGAGAAATTTTCTCTAGAATTTTAAGGTGAATTCAAAAATGTAATAATATACCGGGTGTTTTATTTAAAATAGGAGTTAATAAAAAAAATTGGAAAAAAAACAAAAGAAACCCACTTTAGAAGTATTCAACTGAAAAATCACCTATCTCACATCAATACACATTAAAAATGTAAGAAAAATGTAAAGTTTAAAAAAAATCGTTAGAGCCGTTTTTGAAAAAATCGAAAAAAACTGAAAAATCACAAGAGTAAACACCTACTTCCGGTTATGCGATTTTCTTCAAAAGCTTGCTGTCTCATCTACATAGTACACAAAACTTATATATGAAGTTTCAACGCCATACCTCTTTTCGTTTTTGAGATATTCTGTTCACAGACAGACACACAGACAGACAGACAGACACACAGACAGACACACAGACCAATGAAAAAAAATATGTTTTTTGGGATCAGGGGACTCTAAAACGTAAAGATCCGTTGAAAACTCAATTTCGAATTGTTGGGGTGAATCCAATACTTCCTTTATAGTAAAAGGAAGTAACAAAACCTAAACAAATATAAACATCTGTGAAGCCGGAACGTGAGATTATTTTGTGCCACAGACACACATTAAGGAAAATTATATTATAGAATAGCAACTGTTTAAACAATTTTATATTCAGAAAGTAACTCAGTGAGCATTTCAGTTATCGTTAAAATAAAAAGGTGCCTTACAAAATACTCTCAGCTTTATAAATTGCAATTTGTAGATATTGTTTTAATAAAAATGTATTTTTCTTCAAATAATAATAATAATAATAATAATAATAAAGTCTTTATTCCACCATCTAACTACAATTGAAAATTAACACTCAAAAAAATATTTAAAAAAAATAGGTATCGTAGAGCAGTGGAAACACTAGGGCCACTTCAGTATTATACAGCTTTTCAACTGAACCTCGATTAATTAACTAACACTATAAATGTAATGCCTAAATATTTTGTTTAGGGTAGTATAACACGACAATTTGAGTATATTTTGTTAAACAGCGATGGCGTTAAGAGTTGTAATGATTCTGGGAGGTTATTGTAAACTTTACTGATATTGTATTGAAAGGATTTCTCAAATAAGGTTGTTCTATGGTATGGAGGAGTAATTAGACCCCTGAATCTCAAGTTTAAATGATGTACATCAGTTCTAAATTGAATTTTATTATATAAATAAGGTGGGTTCTTTTCAAAGATAATTTTATGGTATAACGATGCTCTGCGAAGCAAACGCCTGTCTTTCATATTAAGCCACTTAGATTCAGATCATTTGTGTGATATATGGTCATATTTACGCATACCGTAGATAAATCTTAAGCATGAATTTTGAATACGTTGTATTGTATTGGAAGTATCAGAATCTAGGCGAGGAAAAAATATTTCTGAACAATAAGAGAACTGAGAAAGCACTAATGATTCGCACAACATCTTTTTAATTGATGCCTCCAAATAATGTTTATGAGAATACTATGTAAGCTTTTTGTATGCATTTATTAATATGTTGCCTGTATCTAAAGGTATTATCTAATATCAAACCTAAATTTTTCATGCTATTTTTGAGAGGTAGATTAGTATTATTAATTGCGACGCGTACCATACTTTGAATATCCGGCCGATCAGCATCTCTTCCAAATGGAAGAACAAAAGATTTATTGGGGTTAAGGATTAAAGCATGTTTCGATGACATCTCAGCCAACCGATTTAAATCATCAAGCAATTGTTGCAAGGCTGCATTAAGTTGAGAAAGATAGAAAGATATATATATATATATATATATATTTGTGTCGTCTGCGTACATATGAATTTTACTAAACTTCATATAATTAGGAAAATTTGAAGTGTAAATGGTATATAGTAACGGGCCTAAAATCGAACCTTGCGGCACTCCTTGAAGTATTTGCTGGGATTTTATTATCGACTTTTACACATTGATATCGTTTATTAAAATAACTTCGAAGTAACGTTATTGCATTAGTTGCTAATCCAAGATAGTGAAATATAGAATACATCAATTCATGGTTAATAGAGTCAAATGCTTTGCTGTAATCTAAAAGTGTAAGAATAGTGACTTTACCGTTATCGGTTGCCTATAATATGTCATCTGTTATATTGAGAAGAGCGGTTTTGGGTATGGTCTGTAGGTTTACCTACCGCTACAATTCGGCGGATTGTCGTTTGTGAAACACCAGTCAGCTCGGAAATTCTTATTACAGCATCTGTGTGTTGCAACATCTCCTTCTTTAAAACCTCATATATATTCAATAACATTTACTGGGAATGAAGTGGCAGATCTTTGTTATTTAAAACAAATTCATCTTCAGAAGAAGATTCCAAAGTGTTGAAATTTTCTATTAACGAATAGAAGAAATAACGTAATTATTATACCAGAATTTAAAATGTAATTAAAAGTAAGTATTACTAACCTCTTAACGAATTACTATCGCTATTTTGCACATCTTCTTGTACAGCATCAACAACCTCCATATCGGTATCCTCGAACGGTCTCCAAAAAGCCATGTTTCAAAACCACTAATACACTTAATATTCCAGGAGGAATAACAATCTGAACTATTTAAAACTACAAGAATACCCTATTTATATATAGGGCTTATTGCAGTTCTAATTACTATAATTAGCGAAAGTTTAGTATTATATACCACCAGGTCCAATTTCCAAACCAAATAAAACTTTCACCCTTTTATAATTTACTTTTAACGCTGTGTATATAAATAATTATATCCTGAACTAACTTTAATGCATTTTTAAGGAGACGGAACTTTAATTAGCATGATTTATAGATTCCTATGAAATACCGTTGCATTCAAAACAGAAAGTCATAATTATCTTTAATAGTGTTTTCAATACATAACTTCGGACGTCGAACGCCCGGCCGGCCCTGGAACTGCGATCCCCTGCATACTTCACCTGTTAAGTTGTAGTTAATCCTAAAAGATTTAAGGTATTAGTACTTTGCAGCTACTGGCGAGCCCGAGGCGAGCCAACTAGCCGTGCGGTCGACTATACAACTATGAGATGGACGAAAACCTGATTGATTTTCAGGAATTAAATTAAAATTGTTCAAATAAAATCTCATCTGATCACTCATAATCTTTTCCAGAACTTTTGAAAAAGTTGGAAGGACACTAATAGGTCTAAAATCGGAGTAATCTTGAGGATCACTAGACTTTGGCAAAGGTGAAACCAACGCGATCTTCCAACAGTCTGGAAAAATCATATCTGTAAGGCACGCATTAATAATGTGTGTTAAATATTTACTAATTAAGGGATAACATAAATAGATCATTCTTAAATTTATACCATCTGCGCCAGTTGCATTTGTTTTGATTTGTTTTACTAATTTAGTAACTGTTTCTTCCGTTACAGTTTGAAATTTAAATTCGCCAGCTACATTTATGTGTTTATTTTTTAAATAATAACTATTAACTGAAAGTGTTTGTACGCTGTTAATAAAATAATTATTTACTGCATCCGGTTGAGATAGATTTTCAGGTATTTTATAATTTAAGGAATTCTGAATATTTAAAGTTTTAAGAGATTGCCAAATTTGTTTTGAATTTTGTGCAAATAGTAGGCTTTTTTTCATTTATTATACTTTGGCTCGTTAAGTTTCGGAATGATTTATAATATTCCCAATGATTTACATTTTAGATTTTTTGAATCTTATTTTAGCTTTATCTCTCATCTTCATAATTAATTTAATATTGTCTGTCAGCAAGGTGCTGGTTTTTTAGTAAACTTTATTGTTCTCCAGGGTGCATGTTTCTCAAAAATTTTAATTAAATTAGTATTTAATATACATAGTTTTTCATTGACGTCATTTACGTAGTATATTTGTTGTAATGGGAGTAACTGGAAATCATTATGAAAAGAATATTTATCAAAAAATTTAAAGTTTCGAAAGGTTTTTACTACTGGAGGTTGTTTGGGTACACTTACATTAATGGTACAGTAAATTATATCGTGATCAGATTCCGAATTCAGTTGAACACCGGAATGTTTTATTAAAGATGGATTACTGGAGATTATAACGTCAATAAGAGACTGTGAACCTTGTGTAACTCTAGTAGGAGTTGTGATACGCTGATACAAATTAAGACAATTCAAAAATTCAGGCTTGGATGGACACAGTCTAACATATCAATATTTACATCACCCAAACAAAAAACACTATCAGATAGAGATGCACATAATGTAAACGAGAGCTCCAAATTGTCAGTAAAGGTCTTATAACTAGTAGACGGAGGTCTATATACTACACCAAATACCAGTAAATTAGAATTTATTTTCACAGAAACCCATAACTGTTCAATCTCATCATTGGTTTCAATTATTTTATAATTTAAATCATTTCGTATGTAAGCAGCAACACTACCGCCATGAGTAGCTCTATCTTTACGAATTAAATTATAATTTGATATGTAAACGGTCTTGTTGTCTATGTAAGAGCTAAGATATGTTTCGGATAGCAATAATATATCGTAATCAGCTGGAAGAGTCTGTATGTAATTTAATTTGGGAACAAGTGACCAAATATTCAAGTAAGCTACTGCTAAATTACCGGTGTTATTATAATTGCTCGTACAGTTCGGTTTCACAGATGTAAACATAAATAAATAATAATCAAAATTAATATTTATACTAGCGAGTATGAGAGTATCTAATCTACGTAGAAGTTATCAATGCACGCGTTCACCGCACACAATCAGGTTGAAGGAGAATTTATTTCACTATACGTATTAATTTTTCTAATCATAATTATCTTAGAACCTTTGAGCTTTCTCTTCTTACTGTAAACCTCTTTTTTGACACTTCTTTGTACGAACTTCACTATAATCGGCCGGTGCATTCCATCTTTACCTTTCAAACGGTGAGCTATATCGATTGCATTAGCAGATAATTCAAAGTTAAGTTTCTCCTTGCAGAGTTTGGTTACTACTTCTTCGGTATACTCATGTGAAACTTTAGGTACACCAAAAATTCTAACGCTGTTCCTTCGTGTATACTGTTCGTAACCATCTACAACATCATCAAATTCTGCTACCGCTTTTTCAAGTTATGTTCGAGTTGCACAACTTTCTCCTCGAGATGCTTGATCGTCGCCTCCATATGTTTTCTTATAGATTTATTGATTATGCCCTCCAGTTTCTCTCTCTCTCTTATACGTATATTGTAATGCTAATAAAAAAAACCAAATAAAGATCTTTTATTATTATTATTAGTATAATTTGCATAGTGTTTTATTAAATATCTGCTATATAATTTTTTTTTAATTAATAATTATAACATTCAGAGTTAGAGCTAGGATCCCTATAACACTTTCAATAAATGTTAGATGAGTATTTCCTTCATATCCATAAAATGCGTAATCACCATGATTTCCGCTAGTTTAATAATGATTATACATATATTGGAAATATCTCTACAATATTTTTAATGCTTGACATTCCAATATTTTGAATATTACATTATTACTGATAATTTTGCAATATTTCTTCCAAATATTAGTACAATGTTTTAAAGCCAATATTGTAATAATATTCCCAGCATATACTATAAACATATTTGTAAATATACAGCAATAATATTTTTCTTCAATATTAGCTAAATACAGTGAGAGCCAAAATGATTTGTTCATTTTTAATTAGCAATAACACAATAATTACTTTAAGTACATAAATAACTATATGGCATCTTAAACAGTAAGTATGGGAGTTTTACTTCTTGAATATTGTATCCGCTAAATGCCATCTTCCCTTCTCCATACATCCACACTTCTATGCGTCGGAAAAAATTACTCATAACTCGTTGAAGCATGTCCTGCGCAATAGCTTCAATTTCTTGCCGGATATTTCTTTTGAGCTCCTCTATATTTTTGGGTTTACTCTTGAAGACTTTGCACTTTAAATATCCCCAGGGAAAAAAGTTTAGGGCAAATATCAGGAGATCTCGAAGGCCAATTAAGATCACCGTTTCGAGAAATTAATCGATTGGGGAATATCGGACGCAGGACTTCTATACTTATCCCTGCAGTATGACAGGTCGCCCCGTCTTGTTGACAACTGTGAAAATATCTCCAAAGCCTCCTCTTTCAATTATCATCAATAAATTAGCGATAGGTAAAATATATATTTAGTTGTTGTTAATTAAAAATGAACAAATCATTTTGGCTCTCACTGTATTTTTAAGAACTCGATACTCCTTAAACCAAACTATAATTTAAAAAAAAATATTTAGATAATATTATTTGTAAGGATATATTTACCATATATTATAAAATAATATTTAGGCAATATTTCCAACAAATATTTCCGTAATGCAAGCTATGTGTCACATCTAGTGTTAACATAAATATTGTTTTCTTAATATTTAGGAAATATTGTGTGGTGCTTGAGTGAATATGAAATTACGGTATTTATATACGAGTATTTATATACCCAACTTGATTCTGATAGAGGTGTTAAACAGGTGCTGCTACGCGGAAACAACAGCACTTTAAAAACCGAAATAAAATCGACCTTGCCAATCGGTTTTAGGGGTAACAATACTATCCGAGACATGTTAAGATTTGATAGCAAAGTCTATGATGCTGATATGTTCATGCTACTCAATCGTTATTTATTGAAACATCTCGGTCGATTCATATAGAAATGGTAAGCCTGGCCACACCATTCATCAATATCAAAATAGTGGAAATACCTAACCTACCGATCAGCACGAGAAATATCACTGACCTTGCAGTAAAATACTGGACCAGTCAGATACCCCCGTCAGTTTTAGTAACATTACATTTAAAGAAATTATAATGGGTTTTCCATTCAACCCTTCTCTATAATCTCTATGTGTTTATAAGAGGCGTCCTCCACAGCTTCGTAAAATTAGTTCAGCTTCGCCCGCCACCCAGTTAACCAAGGCAAACAAATGCCTCTTGTGGTCCTTGGGTTTTACTCATATATATAATACACATATATTGCTAGTAGGGCCTCGGAACGCTAGAAAACATTACGGCGCCGACATAGTCTCACTTAGAGTATAACTCGTCTCGTGCGCATGCGTGGGAATTCGAACTCCGCCTTTAGAAGCGAATTTTAAACTTGACCACTTCCCCATTGGCCGGACGACGCCGCCGCGCTTGCGCACAGCTCACCGTATACATTAAGGAGTTGGTTGTGTGTCTCACTTCATCGGCCAGTTTCCCACTCATAGCCGCTAGCAATATAGTAAGTATTAGATATATGGTTTTACTGTAGTGTTATGGGTATTCTAAATATTGGGAAACAAGTCATTGTCGACATCTCCATCGTTAGCAAGCAGTTGCACACACATCAACCGCATACGAACCGTTTCGACTATAATGAAATTCGAATTCCAATCCACTAAGATATGTCGACTCTTCGAGGTTTGAGCTATCTGTACCTAGAAGGAAAATTGTGGAAGTTAAGCGATGACGTTACAGCGACTGATAACAATAGGCTGGCTCACTTGTTTAGCGAAATAATTTTTGATTCTGTCGTTGAACCTGGTATTACATCTACTCTAAAGGGATATGTGTCTGCAGTTTTCCCAAGGTACTCAACTAACCTAATACACTCCTTCGTCACAAATCGTACCTTCAAAGTCAAAATCAATTTCACACTATCAACCACAAAAAACATTGCAGCGGGGGCACCACAGGGATCAGTGCTAGGGCCAGAAAACACCACTACTGCCATGTTTGCGGACGACACCGACATACTCACACAACATCCAGATATTGAAGCCGCAGCTGTAGCACTTCAAAATTCACTGAACGTTCTCTTAAAATGGTTTCAACGCTGGAACATCACGATTAGTCCCTCAAAATGTGCGGCAAAAATATTCACGCTCCGCAGACCAAAGGATCCGGAACCTGTCATCATAAATGATCAACTCACACCATGGAATCCAAAGGACAGAGCCATCAAATACCTCGGTCTGCACCTCGATAGACGGCTGACATGGAGTCTGCATGTCAATCAAAAATTACAAGAAGGCTATGCAAGAATGGCCATATTATATCCCATCTTAAACAAGAAAAGCTGCCTAAAAACTGAGTGCTCCAAAATACTATACCAAAGTATCATAAGACCAGTTGTAACGTATGCTTGCGTAGTCTGGGGTACAACGAGCAAAACAAACCTCAAAAAGATACAGAGGCTACAAAACAAGGTGCTGAGGATCGCCACGAACGCCGAATGGTACGTTTAAAACAACCAACTCCATAAAGAGCTAGAAATGCCAAGCATAGAAGAACGTATTAAACTCACAGCCAAAAAATCCTTTGACGACCTAAACAAATGCCCCGCAACAGCAAGATTTAATCTGGGAAAAAAATCCACAACCACTCGATTGAAACCAAGACTACTACAAGATGTCTTGCTCCAACACAGTGACTAAATGTGAACTAAACAAATCGTGACAAGTGGAAGTAACTAAACCATGTGATCAGTTAAATATTGAAATGGCCATAAGTTAGTTAACTGAAATAATCACTACTGTGAACAGCCCTAGTGTGCTTAGCCAGTAAACCGTTTAATAAAAAAAAGTTCATAACTTTAATACTCATATTACCGATGAACAGGGAAACTTTAGTGCTTGTCTACTGCTGATAATGCTGTTAGGTTTTGCCGAAGATCATGGAAAAGTAATAATATCCATCAAAAACGTGTCTTGATTGTATTCACTGACGAGTTACGGGTGACAAGCTGTATTGTAAGGTTCCACATGTTACTCCAGGTCCACGACATTTACTTTTTACTTTTTTTTTATTTGTGTAAAAATACAGTGCTACTTATCGTCACTGCATGGCATTACAAAGCTACATACTAGTTGCAAAGCATTCTACATAAATTTTCGGCCAATGTTCTGCACACAAGACGGTTTGCAGTACTTCATTAACAGTAAGGATGGAACCGACACCTGTCCATAGCTTCTCGTTTCCACAGTCCTCTCTGTGCTTGTTTATATGCATACTCCCAAGTATGCAGGTTGTACACCTTATTCTTTGTGTCATCAAACCGTTCTTCTTCATTTTCGTTCATTTATATAAACTCTCTTACTTTACATATATGTCCATCCAGACCAACCATCAAATCTATAAAGAAGCTTTGCCCTATAGCACCGTCTAAAAATAAGCGACAAGCAGGTGCACGATTTTCCTACATTTTTGTTTTCAGCATAATATAAACGCATGACTGCACTCTCAGCTGCCGTCTAAGTTCTTCAACTTCTATGCCACACGTTACCATACTACTCATGAACGTTAGCACTTTCAACATACTCGCAATTTTTCAGATTTCTCCACCAGCTGGTCCAGCACAGACCGTATATCGGGTATGGAGACCCCAAGAACGTTTACTACCCCATTAACTATTTCTTTATAGAAACTCTCAAAGTTCAATGATTTTAATAGTACGAACCGCAGTTCCACGAGCTTCTGTAAGCGTCACAGCTCCTCCATAGTTTTTTTCGCTAAGCACACCTCTGAGCCACTTCCGCCAATTTTATTATCTTCGTTGTCTGAATCGATTGGAATACAATCCTCTTCCTTCCTACATCCCTAGGAGACCAATGAGCTTCGGTGCTATAGAAGTAGTTGGCAATCACTCCTTGATTTGCAATTAGAGCTGTCCACTCCTTCTCTTCTAACTGTACCTAGTCATATTTGCTACCCCGTATTATAATAACGGGGATACATTGTGAAATCTACTGAAACTCTACACTCACGTACTTCGAATTTGAGTTATTTCATTTGTACGTCCTACTATTCAGAAGTGCCGGCCAGAATAGTGATTTCGGCTTTATATCCGTATTTAAGCGGCCATAGTTCCTTTTTTAATCTGTACTATCTCGATAAGCTATATACGATTTCTATTTCTGCACGACTATCGGATGTTACTACCCTTGTAGACTCTTCTTTGCGATTTTATTTTCACATTTCCAAAGTTACATATGGTGAGCGTTGACCTTGTTACTACGAGATGGAGCATGTAAAAGATTCCTTGCTAGGATGGGAACTCCTTAGTCTCGGCAAAATTCCAAGTAGGACTAAGGTACCTGGTACTCTGCATGCCTAGACCTTGTCCACGAGGTTGTCAAAAAAAGGGCATATGAAGGCCCACTTGCTTGAAATCAGTCTCCCTACAACAAATACTACTACTAAAATACGACTACTATTTAGAAACAATACTGACCTACACACTGCTGTTTCTTTCCATTATATGTTGTTACTGTAAAACAAAAAGTTGTCAGGTCATTTTGTATTTTAATTAGCCACCTAAGCTTTAGGGCAGCGTGCCCGTATGTTAAACCCTTTTAGTTACTTATTTGGCTTCATCGCCTAATTCCATAATAATGATTTTGCACATATTTGGCCTCAAGCGCAGTATTTCTCGTCATCTGGGGCACCCCGTTGTTGGTACTTTGACAGCCGGGTGTTAACGCTCGCAAGATTTCCGAACCTTCTAGAAAGCACGCTGTTGGTGCGACTGCGAGGCCTCGCGCTCTCTTTGTCACCGGAACTTATTTGTTTTATTGGGGCGCATCGCCATTGGCTGTCGAGAGTCACGTGGTAACGCCGTTTTGGCTCACGCCACTTCGGCGTCCTAACGCTCCTTGCTTGGGATTCAGCCGAGAGCCGTCGATCTAAGAGGTCGGATAGTGTGTGTGTTCGTGCGACGCTCCCGCCCTTGGCTGGGGTGTCAGCCTTTTCCCGTCTCGTGCTGCTTCAGCAAGTGTTTGATAAACTGTTTCGCCTTAAGCGAGAGTGGCAGTTCAACTCAGGCCATTGAACAAGGGAGGTGTGTGTCGTTTAGCGGCGATCTTATTACGCCAAGGCGTAGGTGTGATGGAATTCCATGCCCGGTTCTACGTCGTCACGTGAGGGAGTGTCCCCTTTAGCTCGTTGTGCGAGGATTCCGTTGAGGTAGGACATCACTTGGGCTAGTTTTGCCGTCGTAGCGGCGTTTGTTGAAGCGCCAGCCTTTGTCGCCATTTTGGGCGCATCCAGACCATTCACACGTCGGCCGTTATAGCGGCGAATTAATTGCCACAGGCAACCTGTTTGCCGCCAGCTGGACCGCATGCCGATCTCTTGGGCCGTCACCAATAAAACTAAGGTATTTGTAACCATTGAATCATACTAACTTCTTGTGCGCGAGCTTTGCGCTTAAACATGTGAATAATTGCTGAGCTCTTGGCATACGTGCTGTAAGGCGGCATCGCCAGTTTGGTCGCAGTAAAATTGCATGTGCGCGAATTTGAAGTGAAATCATGTGCACCGTTAAAAATGTACCCTTCGCATCTTAAATTGTTGTCGCGAAGTGGCGTCGCTCGTTTTTAATCTAATCACTTCCCTCACTTGGGCTTTGCTGTGTTTGCCCAAATTATCATGTGAGCCAGATCACTTCTTATTAGGGCGGTGCCATATTCGCCAAGTTTTGTGCGAGACCTTTCGTATGTTAGCAACGGCGTCGTGTTCGGCTAGTTGAGTGTTACACGAAGTTATCGATCGCTTGGGCGGCACCAGCTGTGTCATATTCTAAATTCGCCTGCGGGCGTTAGGCTATGTAAGCCCCCTTTTCGGCCAAATATATCTCAGTAACGCGGCCCCCTTTTTGCCTTGCGAATTGGGTTTCTAACTAATTCGCCGCATCTCCTTGCGGCGCCGGATTCTGCCGACAGCTACGCTGTTCGCGTCGCCTTTGCTGTCGCATAACTCGATTTTTATGAACAAACGTTCCCTTTGTGGGACTCATATGTCAAACTGCTCTTGATTTTGTACAGTTATGGGTGTTGTTTAGTAACAGTAGTGCGCCCATCAGCTGATGCTTATTTATAAGAATTAACGCAATGTTTGCGGCACGCTTTGCTGCCCCAATGTAAGAATTGAATAATAGACGCTTATCTAATTAAGAGACGCTTTATTCTTGGTCGATTTGTGCATGTTCTGTTTCAGCGTGCGCCCATCATTGAGGAGATAAATGTACGGTGGAGCCAGTGAGATCAGAGCGTGCAGGTAAGCTTGGTGGTGACATTGCCGTGGCTGAAAGAGCCCCACTTCATGATCTAAGTATTTTTGCCAACACGAAATTGTTGTGTGAGTTTATAATTCACGAGTACCCCTATCGACGGAGTGTCTTGAATACTTCGCCCCCGTCTGACCGCCCAGGCCCGGTTATTCGGGTTAAGACAGGCTTGGTGGCGCCCTCTTTATTTTACCGTTATTTACCGACCCTCTGGCCGTTACCCTTAGATAATCTCGTTAAGAACCCGCCCAACTCCACTGAAAGTCTAGCCGGCCTATCTTGTTGCGGCTGGGTAGCGGCCTAGGAGAACTTTCGTCCCGATTTCGTCCATTACGGCACGCGCCGGCCGTTTCGTTTATGTATGAGCCGGTGCGGTGTCGTAAAGTCAGTTCAAGACCGTAACAAAGTTAATCAAAAATATTGTGCCAAAATTTATTTTAGAGATTTCAATAAGGCATATTTAAAGTATCAAATAAATTCTGACTTGTAATTTACTTTATGTCAGTTTTTATTTTCTAAAAAGTAGAAATTTTACATGATTTGCCCTTTGCATAGACCTTATTGTTTAAGGTACTTCATGTTCCATTCAAATTTGTTCGACATCATACACGACAAACTTTTGTTAAAATCTAGTGATATCTAGCTAGTCTCAATGGAAATTATTTCGACTTTAACTATGTACCGCATTATTTTAAAATAGCGGTAAAACTCAAATCAGAAGCATCAAAAGTTTTTTGGAATGTTGATTAGTAAGTCGGATACGAAATTTCAGCATGTTAATAAAGTGTCTTTTTACGATGTCCTGCTTTTTCTGGACTACACATTCTACCGACTAAAATAGATAGCGTAAAAATGTAAAGTTAGGGGATATACGTGATTACATTTTTGAAGCATACATTAATGCTGTGTGGGCGAATTTAAATCTCATCTACCCACTTCTGGGCTGCGTTCTGGGTAACGAAACTTTAAATTTTCGTACTCGGCTCTAGATCATCATTTTGAAACTAGAAAATCCACTTGCTCTCAGTGGAGATATCTGCAGATTTAATTTACGTCATGCTGGGTCGTGAGTACAGCTCATCCAGACGTTTGTGCCGCTATAACAATAGCTCACTTTTACTTAGCGATACTTTTCTGCTTACGAGCGGTATAAACGGAAACCGCGGGGGCATAAATTAATTCGACGATGCCGTCATCCTTCAGCTCACAGAGCATAAAAGAAATTCTTGCTAAAAAGTATAATAGAAAATTAAAGGAGACCGAAATGTTGCCGCATGTAAGAGACTCTTCATAACTTCTCATCGCATTTCTGTTTTATCAAGTTGAAGATTTTAAATCGTTCTTGGCAACCCAGAGTACTAAAGTATCAGAAGGCTTGAGAAAATATAATACAAAGCCGCTTTTCTACGGATTCTAATTTTAAACAAAATTACAGTTTTGCTCATTTATTCGATTGTTATGTTAACGTGATTTAGTAATACAATGTAGTCTGTTACAAATGGTTGATTACATTTGAGTGGATACTGATTGAAGAACACTTCTTACACTCAGCTATACTGCATACCCTACCGCACAATTTATTCACAGCTATACTGAAAAATAGTTAGAACTCTTTTGTTTATGAGAAATATTGCGAAGTGTCTTTATTTTTTTGCATTCGCATCGTCTACATGATAAACGTTGTATACATTTAGACCTTGATCTTTTTTTGTTCAATAAACATGTCACCAAACACTATACTAAACTCTTTGATACAATTTGGAAGAAAAATATAACGTCTTGTGTTAGAAAGTAATCCACCCCATTAATTTTTACCATAATTATAACTAAAAATACTTCTAATGTTGAAAACCATCAAGAAAAATTCTTTTGGACTACTTTATTGAAAAACCATTAGGGTCATCAGGCCAACTTTTCGGAAGTATTTTGTTTATTAGGCTAAAACCTGAAATAAATTATAATTTAAAATACTTAATTGTGATGATAACTATAAGTTCTTAACATTACAACAATCAACAAAACTGTGATTAACAAATAACACTTGTCTTAACTAAGTATCAGTCAAGGTACGTATGTACAGAGTTTTCATTAATTTCCATTTCCTACGTGACCATGTATTCACCCTTAATGCTAGGCAACCAAACTTACACTATTGGCAGTACTCCCTAAATACAGTAACACAAAATTATCAGTGGCGTAGACACGACACAGACTAAATAACGCTTGAAAACATGAATTCAAATAAATAGAAGACTAATGGAGTAAGATCTGGACTTCTGGGAGGCCATAAACCTCTACGAATTACACGGTCTCCGTAAAACTCCTGCAAATAACTTAAGGCTGCATTTGCTGTGTGCGCTGTGACACCATCTTGTTGGAAATAACCCAATTGGAGTTCATCATCGTGCATTTCATCTATTGCCTGCTGCAAAATGGGGTGCATGCATAGCCGTTTCTTTAAAGCCTTATGGCAAGTGCCAACTGACAAACCTTCAAAAGAATGATGTAATTAATCATATTATACTAACTAATAATTAATATTGCCTAAATATTATTTTAATCATTGCATTTATCTGTTTGAGCAGATAATTGTGGAACGGATTTCTTAGGGCTTTGTTCTATTCGTCTCTGAATATCCACAACCACTTCTTCTGTTAAAACAGTTGGTCTACCTGTTGACTTTTTCTTCCAAATGCAGTTTTTCTCTTGGAACCGTTGAACAATCACCTGTTTGTGGTTCCTAAAGGTATCGTAAGCCTCCATAAATTGCTCAATGCAGGACTGCAATGAATAGCTCCAACTTCCATCAGAATTTCTTGTACCACTACGAAAGTGTGCCATCACAATGAAAGTCTCCTGCTCCGGTGTAAAAACCATTCTTCTGCGGTCAGTTCTGCACATTAAACAAAATATATAATAATATTTTCTAATGATTTATTGCCATATTTAATTATTATCCATATTAATAATATGAATTTTGATTACTAACAAATTTGGAAACTGATATTTTAGGTTATATGTAATAATAAATATCTCAACATTGCAATTTACTTACATCCAAATATGCAGGTAATTTCAGAGTTCTGAAAAGAACTGTTTTTCGATATCGACTCAACAAATACAATCCAATAACTTCTAAACAGCAAAACGAAACGTATGAAGTTTAGAGGTTAGATGTGACGAACGTCTATGTCGCGGCAGGTCAAGATTTGGCAATTTATTTAGGGATATTACCAATACCACTAACCTTCGAAAAACAAATTTATAAGTGCAAATTTAAATTGAGTCACGTGGGAAATGGGAATTAATGAAAACCCTGTGTATCTACAGCAAACAATTATAATCGTAAAGAACATAGTTGACAAAATTCTGAAGCGCACCATTCACTGAACAGGAATAAATTGTACTTTTTTTAGAATTAAACACGTCGAAGGACATTGTTGGCGAAGGACTAATATTAATTCAAACGTTAAAAAGTTTAAGCAAAGACGCATGCTGTCATTAAATATTGAAACACATCGACGATGGGCTAGAATTTACAATTATATACATAACAAAAAAAACACTCACTAATGTTAAAAACCTCCGTTAATCTAATATATAAAATTCTAACCGACTCCCTGACATATAATCAGACAATATCGACAACCCCAATGGCTAGAAACGTGCAAATTTGCACGCCTAGTCCACTTAACGGTAGACACCTACCAGTATGGGTTTTCCAATCTCCAAACCCAAGGGGTATAAAAGGGGTAAAAAGGTTCTTACTGACTGCGGTTTTATTCGCTTGACCGTCAACTTAGAAGGTTGACATTTGACGTATTAAATCCTCTTATAGATAGTGTCAAACGGGTTTCGGGGTTTATTTAAGCCCCCCCCCCCCCCAAAGGGGTTAAATGGGGTAGATGTGTTTTTTAAAGATCGCCACAACGCAGTAACTGCTGTTAGTACAAAGTTGGATTTCTGAAATCAATTCCTTTTACAATTCGGGTAATACATTTTTTCTGGGTTTTTCGGAATTGACCTCTCAAAGGACAGCGGGGTGAATATGTTTATCTAAAGATCGCCGTAAAGCGGAAAGTTGGTCTCTTAGGTCTGATGAGATATCACATTGGTGTTTACTTAGAAAGGTTACCCACACAAATATCAAAATACGTAATTCAGGATGTCTTTTTAAAATCTTTAGAAAGTGGTGTCAAGATTTGTAAAATTTCACCCCAAAAGAGGGTAACAGTAAAAACAAGTATGTATGTATTATCGATCACCTCAGTTTACCTTGCGGTGTAGAGGCTGGTGCTTTATGCGCTTGCATCTGGCGGTATAATGCTCAACTTGCCCCGGATTCATTATACAACGTTGGAGCGAGCCTTTTGTGCTTGTGCAGCAATCATTGTGTGAGGTGTGTGTCATGGTGATGTGTTGACATTGTTACTCTATCTCTTAGGTCTGTGGTTCTGAGTAGAGCACAGTTAATTTGGTGTCCAACTGTGAATGGTCTCGTCGAGCCCGATTTCAATTGCCAAGGCTGCGGAAAAATTTCAGTCCCCGCGGGATTCGAACCAAGGACTTGTTTAACGCAAGCCTAGCGCCTACCCAACTGTGCTACGGGGCTTCTGTAAAAACGAGTAAAGGATCTCAAAAACCGTAAAAGTTAGAAACATCTACAAGCTTCACCCATTTACTACGTACACGCTCGGTAAGACGAAATTTTCCGAAATTCTAGGGGGTGTAACAGGGTTAAAAACAGTTTTTTTTATTTACTGCGGTTATATCCGCTTGACTGGCTACCTACAAAGTTCAAATTCGGCTAATGAGTTGATTTTATAAATCTGGTCAAACCATTTTCTGTGTGTTTTTGAAGTTACCTCTCCAAGGGGTTAACTGGGGCGGATGTGTTTTCTAAGATTAGCACAATATGGGCACTACTGCAGGTAGGAAGTTTAAATTCCGCAAATTAATGCCTTTTACAAATCGGCTCAAACTGTGTTTAGAGATTTTTGGAATTCGCTCCCCAAAGGGATTAAATGCTGTAGATGGGTTTTTCTAAAGATCGTTACAAAACGGAAACTACTGCAGGTAGGAAGTATAACTTCAGCTAATCTGTTCCTTTTACAAATCGGGTCAAACCATATTCAAGGGTTTTCAGAATTCATACCCCAAAGAAGTTAAATGGGGTGGTTGTGTTTTACTAAAGGTTGCCACAAAACAGTAACAACTGCAGGAATGAAGTTGAAAAATCAGTTCTTTTTAAAAATCGGGTCCAATTATTTCGGGAATTTTCCGAATTTACCCATCAAAGAGGTTAAATTAGGGACCTCTGTTTATCTAAAATTCTCCATAGCGTGGTAACTACTGTAAATTGGAAGTTGTACTCCCTCCGAAGATGCCAATTTCATTAGGAATAACATTAGTCGCAAGACTACCTTTGCAAAATGCTTACCATTGTATTGCTAAACAGTTAATGTGATTAGGCTTACGAATTACGCTACTTAATTTGTGAATTAGTGAATATGTGTGCTGGTGTGTTATCATTAATTGTTGGATTATCGCGATTCTTAAGGATTCTACAGGTTTGATAAACGGTCGATTGCATTTCTTTGAACTTTAATGCTTTAGTTTTAAAACTTGGAATTTGATTTTGCACTTTTGACACTTTGCTTGTGAATTTTGAATTTTGGCATGCTGATGAATCTCTTAGTGAATGGTGTTGAGATTCCACATCAAGTAATAAAGATTTCTTGCGATGGGAGATGTCTCGTTTATTCCCTGTCGTTCACCATGTTTGGCACACATGCAATAGAGCATGATATTAGAGCAAGCGGGAGCATTGAGAGAAGTTTCAAGTTGCGAGTTCCGACTAGCATGGCGACTAACCGGGTAACGAGTAAGGAGGCAACAAAGTTTGATCATTTTGAAAGTTAAAATTTTCTAAAATCATTAATCTGATTTTCACTTTCTGAATACCCAAGCCTCTGATTGCCATTTGCTAAACCGACTTCTTACCACGTACTGCAATAAAGCGGTAAACATTTTGAAGCCTATTAAATCCGTGCAAAGTGCGGGTACTCTGATAGTAATAATAAATTTCGTTAGGCTCAGTAATATATTACAATATTTACATAAGATTTATTGAGATTTTGACAGTTTGATTTGAGATTAAGAGTTTTGTCTATTTTATTGATATAGCCAACATCATATACAACATTTTTTTTCATAATTGGATTCTGTATTTCCACCTTGTTAATTTTCGACATATATAACAACTGTGTTAAATAAAGATTCTTCAGGCCATACGCAAAACAGAATAAACTGGAATTTTATATATAATAAAGGCGAGGCGAGGCGGTGCCTCCGCTGCCGGCAAAGGTGCCCGAAAATTACTGTGATCAATGCCGGCAATGAGGTGTCGGCTATCGACTACCTAACCTCAAAATATGTAGGTAATTCGTAACGCCGTAACGCGTGGTTAAAATGAAATTCAGAGACAAGTTTTCTTCATATGAAGAGTTTCATAGTGTATTAACAGTGTACAAGAAAAGCGTTCATATTGAATTTTGGATACGAGATGCTAGAACAATCAAAAATCAACGAAAACGAGCCCCCGAAAGCGTTCATACATTAATAAATTCCTTAAATATTATCATATACGACTAGAATGTGTTAAAGGTGGTAGGGCTTTTAAATCCAAAAATGAACATTCCAAAAGAAAAAGTACGACGTATAAAGATTGCGAAGCAACAATTTCTGTCTGTGTTAGTGCCTGCAAATAATATATGTGTGTACTGGATCTAAAAGACAAACACAACCATACATCTTCTAAAACTTATTTTACAACCCTTTCACAACAAAGAGTACAACTCACAGAAAGTGTAGAAGATTGTGTAAGAGAATCGTTAAAAGCTAGTGCAAATAAAAGATTTGTACTGGATAAAATAAGAGCAGAGACCGGCCGTAAGGTTACACCTAAAGATCTAACTCACATCAGCAGGAGAACGTCAGAGAGAAAAAACTTTCAAGAATGTGTCAATATGCTCAAGAACACATGTGACTGTAGTGATATTCAATTATTAGTGGATGAAGATGGAGTTTTGAAAGGATTGTATTTTCAATGTGAAAGAATGAAAAAATACATGGAGGCATTTTTCCGGAAATATTGTTTATTGATGGTACATACTGCTTAGTTGACGTTAGAACAGCAACATATATATTATAATGATAGAAGATGGCTGTGATTGAGATAGTCGCACTGTGAAATCTTGTTTGGAAAAAAGTACAATTTATTATGTTCCATACAGACAAAACAGAACGAAAATTTGCTAAAAAGCATTTCCCTGATGCAGAATTATTGATATGCCTTTTTCATGCATTCCAAATATTCAATAGAGAAGTTTCATTTAAAAAAATGGGTATAACCGCAGAGGAAGTGAAAATCAGCAAAGAATATTTACAGAAACTTGCAAATGCCTTATCGGAAACAGATTACAACAAAGTTTAAGATGAAATGGCAACAAAAGCCCCGAAAATTGTAAAAGAGTATCACGATTCTAATTGGACCGGCATTACCGATCAATAGGTTTACTACTTAACTTTATAAAATTTGTGTTTTGCAAATAAAACAAATAATCGTTTGTTATCTGTAAATAATAAATTAAGAAGTGTAATAAACAGATACAGTCCATTGGAAGACTTCACAAAACATTTATTTGCGTACATCAACAGTGTTCGAGTTGGAAAGGACGTGAAGAACTCTCAAATGCTAAATACAAAGTTAGAAAAATCATACGAAAAAAACTCTGCTGAATATTTATATCGGGAACATTTAACAACGTTTGTCTTTGAAAAAGTGGAAGCGCAGCTAAATGTTTTCAAAAGATACAATTACAAAGAATTCAACAGCATTGGTAAAGATATTTTTTTGGTAGTAACTTCTGAGGGTTTGATACAAGTAATCTCGATGAGCTGTGAATATCTTTTCAGAAAATTTACATAGTTGCCTTGCAGGCATATTTTTAATCCAAATTATCGTTGTCCTTATTCGATGTTAATTTGTGTCAAAGTAGATGGAGCCGATCGTATTGTGCAAGTAGAAAAATTAAAAGGTAGAAGGCCCGAATATATGACTAATTATGCCAAATTTAAACTTATGGATGAACAAGGTAAAAAAATTGCTCAATTATGTAATGGGGTATCCACTCAAATTTTTTGTAAGATATTGAAAATCATTCAATCTATCATAAAGCATTCGGAAGAAAGGCAAGATGACATTTTTAAGGACATTTTCAAAGACAATTTTACGGAGAGTAAAGAACAAACTGGTGATAATGTTCTAACAAATGGTGATGAGCAAAGAATGCAACAAAGTCACAGTGCAATGGCAACTAGTAATCAAATTCAACAAGTGGAAACAGCCGATGTTCCAAAAAGCAATGATGAAAAACTATGTCAAAATAAAATTGAAAATGATGGATCTTTTTGTGAAAGTGCAATAACTACTCTTATTAATAAAATTAAAGTGGAAGTATATATCGATGTCCCACAGAGAGATGATAATGATTACTAATAGTAGTAACACGAATTGTATATATAATTTCTAAATTTTTTGGTGTTTTGCAGTTCAACAGATTGAAATTTATACAGCCAATCACGAGGGTGCCGATGCCGCCACAAGTTAGGACAGTATTCCGCAGAACATCAAAATGCCAGCCAAGATTAAAAAACGCGGACGTCCAAAGGGATGTGGCAACACCGTAACTGGCCTTAAGAAAACAATTAAGAAGAAATAACGGTGTCTATTTTGTATTTATTTTATGTACTTCCTACCTACTAGTATTTATATTTTTTATAGTTTATATGGGAACCCTGGTATCTATTACTTATTTCGGTTTATTCTGCATTAAGAATTTGTTATTATATACCACATTTTTTTTTCGTTAAATACTTGTAACATTCTATTATTATCCTTATTCCTGCACTACTTTACTATGTTATTAGAATGAATGTGAATTTATTTGCTTATGTGTTTTTTTATTTGTTCATTATATTATTAATTAGCACTGAATGTTGAATTTTAATAAAACCTTGAAATCTTTAGAAAATCAGATAAAAGTGGAATCAGCTACAAAACCTAAAATTTCTTTACCGGCAGTTCATTCGAGTGCCGTTGCCGGCAGCTCATTCGGGCGCCGTTGCCGGCAGCGGAGGCACCGCCTATAATAAAATGTTTGATGCTCGGCGCAAATGGAATACCTCGACTAGGTTTGTCTGAATTTAGTGGTTGATCAATAAACTCATCGCTACCGGCAAAAGTGCAATTAATTCCAGCTTGAGTTTCTAGCCAATCATAAATGCAACTTCTATCCTACGGGATTTTTGCTTTTTGATATTACACACCGTGAGAAAGGTTTAACTGTATGTCTGTATATGTATTATCTGCAACCACATTTTATCTTGCGGTGTAGAGGCTGGTGCTTTATATGCTCGTGTCTGGTGGTACAATGCTCAACTTGCCCCGGATTTGGGATACAAAGTCGGAGCGCGCCTTTTGTGCTTGCGCAGCAACCATTGTGTAAGGTGTGTGTCATGGTGATGTGTTGACCTTGTTACTCTACCTTTCAGGTCTGTGGTTCTGAGTAGGGCACAGTTAATTTGGTGCCCAACTGTAAATGGTTTCACCGAGTCCGGTTCCAATCGCCAAGGCTGCGCTTTGCCAACTGCGCTACCCGGCTTCTCGGAAGGTTTAACTAGTAAGATTAATTTGGGAAAATGGATGTGAAATTATTAATTTCAACTTGTTTTACTCCTGTTGTTTTGTATAATTCTTTTCGTTGTACCCCTAGTGGGACCTTGGATGTTGGCACCAAATTCTGAAGTATTGGATTGAGACGAGTCTTGACGATGTTATATAGTCTTGTTTGAGTCCCCTGCTACCTTGAATAATGCCAGCACCAATTTCTACAGTCTCTTTGAACTGTTGAACTGCAAGTATTGCAATCCTGCTGAATCGGCTCCTTTTGTGATAGAATGGGCTCTCAGAAGTTCGCCGCTTGCGGTATGCGCCTTAGGTGTGCGATCTCCGTAGTGCTCATCTGATACGGATTTACGATATTGGCATTCCTTCGTAGTAACCCCTCGACCAACGGAATGGCTGCGATACATCTGTTAGTAATAAGTTGAGAAGATTCTGCGCCTATATTTAAATATTTTTCTTTTTTTCTTTATTCTGTTCTCTTCTTTTTACTTCCCTCGTCAAAAAGGCGAAGGAAGTATTGTAATAGCGAAAAACTCAACGGAATTTCTTCAGATCTTCATGTTTCCGGATCCGTAGATGACGAAAACCAGGTTCTCTCAATTCCATCTGTTTGTCTGTCTGGCTATCTGTTGTTGTATAACTAAAAAACTATTTGTTGGAGGAAGACGATATTTTGCTTGCAGATTATGTCTTCCTGGTATAAAACCGAGATAATTCGGTTAAATATACATATACAAAGTGAGCACCTTACAAAATTCAATTCTGCCTATTTTTGCTTTAATTCAAAAACTGTATTTGTTCAATAGAAGTAATGTTTTGCATATAGCTTAGGTTTGTACGCTGGGGACATGTTTTGGATCCAAGACATACAAGCCGAACACCTTAAAAAATTAAATTTCTTTTTTCTATAAATTTTCAAAATTTTAATTTAAACGTCCACTTGCGAGGAAGGTTTCGTGTAGAACACTTTAACGTGGGTTCAGACTTGTGTCAAATCATCGTATCGTATCGTGATCGCGTATCAAGATCGGGTAAGTGTGTAGGAGATGTATCGTATTTGCGTATCACATCTTCGTGTCAAGCTGATACGCAGATACGACACGACCTTTACCCACCAGGAGTCGATACTTCAGCGTAACATCAAAGAAATGATACACAGGTAGTGTGGACGGCAAAACCCAAACAATCCCGATCTGCATCCTGATATGCTGAACAGCTCAATCATTAGTGCTGCTTCAAGTCTGGACGATTACAGACGTACTACCATGGAGTGGTCACGGGAACTAGTTTTAGAATTTATAGATTATTACAAACAGAGAAGTGTTATTTGGAACCCAAAAAATCCGCATCATTTTAATCGCTTAAAGAAGAATGATGCATGGCAGGAAATCGCAAATGACAATTTTAAATCATGCAACAAGCTTGAACCACTGTACACTTTACGATTCTCAAAAACTGTTTTCATCCACCAACGCCGTAGCTTCCTTTCCTTCTTTGTCAATGCATAGTGAAGAAAAATGTAGCTGGCAGCAGTCAACTGTACCGTCGACATTATTTTCTCGGGAGATGACTTGGAACTAAAAGATACGGAAGCACTACAGTGGAAAAATAAAACGCACATGTTACGGATACGAGTAAACGGGGTTGAGAACAAGCCGTCGGCGTATCTGCGTATCAGCTTATCGTGTATCGCGTATCATGATTCGATACGATGATACGACACAAGTCTGAACCCACTTTTACAGATTTTTTTCTTCTTATCTTCGTAATCAGTAGTTAGTTATTACTGCCTTTGCAATTAATGTAATCTAATAGTAAGTAACATGGGAACAATGTAATTAAGCTCTTCAACCTGTTTTGTTCCATATAAATAAATAAATATAACTGCTTAACCAAAAATAGTTTGTTAGAATACTTACTGCAAAGTAAATGCATTTTAGTTTACCGTATTGTTACGTTGGGCAAAAAGGTTGTATTCTAGAACCTAGATTTATTAATTATTTTCCAGTAAGAAGAACTATAAAAAGTCCTAATGCAATATTGCGGCGCTCGCGCATTGTTCCATGCATTCAGTTGTCACCACATATCTACAGGGTGTTTTAAAATTCCTTCCTCATAGAAAAAGTGGTCAAAGTAAATTTAATATTGACTCCAAACTGTGCAAACAGAAAGGGGGTAACGGTTTAACATCAAAGAGTTTTCTTTAATGACATTGAACACTAACTCGTAAAAATGAATACGTAATTAAAACTGATTTAAAAGTAACAATAGCTAACTTAAAGAGGATTTTGTAGTTCTCATTCTTCCTACGAAAATGTTGTATTCTTAACAACACTGCTTACTTGCGTCTTTTCATTCTATGCTTTAAACCAACTTTGAGAACAATTTGTCATGTAAATCGCCTGCAAATACCAATCTCTCGTAAAAGTTGCGTTTGAGATAGGTAAATGCTGTTCTTTTAACAATCGGCTGTAACTTTCAGCTGCATCATCAATAGTGGCGACACTTCTAGGACTATCGCTCCTGTTTTTTTGTTGATTTTTAACGCTTCCATGTCATTCCAACATCTGAAAGATTTAAAAATGGTACTATTTTTTGGTGGTGGTCGATCTGGAAACGTTTCCTGCCAACGATATTGCACCCTTGCTGCGGTTCGGTTGGAATATTTTATGATAGCTATATGTTGCTGAACATTTAAATTATAATTTAGGCTTCACAGTAGAAATCTGTTTTTTAAACTGACAATTGCTGATAATAGTTGACAATTATAAGGAATGTGGACTATTAATTAATGTATATGCTTAAAATTTGTAAAAACGACATCTCAATATCTAGAAAAGTGTCTCCAGTTTTAATAGCTACTTTGTAGAAATCGCAGGATAAAATAACTTGTGTTTACAGCAATAATTTCTGTAATTTCTCTAGTGGATAGATGATAATCTTCCATAATTCGAACTTCCACACATATCATGTTGTTTTTTAGTTAATAAGTACAAGCTGCATCTGATTTGTTCGTAGTACTCCGTCTTGCATTTAAAATTTTTTTGAACTTTTTACTTCCTTTTACGATAAAGGAACTATTCAATTCAACCCAAAAATTCGAAATTGAGTTTTTGACATATCTTCACGTTTTAGAGTCCCCTGAACCCAAAAAAACATGTTTTGTTCATTGGTCTGTCTGTCTGTGTGTCTGTGTACAGAATGAAGATGTTTTCGACCATATTTTCTGGGTAGTTACAAATTTTGCATTTATACTATGATACGAATTTCAACCGGGTAGAAAGAAATCCACACGGCGGCGCAACATATGTTCCACCCCGGGTCATAAAATTCGCGAAGCCGACGGACGGATGAAGTTGACCGTTTTTGAGTCACCCCTTCTACACGGCCGTTGAAAATACTCGAATTTCGTTTACAGAAAGCAGCTGATTTAAAAAGTGCCACGAAAAATACGCCGCGGGGCCAAAAGAGGTTGTGTTTGGTCTCATCAGACGGAGAAGAAATTAAGCTACATAATGAAGTAGTCAAATGTGTCCAAAAAGTTCAGATAGCAGAGCGCACGCCGATCAAAGAAACTCTCAAACAGAAGTATACCGTCCAAGCGGCCGACAACAAACGGCTCCGCCAGCTTCGGCGGTATTCATTATGTGACCTAAGAAAACAAAGGTTTCTCTTACGAACTGGACCGAAAATTGTAAATTTCGAACACAGAGGCAAAAGTCCGAGCAAAACCGTCGCCAGACATCGGCGAAACCCACCCTTAAGTGCATCAACGGTACGAAATGAATATGCATAAATGGCTGTAGTTGCCAATAAGCATCAAGGAAGCGGAGCACAAAGGAGCTGGCCCCTTTAAATAGAGAAACCCAGACCCTAGAAGATCACTAGATCCCTAGTACAAGCTCTCTCTCCTCAGTCCTCTTACCCCACGGAAGGGTTTGGTGATATTATGTGACGGAGTCAATGGTTGCTTTCCATGACTGCCTATCTTGTGCCGATAGCGTAGCTTCATGTAAGTTTTTCCCCACCAAGTTTTTCATTTGGTCCACCCATCTGGTGGGAGATCTTCCTCTGGGTCGACGGCCATCAATTTTACCTTGGACCATAAGTCTTTCCATTGATTCGTGTCGGACGATGTGACCAAAATATCTCAAATACGATCGTTGAATTTTCGTTGATAGTCGTAATTTTACATTTAGTTCTTCTAAAATTGACTTATTTGTTCTGTGAGCCGTCCATGGTATACGTAGAAGTCTTCTGTACACCCACATTTCAAGAGCATCTATTTTTTGTTTATCTGACTTTTTAAGTGTCTACGTTTCTGAGGCATAAGTAGCAATCGGGAAAATTAGTGTTTCTGCTAGTTTCATTTTGGTCTTCTTTGTTATGGCTGTATCTTTCCATATTCGGGTGAGCTTCGTCGTTGATGTTCTGGCTATTGCCATTCGTCGTTTTATTTCTGCTTCACTCCCCCCCTTGTTAGTGATCATAGACCCTAGGTATATAAACTGCTCTACTACTTGGTACCCAGCTATAGTTTTTACGTGTGGTTGGTTGTTATTCGCCCTGTCAATTATCATAACTTTGGTTTTTGATGAGTTTATATCTAGGCCGTACTGTCTGCTTACGTTTACTATTCTTTGCATTATTGTATTCAATTCTTCCGTGTTTGCTGCTATTATTAGAGTGTCGTCGGCATATCTTAAGTTGTTAATTTTTCTGCCTCCGATTGCAACTCCACCTTCCCATTCTTCTAGTACCAGTCGCATAATATATTCACTATATACGTTGAAGAGTAAAGGTGATAAAATACATCCTTGTCGTACTCCGGCCTGGGTGCTAAAATTTTTTGAGTGCGTGTTGTTTATTCTTACTTTTGCCCTATTGTTCTTGTATAGACTTTGTATGAGATTTGTTAAGTGTGGTGGTACGCCCATTTCTGTGAGTATCTTCCAAAGATGATTCCACTTGACAGAGTCGAAAGCTTTCTTGTAGTCTACAAAACATAGGTACATTTCCACATTAAACTCTCGTGACTTTTCAATTATTTGACGTACGTTTGATATCTGCTCCCTTGTTCCTTTTCCTGGTATAAATCCCGCTTGTTCTTCAGCTATCTGTGGTAAAAGGTATGCTTTTAGTCTGGTATTAATTATTTCTAGCATTATTTTGCTGGCATGAGGGATTAGAGCTATAGTTCTGTAGTTGCTACAATCAGTGGGTGAGCCTTTTTTATATATAGGGATTAATATCGATTCACACCATTCTTCGGGCCATCTCCCAGACTTCCATATTTTTTGGCATAAAGCATGCATGATGTCTATCCCTATTTCCCCCATAGCCTTAATTGTTTCAGCTGTTAAACCATCTGCACCTGGGGATTTTTTGTTGTTTAACTTCTTAATAGCTTTTTCCGTTTCTGTGTTTAGAATGTCTGGTTCCGGTTTCGTACTTTCTATCTTACTCTCACTTGTATTATCGGCGTGATCTTCAAAAAGATGATAGCAATACGTTTTCCATACTTCCGCAATTTTTTCCTTATCTCTCACTATTTCTCCGTTGTTGTTTTGGATTGCTTGTGTCTGTGGTCTGAATTCTCGTGCTAAATATTTAAATTTTCGGTATAATTCATTCGATTCGTTGTTTTTATTATGTTGTTCGATTTCTGAGCATATTTCTGTGATTTTTTTGTTTTTGTATCGCTTACATGCTCGTTTGATGATTTTATTCAATTCTGTCATTTGTTTTTGTTTCTCTTCTGTTGCGATGGTGGATATTTTCAGTTTTCTTCTTTCTTCTATAAGTTCGAGAGTTTCTCCTGTTATCCAGTGATTTCTTATACAAGCAGCCAACTGCAAACCAAGGATTAACAGCCGCCATTTCCAGGAGTCCAACCAGCTTAGAAAGAAGCCACTTAACCTGGACTCGGGGAAAGCTGCCCACCTGGACTCTGCCGTTCGCCGAACAGCCACCTAGCTTGGAATTTGCTGTCGCTGGGACTACTGCCTCCTTTAACATAGCCGACGGACGACTAACGCCCGCTCCTGCAGCCTACGTCGTGTCCAGGACGCCGAGCCACTATAAACGCCACCTCCCAGGATCAACAGCCGCCAACTCTAAGGATCAGCCAACGGCCTTCCCAGAATCAACAGTCGCCAACTCGAGGGCCAGTCACTCTCGTCAGAAGGAAGCCAACAGGACTCTGTCAATCCGAGGACCCCTGAATTCTTGGTAGCGGTTGTCATCCGCCTCGTTAGGCTTCGACACCGACCACCTTTCTGGGATCGAACCTAGCCGGTCTACGACCATGTCAACTCCCGCTCGGGCACCAACGTCAGCCTTGAGTCTGCCCCGTTGGTTTTGTTTGCGACTACACCAGCTCCTCTACCTTTTAGGACCAGGAGTTATTCGAACCGTCCCTAACGACATCCCCGGACTCTCCTCTGGTCAAGGTTACCTGGGCACGGTATCAAGAGCTGCTCGACGCCCGCCCTCGCTGGACAGCGCGTTCGTCCGAGGATAGAGTCTACACAACAGCGACCCGGAGTTGGCTACCCCCAGAGGAACCCCCTATTTCAACGTCTTTGGGACGCGCTGTTTGCCCTCCTCCTCCGCCGGCCGAGCTGCCGAACCGCTCGTCCCCGGATCCTCACTTGGGACCTGGAGGTCCGCTTGACGGACGCCGAGGCAGCCAAGCTTGAAGTCCTGTGGCGGTCCGCCTGCAGCGACAGCTTCCCCCATCGCGGCTGTCGCTGGCGAAGAACGGCCGCCCCACATACCGCCTCTCCAACAGCCCAAGCCACCGCCCGGACGCCGCCCCGCTCCAGCCACCGCCCTTGAGAGGCCGAGCAGCGAACACGACTACCTAAGAGGGCTCCCCCCGGTGAGGCTCGCCGTCTCCGTGAGATCGCTTTCCGCGCACGCCCCGGTCCTTACTCTGCGTTGCCCCCCGGAGGGTACAGTCCAAGGCGAGGCCACATTCCCCGCCTTCCACCGCCAGGAACGACCGCCCTGTCGACCATACAGATACAGACAATCGAGCCTAGCGTAGTTTTTCTGGTTTTTATTAGTTTTTTTATAGATAGAAGTACAAATTAGGTGTCAATATTTAGTCAATAAATGTATTAAACGTTTTCTCCGATTAATCGACTGTCGCCATTAGAGCCTCCACCGTTGAGCTAGTTGGAGGTGTGTTAACTATGTATCTTCGAAGTCTCTTTCAGCGACATTTTAGCTCTTCCATCTTCCATGATGTCTAATTGTTAATATTACGTCCACCTTCTACTAGATGCGCGTAGCTCATGTTCGGCGAAAACAGTGGCCAGGGTATAAATTCAGCAATTTCGCTCAGGATCTTTTCCATAATGTTCATTCCTATCACCCGTTTTGTACATTTGCCGAAAACACATCTTAGAAAAAGCTTACGCAAAGTATTAGTTGCAGCTCTTAGACAACGTATTTCCTACACAAAGCCAACAAATTTATATCTTCTTGGTCGTTTGTTACCCTACACACCGACTTTTGTGTTTTAGCATCAGGAATTCACTCTATTAAAATTGGCTGCAAGTGCCGGCTGTACCAATAATTAAAATGATCTAAAGAAAAGCAGTTTATTGGTCAACAATCACTAATTCACCTTTTTTATTTATCTTTTTTTAATAAATCATTTTTGGCAGGCGCTTCGTCTAGAAATTTTTGAATTTCTTCCTTAGCAAAAGTTTTTGATTTTTTGGCCTTGTAACCGACCTGTTGTTTTTTTTTTTGTAAACGGAATCAATTTCATATACTGTGTTATATCGATATTATTTCTAGCAGATAATGTTGATTTCAGCATTGAGTAGATACTCCAGAGGGAAAACGATTTTATAGTCCTTGCTTTTTGAGCAAAATATGTATTGTACCATGTTATAAACTCGTCGTATCGTTTGATGTAAGTACTTTTTCTTCGGTATTTTGGATAGTAAATTCAGAATAGCCGCTGTTGTAACGCTCGAAATTTCTGGAGGTGTACTTGGCATATCAGCATTATGACTATCCATTTCATACAGCGAAATAGGAGGAGACTTTCAAAATTGCACGCACTTTTTCTTGGATTAAAAAAGATTTTTACAAAATGAAAATCAAATTTGTTTATACGCGTAGTTAATATAACAAACACAATTGAACGCAGATGCGATCATGAATAGAAAATGTAGTTAATTTCCTCAGTAGTGGAAAAAGTCATTAGTTTTCGCACTAAGGGGAAAATAATGACTTTTCCCATTAGGGTAGATATTTTTTTGAAAATGTTCACTTTATAGCCATAAAATTCAGCCGCTCTTGATATATTAACGACTCTTAACATAAAAAGTAGTTAGGTAGTCTATTTAAAAGAAAAAGAAGTAATTGCCGTTAAAATACTAATTTAAACAATTGATCGCTCCAAACAATATAAAACCAGATACGTGTATTAAATGCACTTTTTATAAACAGGGTTTCATAAAAGTATGCTGATATTTCTGAAATATTGCATGGGACGGTAATTTTATATTTTGAACAACTTTCGTTGAAGTATTTTAAAGTATTTAGAATAAAAAAGATACTTTACCAATATTAAATTGCTTTTTATCTACCACTGGCGAGAGCTCATGAAGGCCAATTTAAAATGTTAGTATTAAGATTTCGACTGAGAATTTTACCAAAAATATCGCCACGTGTAGATTGGTCGCCAATTTATTTGCACCCCGTATATTGACTGGCAGCCGTAAATAAATATAACTTAAAAGATTTAACCTACTGCGTTATAACTCTGAAAATATAAGCGATAAATTATTTAACGCTACATATTTACAATCTTCCCGAAAGTTTATTTTTAATATTAAAAAAAAAACAAAGTAGCTATTACATCGAATTAACATCGAATTAAAATGTTTAAATTTATTTTATTTTATACTGTATTATATTATTCATGTTTGCGTTAGTGATTACAGTCCGGAAAATGGGACTAACTACATTGGTTTACCTGACGTAAATTGCTATTTGCGATTGTAGCTTGAAACTCAAATGAGATATTCAATTTGTTTTCTGATATCATACACATTGCTCCGGGAAAGTTCACCAAAATATACAAAAAACTTCTACTAGTTCTAATAACAACGGAATTCCGCATTTCACCATACCAAACATAAAAAACACTACACAAACATCCTTTCTTATTAGGGCAGACTCTTGTATTAAAATGAAAATCTTTGGATTCCGAAGTAGTGCTGCTATTATAGGGTTTCATATTAGACATCAATAAAGCATCTATAACTAAAATAAGCCTCATATAATTCATTCCAATTGTTTCCTCCGTGTAGACTATGTCAAGGTGACATTTTTATTAGTACTCATGTGAAATAACAATACGTGACAAAATCGGGTTATGTGGTTTTCAATTTGTGGTTATAATTTTTAAAGGTTTGCATTGTTTACAGTTAAATATTCAACAGTAATTACAGAAGTGGTTACAATTTTTTGATAATTTTAACTAGATTCACGAATTTTTGTTGCTATTAAGAAATCTCACGAGTGGACGAAGTGCACGAGTGGGATTTTTTAATAGCAACAAAGATGTGTGCTAATATACTTAAAATTATAAAAAAAATATTACACGAATATAATTCGGTGTGATTATTTTTTAAATAATCCAAGTTGTAGATAGGGTTTGATGGAGCTTCCAGATGAGTGTCTTGTTATTCTTAACAACTGCTGCTCACCTACTCCACTTTTAACTAGTTGTGTTATAGCAGAAGAAAGATTTGAATGGTTTGTGAAAAAATAGTCGCTGTAATCAGTTACTAGCAAATAGTCAGTGTAATTTTGATGCTATTGGTCGATTTGATTTTGTTTTCGTTACTATTGGCTAATAGGACTGTTTAGAAAATACTGGACTGCAATTCCGCATAATTTTCGGAATTTTCACATCAACGTCAATACAGCAGTTCTAAAAAATGCCATAGTTTCACTTCTATTACAATTCATGCATGCAACCTAACAAAACACAACAGCCTACTGATAATGAAACATTGTGAATCAATTGTGCATGTACAATTTAGCTATGATAAATTTGTCGATGCATTAGCGTCATGTGGAATGATAGCAATTGAAAATTGTCGTATGTGAGAAGAATCAGAAAGTGCAATACCAACCAATCAAGCGAAATACGTGTTTTATAAGTTTCAGCTGGATCTGAAATTGCATCAACGACGCAAATATATTATCAGATTATTACATTAATAAAGTTTGTCATTAGTAAGCCCTTTTTTGGCTTTAAACATTAATACTATCCATTAATATCATAACTGGCTGAATGTCCTGTATAATTATATTAATTTAAAAAGATGATGCCATATCTAAAGCATCAATGAGTTCAGAGTTAATACGGACAGTATGGAGTAACTTAATCTTCTTCCAGGAAGGATTGAAGTTGACAAGGGCTAAAGATGTTAGCATGACCCCAGATACAAGTCGCCCACTTGAGAAATGACCAGGCAGACTGCAGCTTAACTGCGAGACCATTTCACCAGCTTTGGAGTCACTCCGCCATAAAGCTTATTAATGAACAAGGGTTCTGCATGTGAACTACCAAGTGCAACAGACGGTGAGGATAAATAAACATAAATATACAAATAGTTGTAGGAAAGGGTTTATAAACGCAAAAGTTGAAAGCTAAGATTACCTTTTGACTAAAGTTAAGGGTGAATGTTTTTAACAATTACAAATTTGCTAGATGGTTCTACATTTAAAATCAGTTTTTTTTAATAATATACATAATTTTTAAAGTAAAATCTACCGTAGCAAAGGCGCACTGCTATTCTAGCATAATTCTTTTATTTTTGCATTAGTCTTCGAAAAATGTTCACCTAAACAGCTTGTTTTAATGCAGGCATAAATAACTAAAAGCAGTCGCTTGTTTTTGTGCAGCGCTTAGAGAAGTGCTTCTGGCTGCTATCTTTGCATAATTTACTACATTATCCGACAGCTATTTGCACTATATAATAATTACCACGCCTGAGGTGGCTGTGAAGAATGGCTGGTGCAGGAGGTAGCTAGCGCACACCTCACAACCCCACACTACCCTCTTTGGAACACGGTGGGTGATGAGACAAACGGTAGCATCAATCAGGTAACAAGCTGCTGCCCTACGCCCACAGGGTGGTGCACCGCAGCTCTAACAGCTTCATCTAATAATCGCGGCTTTGTTTCACCTGCTTCAGCGAGCTCGCCATTGATCTCATCTGCGATAATCATTCGGAAACAAGGTGGTCGTAATATACCGCCCTTCTGCGGTTCGTTTAATGGACGAAAATTATTCCGATGTTATAAACACCTACAATTTGTTCTTAATTGCTTTACAAATTTGGGAGGAATTGCCCGTTCTCCACTTGTTACTTGAGAGTTTTATATCTTACTTTTATATTTGTGGTACCTAGAAACATAAAAGTTTCTGAAAAATTGGTAAGATATCTTCTAATAAAACTCAACACAGAGCGATTGGAATGGTGTAGTTGCAAGTCATTTTCAGCCGTTGTATGATCTGTGATTTTCGTGATAGCAGAATTTTTAAAACAATTTTACAATATCTTTCACTGCTGATAAGTAAGGTCCGGAGAGATTTAATGATAAGTATTTTCAAGAAAATGCTCAGTGACGTACGTAAGTTTTTGAAAGATACAAATTTAGTAAAGATTATCGTCATTAACATCAATACTGTCCTTTGACTTTTCTATTTTTATAGTGATTGTAATCTATATACAGTGTGTCCACTTAAGTTGGAATCATATGGAAAAAAAAATTATTGGTTTTAGGAACACATGGTATTCTTGATAAAAAGTTCTGCATGGTCGAAAACTTTAAACGCAACCGTCAGATATCAATTTTTCAAGCCGTATACGAGGTTTGTCAAAAAATATGAATTTTGCTCAAGAGTAGTGTGATTATTTTTGACAAAATCGAAAATTTTTATCGACAAAGATGATTAGAATTGAAAATTACATTCAAATATGCAATTACACTGATCTATCATGAAAAATCAGATTTTCTTATTTTGTTACTTTGCTACACATTGATTCCAAATCCAATCTGATTTTTCACGATAGATCGGTGTAATTGCATATTTGAATGTAATTTTCAATTCTAATCAACTTTTGTCCATGAAAATTTTCGATTTTGTCAAAAATAAACGTACTTTACTCTTGAGCAAAATTCATATTTTTTGACAAACCTCGTATACGGCTTGAAAAAATTGATATCCGACGGTTGCATTTTAAGTTTTGGACCATGCACAACTTTTTATCAAGAACACCTTTTTTTCCTAAAACCAATAATAAAAAAAAAATTCCATATGATTCCAACTTAAGTAGACACGCTGTATATATAAAGGAAAGTCACAACCCTGACTAATCAACGCAGAGCCGAAACCACTGGCACTAAAAACTTGAAATTTTGGTAGAAGGTTCAATTTGTTACGTAAGGTAGTGCTAAGGATGGATTTTTTAAAATTCGACCCCTAAGGAGGTGAAAAGGGGTAAAATATGTTTTCACCAAGTCCTCAATATTTCTTACACCAGATAATATATCGATTTGATGTTTGCTTGCAAAGATTATCAATGCAAATACCTAGAAACGTATTTTAGGTTTTTGCCCTAATCGACCCCTAAAGGTGCAAATCTGGATTGGAGATGAATTAAAGAACCCTTCGTATCTCCTATGTTTATTGAGTTAGATCATTTTTTGGCATATAGATGTATTTTTAAAATATTTAGAAAGGGGGTAAAGGAATTTGAAAATTTTAACCGTAAGGGGGTGAAAAGGGGTAAACTATGTTTTCACGATTTCCTGATTATCTCTTAGACCCGATAAGATAGCGACTTGGTGTTTGCTTGCATAGATGTCCAACAGAAGTATCTAAAAAAAATATTTCAGGATTTTGCCCTAATCGACCCCTAAAGGTGCAAATCTGGATTCGGGGTGAATTAAAGAACTCTTTGTAACTCCTAGGTTTAATGAGTTAGAACATTCCTTTTTTTGGCATATAGATGTATTCTTAAAATATTTAGAAAGTGGTTTAAGGGATTTTGCAATTTTACCCCCAAAGGGGTGAAAAGGGATAAACTGTATTTTCACGAATTTCTCAATATATCTTACACTCGATAATATATCGACTTGGTGTTTGCTTGCATAGGTATCCAATACAAGTGTCTAAAAACGCATTTCAGGATTTTGCCCTAATTAACCCCTAAAGGTGCAAATATGGATTCGGGGTGAATCAAAGAACCCTTCGTTTCTCCTATGTTTATTGAGCTAGAGCATTCTTTTTTTTGGCATACACATGTATTCTTAAAATATTTAGAAAGGGGTTTAAGGAATTTTTAATGTTACACCTAAGGCGGAAAAATGAAAAACTGAAAAGGGGTACATCGCATATACAGGCTTAGTTTTAAATATTTCTCAATGATTCTTAAACTAGTGGAAATCGTATTCTGTCTAGATTTAGATGATATCAAATTAATCTCAAAATTATGTTTAACAAATGCTACAGAAATTATTTAAACAAAGCGTACGGGAAATGTGAGGCGTATATTTCAGCATCGACATATCGTAAAACTATTGCACATAAAGGTATACGTCCTGCGTATGATATGTTTAAAAAGGAATGAAGAAAATTTTAGCGAAAGAATTATCTGCATTGGTTTATTGATGTAAAAAATATAATTAATTTTCCACTGATTTGGTTCAAACGCACCTGGTTTCAGCACGAAACTTAAGACATGCCCGGCGTGAAGATTAAGCGAGCTAAAAGGCAACGATATGAAAAGCGTTTCGTAGGGTTGCGAGAAATTGGTCAACGATCTGTTCGCAGTCGCAAGCGTCGCGGTTCTAATCCCTCCGGTAAGGAATTTTTTATTTGAAAATTGATGTAATTTGCATTCTAGGGTATTCTTTTATTGTTTCCTTATTATTTGGAACATGAAAACATATTTACACCTAGTTTCCTTTGATTTTAAAAATTATTTAGTGTCATAATGTCCACTTAATAGGGAAGTTCTGAGTAAAGCTTTTTACAGATTTTTATGCAAGGGAATGATTATATATGTTGTCCATTCTTCTAGCAATTTTCCTGTACTCCAGGTTCAGGCCCTTCATTCCATGTAGGAACATGGCCTGAGACAAGGCGAATCACGGTCGCCGAAATATCTCTTTCCGAAACCCAGTCATCTGGCAGACCGTCAACGACGTACTGGGTGATGTGGTTAGCATCACGCCTTCGACGACTGCCTACATATACGATGTATTATTCGAATTTTATCTTCTCTCATTGCTTTTATGGTTTCAGCTGTCACTGTATCAATTCCTACCGCTTTACCAGTCACTAGTTTCTTAATAACCGTACTAAAATATCAGGTTCATCTTCATAGGATTTTATTCGAATTAGGTTCGGCTTATCATCGTAGAGTTTTTATTGCCTCCATACTTCCATAACGCTGTTTATTTCTATGACTTGGTTTTCGTTTACGTTTTAAATGGTTCATGTTATCTCTAGTTATATCTAGTTATCTCCAGGGTATCCAAATTTTATAATACTGTTGTAAGATTACATATGTTTTATACTTATTAATTCCAAGTTTGGTTTGGACAACCATTGCAGTTTTGTGATATCATTAAACCTGTCCGGACCCTGCTGATAAGCCACATAGTCCCCTTTTAGTCGTTTATCGAAATATAGCTTATAATTATCACTTATAATATTGCAAGTGCATTGAATATTACTGATAATTTTTTCAAGCTTACGAATGCTTTCGCAGAAAGCATGAGTGATAAATTATTAGTGTGAGAAAATATTAGCTGGGTTTATTCAACGTATGTGGCATATTCGGTAAGAGTAGTTCTACATACTATTTGCTCAAGAAACGAAGACTTTTTAAAGTTCACATGGCAGAAATCAGAGCTAAGGTTTTGCACTTTTGAATGCAATTTTCGCTGTGATTGCAGTAGTGCAAAGTATACAGTAGTAATATAATGAGCACAAAAAAAATTATACGTATCCGACTGTAACGGGACTTAAAAGTTGCGTATTGATGAGTACATACCAGGAAATATTCAATTTTTGGTTTTATTAGCACTTTCAGCCCTCTACTTAGGTTCAAAGTTTTAGAATTCTGGCATGTCAGACATAAAGAGATAACTTATTTCTTTTATGGACGCCCATGTAAAAATAATAATCATTGTAAGGTATTTTGTATTCAAAATAAAAAAGAAGTAGTGCAAATAATATATTACTTCACAAATAGTTAAAATAAGTATAGTCAAGACATAGTAAAAATAAATCAATAAATCATAAAATTCCAAAATATAGTAATTTGGTTTATCCTACTGCATAATCTTGTTTAGTCTCGAATAAGGGCATTTCTGATCTGAAGTTTGATGTATTTCGTATTGCACCCTCTCTGGAAACTTCTCCGGCCACCGATAGGGCAGCTTCTGTAACCATCTTCACGGAGTGTTCTACTGCCTGCGTGTGGCAGGGAAATAGTGAAATATCTATTAAACGTTTCTCTATACCTTTCATTTATTTTCTGAGGATTATTTCCAGTTGTTCGTCAGTTATGAAGGAGGAGGAGTTACTTGAAAATCAGGTCACACTATCATATCGAAGTAATCCACAGCAGGTGGCTTGAATACTCTGACAGACGTAGACTTACTGTTTTTTCTGGCTTTAATGATTCTTCTCACGGCAAGTTCCCTGATGTGACGTCGGTTGTCCAAAATCATTGTTAAAAGTAGGTTTCCCGGATGAGCGAAAAATCCATTCCTTTCCAATACGGGATCAATTATTGACTTCAGATCATTTGTGAGGTATCGCGAAAAACTTACCAATTTGAAAAAATGAGAAGGTTTTCTTTCTATTTTAAATCATACAGGAGCGTAGACTTTCATAATATACCCCACCAAAGTTTTTAAGTTTTCGTCTGGATCCTGGGTCGAAACATATAGTCTTAAAATCCGATTGGCCGTAGTGAGCCAGCGAGAACGTGCTAACTTTCCGGAATGTCGATTTGCTAGTTCTACAGGAAAATTCCCAGAAGCTACTGCTTGATAAATCTCATAAAGGTATTTTTGATCCGTGCTAAGATTGTTAACCACATCTTGTTCAATATCGCGCAAGTTTCCAGCTACTGGCGTAAAAATTAAAAGTCGATTTTTTTCGCAGGTAGTCAAAGCTTTAACGATAGGGCCAGAATACTCTCGGGGTCCAGAGTACAACCATCGAGGCTAGTAAACAAATGCCTTGGTGGCAATTCATTTGCATGTAGTAGGCAAATCAACCACTGAAGTGGTCTTCCTAAATGTAGTTCAAACAATCGAATTACGCCACCCTTCCAGCGGGTGTTAGTTGGTGTTCCATCACAACCAATACAAACAATATTCTCAGAATCCAAACCGTGCCTTGAAATAAAATCTATAATAGAGTTAGATATGCTTTTGCCTGTGCCAGCAGGTGGTGTCACATGGCCCAAGTAAATTAATCCTGGTTCAGAAAGGATCGAAACATGTTCTTCTATTTGTATCTTTGAATAAAAACGTTTATCTTTCTTTTCTATGTTGAGCGTTTTATCTTTCCTTCCATCAAAATATATACTTTTAAGGTCAACCGTAGATATTTTTTCTTGATGATGTTTTCTTGAATTTGATACCGCTCTCCGAACTTTATTCTTGTCAATTACGAGGGTTTTGTCTTCAGTCGTAATAAGCCCAACATCTTGCAACACAGCAGAAGCAACTGCAGCAGCTGATCGATTTGATACCCCGTATCGATCACAAACTTTCGCTAAAGATGGTAGATCTAATTTATTTCATTTGCTACTGGAGGTCGACGGTTCTGGACTTGTTGAACTTGCTTCAGAAATATCTCGTTTGGTGGTTTTTGTCTGTAGACTGGCTGGGGGAGTGATATAAACTGCCTTATTCGAAATATTCGTTTGAGAAGCGTCTGAGTTATCTCTTTTCCTTTGTTGTCTTTTCTGAAGTCTTGCCGTTACCTCCTTATCAATAGCACCAATTATCATTTTTCTACTACTTCTCTGGTCGGTGAGGAACTCCTGTTCTAATGCTGGTACTTTTTTTGATTTCACGCAAGAGCAAAATTTGTAGGAATGGCACTTACAAGCTGCAATATCGAACAATTTAGATGCAACGTTGGTAGTAAAGTTTGCAACCTTTTCATCATATCTACTGTTTTTTTTGCTTTCAGGGAATAGAATTAGCTTCAAATATGCGTCGTAATTAGATTCCAACATGTTTGAAACTCGGGTGTGACTTACTATAGAAATTGAAGCGGATTGCCAGATGTTTTCAATTGTTTTCGTAACAACAACAAAAATTTCTGAATTGAGTGGTTGTTTTTCATTATTTTTTTCTTTCATATATTTTCTTGTATGGATAATGCACTTTATAACGTCTTTTATAGTAGGTAATTTCTCCAGGTCAAGGTCAGAATATGCACTAAAAACCGGACACGTCACTTCGGCACGTCTTGCTCCCAAACTCATGATTACTGTTTTTGTCTGCATTAAAAATCACTTCTTAGACGTTTTCGTCGTTTTTCTAAGTAATAACAGTTTATATCAAGTCAAATTTCACTAAAACAGTCACTGATAACAAATACAGAGTACACTCTACTACGTTAAACCATAAGAAACAAATGAACGAAAACGAAAAGGATTTATGCTTGTTTGACAATAGCAGCTCGCACATGACTAGCCGCAAATGATCTTTTTCGCGTCAGAAAACTGGTTTCAACTGGATTCAACGAGCTAAATATAGCGAAGTTTGTTTAAAAAGAAGCCTTATTTCTACCTGGAATTTAAATAAAATGTAGGAATATAAAATGATGAAGACTTGAGTAAAATTGGCTTTTTCGGAAAATTTGACTGCATGTAGAGGGCTAAAAATGCTATCAAGGATTTTTTTAATCTATTTTTTCCGTCATCGGCTAGCCAATACGCAGTTTTTGGGTATTCTTCTTCGAGCAGCGAAGCTGAGCGGTTGTGAAGTGCATTGCTCTGTTATCGTCTAGTTTCGTTACAAGTGCAATCTGCGAGCTCCGCTCGTGTCTGCTATCGCGGCACGCGCGGACGCATACTATCGTATCTACCAAAACAAGATCGACATGAATTCCAACTTTCCAGCGGCTTTTTCCCAGCTGAATACATCTGTACATCAACCCCAACCAATGCAGGTAGGAGAAAACACTGCTCCTAATTTTATGATTCATTCACAACAACATGTAGTGCAACCCCCACAACTATCGATGTATCAACAATTGCCACCACAATTTAATAACGAATATCAATACACTCCACAACAGTATCAACAACAGTACCTAAGCCAATTTCCACCAATTGCTTTAAATAATCCACAATACGAATGGAGATCTTGTACATCAAGAAAAAATAAAAGGCAAGATGATCTCAACAGTAGTCCTCATCAAGCAAAACGTAGTAACCAACAAATAATTTCTACACAAAATAAATTCCAAGCTTTAGCTTACCAAGAAACCCAAGAAGTAGAAACGCAAGAAGATGAAGACGAGAATAAAGTATCAAAGGAAACAAAACCGCCACCACTAAATATACCCGAAGTGCAAATTATAAAACCAATCATGGATGTAATCGAAAAAGCAGCGGCAGGAAATTACGACTGCAAATTAATAGGTAAAAATACGTTGAAAGTATCAGCCAAAACAACAGACGCATACAGAAACATCGTGAAATGCCTAGAAGTCAACAAAATATGCTTTAACACATATCAAATGAAGGAAAACAGGAGCTTTAGAGTAGTACTTAAAAATATCCACTACTCTACAACACCACAAGATATCAAGGAAGCCATTCAAAAAGAAGGACACACTGTTAGAAATACTTATAACATGAAAAGCAGAGTCAATAAAGAATCACTATCGATGTTCTGTGTAGATCTGGAACCAAAAACAAATAACAAGGAAATCTATAATGTTAAGGGTTTACTTAACTGCCGCGTCACCTTTGAACCTCCACACAAAAAGAAGGAGATTGTACAATGTGCACGTTGCCAGAACCTTGGTCATACAAAAACGTATTGTCGCAGACCGTTTAGGTGTGTAAAGTGTGGACAAGAACACCCAACAGCATCATGCAACAAAAATATAAATGCCAAACCCACATGTGCCCTATGTAAGGGAGATCATACGGCAAACTACAAAGGTTGTCTGAAATACCGAGAGCTACATAAAATTAGATTCCCACCTCTGAGAGAGAGAAGAACTCCTACTCAAAGTACCCAGCCTCACACAGCTATAATTTCACCACAACATCAACCAAATGGAAATACTATACCAGGTCTTACCTACGCACAAATTATATCAGAAAATAATCAATCTAACTCGAACAATGGAGCGTGGCAACAACCAACAAACCCCCACCAGCAACCGTTTGAACGATTGGAACTACTTTTAACAAAACAAGCAGAAATGCAATCAAAATTAGCGGAAGACCTTCGCACTATGTTAAACTTACTCACTACAATCGTTAGTAAGCTCAATTAATGGCCAATACATACAACATAGTGTTATGGAATGCTAACGGGCTATACCAGCACGACGAAGAACTCAAAGTATTCATCAAAGAACATAACATAGATCTTTTGCTGATCTCTGAAAAACATTTTACCAATCGCAGCTTTATAAGAATTCCTGGTTATCAAATTTACGATACCCCACATCCAGATGGTACTGCTCACGGGGGTACTGCTGTAATTGTAAAAAACACAATAAAACACTATGAATTAAATAAGTACAATAAAACCTATCTCCAGGCGACAAGTATTTTAATTGAGGACTGGTGTGGACCATTAACACTATCAGCAGTATACTGCCCACCGAGACATTCGATTTCAAGCGACCAGTTCACAGAATTCTTCAATACTCTTGGATCCAGATTCATCGCTGGTGGTGACTACAATTCTAAACATTTATACTGGGGTTCCAGACTTATAAACCCAAAAGGAAGAGCACTTTATAAAGCCATGACGGATAACAATCTCAACCAAATTACAAATGGTCACCCCACCTATAGGCCAACAGATAGGAATAAAATTCCCGACCTGCTAGACTTCTGTGTTACGAAAGGAATAGCACAAGGATACAGAAAAGCAGAAACATGTTTTGATCTATCTTCAGACCACTCTCCCGTACTTATAACAATATGCACTGTATTGCTTAAGAATGAATGACCACAGTCTCTATATAACCAGTATACTGACTGGGAATATTTTAGAGAACAGTTAACTGCAATTCACACTACTCAAATCCCACTAAAAACCGAGAGAGATATATATCTAGCAGTAGAGTATCTCAATCGAAATATACAAATCTCAGCTTCAAATGCTACAAATAACCTACAAACAACAGAAAAAGAATCGCATGTACCTCCGAACATACAGCATCTAATTACAAAGAAAAGAAAACTTTGTAAAATCTGGCAAATGACGAGAAACCAACGAGACAAGAACATACTTAACAACGCAACACACAAACTGAAAAGGCTACTATGTAAACTAAAAAACGAGGCCATACAAACACATCTACAGAATCTTTCAGCAACTAAAGATACAAATTATTCGCTCAGGAGAGCTACAAAGAAAATAAAACGACCCCAAGAAAGTATACCTGCCATTCGCAATGAAAATGGAAACTGGGCTAGAACCGACGATGAAAAAGCTCGAGTGTTTGCTAATCACCTGTCCAAAGTGTTTACACCGCATCCTTCTGAGAACCCACCCGATAATATAAATCGACTTTGCCAATTTCTGGAAGCCCCTCATCAGATGTCTCCACCAATCACTGCTTTCTCTCCTAAGGAAGTACTGTATACAATCCACAAAAAGCTAACTCCGAGAAAAGCTCCTGGTTTTGACTTAATCACATGTGAGATACTTCGAGAACTACCAATGAGAACAATAGCTCTCATTACAGCTATTTTCAACGCTATTTTGAGATTAGGTTATTATCCACCTCAATGGAAGCTGGCCCAGATTATCGTCATTCCTAAACCAGGCAAACCTCCCTGCTAAGTTGAGTCGTACAGACCAATCAGTCTTCTTCCTGTGATATCCAAAGTTTTTAAAAAGTTACTTCTACAAAGGATAAGACCGATCATAATAAAAGACAACTTAATACACTCTCATCAATTTGGTTTCCAAGAAAAGCACTCCACGGTTGAACAAATACACAGAGTAATATCCGCCATCGAGCAAAACCTGCAAGCAGGAAGATACTGTTCCGCAGCTTTTTTGGACATTTCGCAGGCATTCGACAAGGTATGGCACGAAGGTCTCCATTACAAAATCAAACAGCTCTTACCTCACCCTTATACCACACTGCTAAAGTCATACCTCACCGATCGAATATTTCAGGTAAAATTACCTAATGCGAAATCAGAACTTAGCTCCATAAAAGCGGGAGTGCCCCAAGGCAGTGTCCTCGGCCCAGTGCTCTACCTGCTATACACAGCAGATTTGCCAACGAACGCAAAAACAATCACAGCTACTTTTGCGGATGACACGGCTATTCTGGCATCTCACGACAACCCGATGGAAGCATCACAGTCTCTACAAGAACACCTTAACGAAGTGCAAAGCTGGTTAAAAAAATGGCGAATTCGATCCAATGAAAACAAGTCAACACACATAACCTTTACAAATAGAAGAGAAACATGCCCTCCAGTTACTTTAAACAACAGGACCCTGCCGCAAGCCGATTCTGTGAGGTATCTCGGAATGCACATCGACAGACGTTTGAACTGGCGTACACACATATGGAACAAAAGAAAGCAATTAAACCACCAGCTAAGTAAAATGTACTGGCTAATGGGTAAAAAATCAAAACTGTCCATGGAAAATAAAGTGCTTGTATACAAGACAGTCTTAAAGCCGGTTTGGATGTACGGCATCGAACTCTGGGGTACAGCGAGTACTTCCAACATAGAGATCCTCCAAAGATTTCAATCGAAAGTCCTTAGAATAATCACAGAAGCCCCATGGTACGAAACTCGGTCATCCATCGAGACCTCAACATAGCCTACATTAAAGAAGTGATCCAAACCAATAGTTCAAGATACTTAAAAAAGCTGGAGACACACCCAAATACCTTGGCTATCAACCTGCTAGACAACAGTGACACCCGATGTAGACTGAAGAGAATCAGTCCGTTAGACCTACCTGATAGATTTAGTAATCAATCATAAATTGTAGTCAGTGTTAAGTTTTGTAACTACTTAAGTATAACATACTAGTCAATTATTTTATAATCTGGTGCGTTGTTACTGGACAACGCCCAATACATGTCACATTTATCGTCACACCAATTACTTAATATTCCAATTGGAATAGATTGTAATTTTACTTGTAATAAAAAAAAAAGTTTTTGGGTGCTATTACAACAGAAATTTTAAATTAAAAAAAAACATCGGCGCGCCCTACTGAGTAGGTAATGCGAAAAGGAACAATGGCACTTACTATAAGAAGGCAGCTGTGAAACTGTGGAATGTAACAACAACAAAACTGCAGGAAAAAAACACTAGCAACGTGGAACATCATTAGATCCTGTCCAAAATATAAAATTCAAAACATCGAGAAATGTACGAATGCTATGTGGAAAACCTTTCGAGTACACCATAGAAAAAAAAATGAGTGCTGCTGCTTTTGCACACATAGAATTAATTTTCAGTCTATGAGATGAAAATACTCCAAATGGACTACAAAGAAAACTGTTTCACATAATTTCATATGAGCTACTATGACGTGTGGGTGAAGTGGGAAATTTCCATATCCATTATTTTATATAAATACACAACGATAGTTCGCTTAAACACAGAATACAGTGAAATTCAGATTAAAAAAAAAAACGATGGTGAATGGCTTCTGACAAATACCAGTAATGAAGATAAATAGGTATATACTTTATAAGGTACATAATTTGTTACAATGTTACTTGTAGTAGGAAATTTTATTATTTTTTCGCGCTTATTTGAAGAATTAATTTTTCTCTACAGGTTAGTTTGAAAGCTTTTCTCCAAAATGGAAACCAATATCAAGTTATATCGATTATCTCTAGCAGCAAACCCAAACGAGGAGGCAACTAATATTTGATTCAAAAATATACCCATTAGTCGAAATTTCCAAGTAAGTAGACTTGGGAGTCTACCAAAAAGGTTATATTGGTGTTGAATAAGTTTACCAATCTTTTCCATAGGTGATGACAATCAGACATTTGGAAAAAACGGGAATAGGTGAAAATGAGCTTGCTAAAATGACTGCATATTCAAACATGAACTCCATAAGATCTTATCTACAAATCAAGGAGAAATTTCATTCTGTTATCGTAAACAAGATGCGTGGGGAAGACTCTCAAAATGAAGAAGTAAGTACAGTCGAAGACAACTGGAAATCATACAGTTTTTTGCATCAACAGCTTAATTCTCTAGTAGTCATACTTTACAATCATTGTATGTTTAATTACCATAATTTTAGGAATTGATTGTATTCAGTAAAAGTTTAAGAACATTATATCACAATAAATGGTAACTGCGCATATACAATATCGATCATTTTTTAATAACAATAAATTATTGGATAATTTGATTAAAGTTAAAGCAGTTTAATTTCTAAAATGTAATTTTTCATTTACGGGAGATTGAGAGATATAGGAAATTTTTACCCAAGTTCAATTATCTCCATAGAATTGCGATAAATAAACATTAGTTCAACAGCTAGTATTTTCACTCAAGTAATCACTGCAAGTGGAGAAAATACATTTCCATCGAGTTGTATCACTTTAGAGATATAAAATAATAAACAAGCAAAGCTTATAGAAATAGTATCACTTCATAGTTTTGCTTATACAATTTTGAATACTACTTTAACCATATCGTTTGAGTAAAGAAATGTGAAAACCAATCATAGGACAAAAGCGATAATATTGTTTAAATTTAAGGTAATCAATCATAATTCTGTTTCAAGAGGTATTTGGAAGCAATATAATAATCGTATCTACTGCATTCTTTCCAGCGTTTTAACTTAATTTTTGTATATATTCTTCAGCTAAAAATTTTAGCAGAATCAATAAAATAATACCAATAAGAATAATAATAATAATAATAACAATAGTAATGCAACCGCAGTGACGTAACGGATATTTGTTCAAGACTTGATTGAAGAAGAAGAGAAAGGGCATGATTCTCTACAATCCACATTCAGTTTACTCAAGTTATTAATTTTATATTACGTACCATACGACCTGTTAGGTTTACATACGTCTTCACGCTAAATTATTTGTTAATAGATCATCTGGCTATGGTCAAGGATTTTAAAGAAGAAGTTTCGTATGTACTAATTGATTTTATGGTCTTGTAAAGTGAAATCCACCTTGCCCCTTTGTCAACAACTTTTTGTTGTCAGCTTCTCGGTTTAAACGGAGATTGGAGCATAAAACACTGTACCTTCCTTCAAGTTTCGCAGTTGTTCAAATAAATGAACCCCTTATTTACACTTAGTCGATGAAATTAAACTGAAAACCATTTTTAACCACACATCAACATGTCAATAATAGTATATTATTATATGAGCGGTTATGACACCCATTATTCACGAAAGTGACATTTGCGCCACAAGCCGAAGGCGCGTGGCGCAAGACATCTGAGTGAATAATGGCCATAATCGCGAATGTAATACGATATTTTATCTACTCCTATGCAATAGGAGTTTTATATTCATATTTACGAATTATGACATTTGTGATAGCTGTTAACTTCAAAAGTGATTTAATAATAAAAATGAATTCTGTGATTGGCTACAACCTATTGAATAATGAAAATAAAATTTTCTGATTGGTTGCAACTTGCAAACCATGCAATTATGAAAATAGAAATAGAATTATGAATCATAATTCAGGCTATTGTACAGTAGGCTTAGATAAACAGTTTAATTTACAATTTACAGATCAAACTTGTTTAGATTTATTTAACACGGCTAAAATTGGAGAGCTAATAATTTTCTGGGGGACATGTATTTATAGTGTTTGCTGATTTCCCATAGAGACGTTACTCTATTGTTAATAACAATCGATATCGTTGGCTAAATTCAAATATTACTGTTACAATAAACAGAAAATCGAACAAAACAAAAGATCGAATACGAGGTCTGTAAATTAAGTAATGAGATTGATTTTTTTCAATCTTCTTATTCGAATAGAATTACAATTCAATATTGTCTTCCTCAAAATAACTTCCTTGGAAAGCCACACAGCACCGGAGACAATTCTTCCAATCCTCGTAGCAGTGCTAGAACCCGGATACTGGAATAACCTTTAGCTGATCGCTTACAGCCGTTCCAATGTTTTCAACTGTCCTAAAATGACGTCCCTTAAGGTGAGTTTTCAATCTCGGGAAGAGGAAAAAGTTACAAGAACTTGTCGCCAGTAATGACATGTTCCAGAAATCGATCCCAAAACGTCAAGGCACCTTCCCCTCCTGATGTCATTTTGCTCGTGGGAAAGGTTTTTTACAACCATTTCTGTCCAGATGTTTTTCATCCCCAATTCATTGGTCAAAATCTGATGAACGGTGGTGTGTCAAATTCAACTCTTCCCCGATTATTCTGACTGTCAACCCACGATCTATACGCGCAAGATCCCGGATTGTGTCGATATTTTCATTGGTTCTTGAAGACGAAGGCCTTCCGCTACGTGGTTCATCTTCAATCGACCCTCTTCCTTCTGAACATGCCTTAAACCACCGAAAAACCTGGACCGTTGACAAAACACTGTCTCCGTAGGCCTGCTGAAGTTTTGCAAACGTTTCCGTTGCACTGTGACCAAGTCTGAAGCAAAACCTGATAGCACACCGTTGCTCGAAATTGATGTCACTCATTTTTAAAACGCACTAGAAAAAACTATTTCACGAAAAAATTCGCTACGGACAACCAAATGACTCGAGTGAGTTCAAATTCGTGCTGAAGGCGTATCAGATATTCACCTACCACCCCTCCAAGTCCCACATCGCCAGTGTTGCCAGATCGAACGATACGTTGCCAGTCTCATCATTTAATTTACATACCTCGTACACACAAAACAAACTCGGGATTCGATTAAACAGTTTAGTTGCATATTATTCTTATATAAATAACACCAGATTCATGATATTCAAAACGAATCCAGGATTCAGATAAATCGTTTAAACCCAAATCATTTATGAATAATTACAAAATATTCAATAAACGACTAGTATACGGAGGATTATTGCAAACATAACAAGAATTTGTTTAGTTAGAGCCCCAGGTACTGACTAAACGCAATCTGAAAAAAAGTACAACTGTCGCACTCAAAAGTAAGGTTCGAACCTGAACAATAAATTACTTTGCTCCAATCACTTAATATTGCGCTAGTCAGCAACATACAGGGTGTTATGGAATTCCATGCAATAATTTTAACCAGTGATAGTGCTCACCAAAATGAACAACTTTTCTATTTATCGTTTTTAATTTAATCGAATATTTTGTCAATCATTTATCTCCCTTATATTTGACAAGTCGCCTGATAAACAAATCTAATTTAAAGGTGAACGACACAAGTATATTAAAACTGAAAAGTTCTTGCACAAAAAAGCACGCGGTCAATAACCTATTTACCTACCTCAATTGATAAGGTACATTGGTGATCAGATGTGAACTAAAGGTTTTATTAGTACCTATGCAGTTTTTATTGGTTTGCACGTCAAAGAAATGTTTTTTTATGTTTTGTGCCATTAAATTAAAATATTATTCCATAGGCGGGTATGCATTTTTAGAGTAAAACTGTTTTAATTTTGACTCAGTTTTAAGGGTGTTTTTGAAAAAATGATAAATGGAGAAGTTGTTCAGTTTAGCGAGTTCTATTGCGGTTTCAAATATTTGCACTCATCTCCATAACACCCTATATAGTGAATACAGCATACATTTGGAAATTAAATAATTTGAACGTTGCCAATGATAAGCAGTATCACGAAATACGATAAGATGAGGCATATACAATTTGTAAGTAATTGATAAATTAGTGACAAGTTACAATAAATTAAAATATAACAGTAAGTAACTTCATTAAAAGTTGCTCCATTACTGTTGCAGTGAGGTACACAGAAGAAATAATTAACTGTTACCCCAGGTACGTACTTACACTTGTTACACCACGGAAGGATAAATGCAGAATAAACTTCTCACATGTATACTAACTAAGGCGATTATAGTTAAACTAGCTGAAGCCCGCGGCATACGCCGCATTTAAAATGTAGGACGAATCTAATAACTTTTGTTGCACTAAAGAAAGTTTTAAAAGCACGCTAGAGATTGGAAATTTTTGGATAGCCTTCAGGCCACTTTCCTACATATTGGATATAGCCGATACTGCTGAATTGAATAGTGTCTTCTTTTTTACCTCCTTTTACAATAAAGGAAGTATTGGATTCACCCCAAAAATTCGAAATTGAGTTTTCAACAGATCTTCACGTTTCAGAGTCCCCTGAACCCAAAAAACATATATTTTTTTATTGGTCTGTCTGTGTGTGTCTGTGTGAGGGTCTGTCTGTGTGTGTGTGTGTGTCTGTGTGAGTGTCTGTCTGTGAACAGAATATCTCAAAAACGAAAAGAGGTATGGGGTTGAAACTTTATATATAAGTTTTGTGTACTATGTAGATGCAACAGCAAGCTTTTGAAGAAAATCGTATAATTGGAAGTAGGTGTTTACTCTTGTGATTTTTCAGTTTTTTTTCGATTTATTCAAAAACGGTTCTAACGATTTTTTTCAAACTTCTCATTTGTATTACATTTTTAATGTGTATTGATGTGAGATAGGTGATTTTCCAGTTGAACACCTCTAAAATGGGTTTCTTTTGTTTTTTAAAAATTTTTTTATTAACTCCTATTTTAAATAGAAGACCCGGTATATTATTACATTTTTGAATTCAGCTTAAAATTATAGAGAAAATTTGTCTCTTCACCTAACGCTCTATTTTGCACCGTTTTTGTAGAATTTGTAATTTTTGAAAATTTTTGACCAATGCTTAAAAATTTAAAATCAAATTTTTGACTAATTATAAGATCACTGTAAAAGGAAGTTGTGTGCGTGTATCACACCAGATTTTTCTGTTCAGTATTAAATGATAATAATTATTGTTACAATGCTGTAAATTGAATTAGTGGAAATGTCACTGGGACAGTTTCCAAAAACTAAATTCCTGGAATTTGCTGATATCTTCTTCTTCTTCTTCTTCTTGGCTGTTTTAGCTCTGGTTTCGGCGGCATAAGTTAAGATGGGTCTGACGCAGGTTTTATAGATCTGTACTTTACTTTCAACCGACATGTGCTTATTTGTCCATATCACGTCTCGTAGGTAGCCTGATATCGCAGCCGCTTTCATTGCTTGATTGCGAACTTCCTCGTTTAGGTTTCTCATGCTAGATCTGTGTACATCTAGGTAGTTAAAGTTCATAACTTGTTCAATCATATTATTATCAACGGCCAAGTTACATCGAAGAGGTTCTTTCGAGATAGTCAATGATTTTGTTTTTTCTGTTGATACTCTCATGTTAAATTCTTCCGCTGCTGTTTTGAACCTAAACAATAGTCGTTGCAAGTCATTTTCATTTTCTGCCAGGAGCACGGCATCATCGGCGTAGCTAGTGATGTAAATTACCCGGGTATTTATTTTTAGGGGTAAATACCTGGGGTATTTATCCGGGTAAATACCCAAAATGGGTATTTAAGCGGATATTTATAGACTCATTTACAAATATTATAATCTAATGTATCTATCTAATGAGTATAATTGATTCATAACTGAAGGTACTCTATTCGAATTTTATAAAAATGTTTAAGAAAATACCTGAACTGAGAACATTTACTGCCCAAAATACAGATGGGGACATAATTATACAGGTTTTGCCTAAAATTGTACGGAACATGGCAATTCCATGAGTTGGAAAAGATTCAAATACTAATTACCATAAGAGTAACCGAAATGGAAAATGCAATAAATACTTTGGTAGCTAGGCAACAAGTAGCTATTATACCTACTTGTTGCCTAGCTACCAAAGTAATTATTGCATTTTCTATTTCGGTTACTCTTATGGTAATTAGTATTTGAATCTTTTCCAACTCATGGAATTGCCATGTTCCATATAATTTTAGGCAACCTGTATACAACAGCAATGAGATAGCATGAAGAAGAAACAGAATTCAATGATTGAATAAGAAAGAGATGAACATACAAACAAATATTTGAGTAAACTTGATGTTCATTTTAATTATGGCATATGTCAACAAAATATGCCTACTAAAATAACTTTTTTTACGGTTATCGCTTATTCAAGTATTATGTGTTTTTGCTCATGCTATCTTATTGCTGTTGCATACTTATGGTCCCATCGATATACAGCGTTGTTTATATTATTTTGTGATATTTTTTGCCTTATTAAGATTGTTTCGTAATATGTCTATCAGTATATATTAATGTTAATAATTATAAGGATTATTTCTTCAAATTAATGTTATGTTCATTTTTTAAAAATGAAGTCAGAGCCGTCACAATGTTTTTTGTAATCTCTAACAGGCGCAATTTATTGCGTCTAACTGTTTATTTCCACAAACTTCGGCAGCCAATGTTCTTTCCCGATAAATGAGTAATTTACCTGGGTGAATGCTTCTTCAATGTTACATTTAAATTGTTATTTTACATAAAATATTCCAGTGCATTTATATGTAGTTTATTTATTAAGATAACATTATGATGTGAGTAAAAGTTTAGCTTAGCTTTCTAAATATTACACATTTGATAAATACCCAGTGTTTAGGTATTTACCCGAGGCAGGGGTAAATACCCAGGTAGATACCCATTTATAAATACCGTACCCACTGGGTATTTACCCGACCCACATCACTAGGCGTAGCACACTATTTTTATTTCTTTATTCCCCATCTTATATCCTCCGTTCGCTGATATCTAAAAGCACTATATTTAGACAAACCTACAACTTTCTGAAAATAGGGACAAATAAGTACCTACTTATTTGCTTTTGGAATATCCCAAATATAAAGGAAATATTATGTTTTATTGTTATGATTAAAGCTGATAATTATATGCACTCAAATGTACGAAAATATGCGCATATATATGCATATATTTTGTTGAGTATATGCACCCAAAGTTATAATATATGCACATAATATGCTCCTCATTTTATTTTGAAAATATGTAGGAGTATTCTAAATAATGTAAAAATTTTAATTATTTTGTATGAGTTTATTTAATTCCCTAATATTTATTCAAAGACGACATTCATTTTAACGTTTGGCCATATAAACGTGGACTGCCAACGCCAACTTCAGGTTGTAATCAACATAAAAATGAGATTTCCCGTAACCCCGCCAGACTATTATTCACCCAACACTCTTGAAGTGGTTTCTATATTGTCTGATTCTTTATACATTGCTTCTATGGGAAAAGTGGGGATATCTGGCAGTCTATGTTGATATAGTCAAAGATTTTAATAGGGACTTTCCCTTTCCTCTGCTTATTTCGATATTCGCACTGCACTCCAGCGGCAGAAAGTGAAAGTATATATCTCAATTGCACACAAACATTTAATTAATAAATTTCATGAAATAGTAAATTTAACAAAAAAATCTTTAAAAGTTCATACATTACAAATTATTGCTAAATATAACCAAATATGCAAAATCCAGAAAGTATGCTCAAAACGTATAAATATGCAAAGTGAAACTTGGCTTAAACAATTTGTTTTCACATAATTAGTATACATATGCGAAAAGTTTATCCGGTTTATCAATTATACAAAATATGCATTTGCCATATAATATCAGCTTTAGTTATGATGGATAATTTGTAAACGTATTTAAGTGTCTACTTCCTATTCCAAAAACTCAGGTAATTAACCCCACCTGTAAAACTACCTGATATCAGCAACATTATTGCTTAAAGTTCTTGGTGTTCAGTCGCTCTTGTAATTTTGTCTTGGTATATTGTTTATTTAGCTTGGTGTCTTGTTCTTATAAGTGGTGTGTGAATCAACATGGTAAGTAAAATGTCCATCATATTACTTACTTTTTCTACAAAAAAATACCTAATTGGCTTAACTAATGTTATTACACATTTATATTTGTCAATAAATTTCCTGAACATATTCTACCCACGAGATTTAAAAAAGACTGCTAGTATTATTGCATTTTTTTTTCAATTGATAACTGTAAATCATTTTCTGGAATCCTTCCAAATTAATTTTCGAAAACTTTACTAAAACCTCTTTCAAAGGTACTATAATACTGCCGCCTCATAACGATAATTAATATAATCGCATTTACAAAGTACATATTCAAAAACCTTTCTTAATTGTAAGTATTTACTTTAGTTCTTAATATTAAAAATAATGTTTTATTAAATATCACTACTTTAAATAAATTGAGCAATTTAATTAACCCAATTTTATTGCAATTTGTCATCTCAATCTTATTTCTCAACTTGCAGAACAATTCTACTGGTATTAAATAACCTAAAAATTATTTTATTACAGGATAACACCCAAGTGAGAAAAGAGTAACAATAAAATGTACTTATTATTTTATTATTAATTATAAAAATAAATATATATATATACAATTCCAATGCTTCATTAAGGTTGGCCTTCTTTATGTACATCGCTCGCATTACCGTACACTGCGGTTCACCCAAAAGAAGTCCTTAACTTCATACTTGTAACATAAATAGCCTATATTTCCTATGAACTAAAATTAAGGTCTAACTGGTCGTCTATGGATGCACTTGTCATAATGGTTTTTAAATGAGTAACGTCAAAAGCAATCTAAAATTTTTAATTTTTATTTTTCTAGGTTGCACAAAAAATAGTATGCATTATTTGGATTAAAAGTGGCTCTGTTTGACTTGCAATTTTTGAGTTAATATATAATTAAAATAATTGCTTGTCAAACAAAGTGACACTTTTAATTCAATAAAACAATTACTATTTTGCTTGCAATAAACATTTTTATATAGAGGTTGCCTAAAATTGTACGAAACATGGCAATTCCATGACTTAGAAAACGTTTAAATACTATTTGCCATAAGAGAAAGTTAAAATATCAACGATTTTGTAGCCATTTATCATTATTATTTCTGTCATTCAATTTATACTTCCTATAGAGTATATTAAATATTAAGAACGGTAAGGACATTTTACCGATGAAAGACAATTGTTTGGAAGAGTGAAGCGACGACTCCAATTATTGTCTGAGATTGGTAATTCCATAACGTTCGTGATGCTCATGAGGTTTTTTGCACGATAGAAATGTATTTTTATTCAAACGTCAGTAAAATGTGACATTATGCAGCAGAATAATATGTTGGCGGCACTGTAAGTCTATGTCAAATTCGATGTTAGCAGGTTAGGTTTTGCATCGGTCTGTGTCAAAACCAAGAAGACTATACTAAGGAGACGCAACTCCCGTTTCGAAGCGAACCGCTAAAAGTTGACAAATAAGGCGGTCGTGGTGTAGCTTTATTCATTCACAAAACTCGTGAACTGTCAATGTCTAATATTTACTGAGTGTAGCTGGAAATTCGGACCATGTTTTAACAATTAATAACACACTTGAAATACACTCCATTGGATTAACAACCGTAAACTGACTTTTAACCGGGATTACAGGTTAATTTAGCTCGCTTCCAACTCTCGAACAGCAGCGAAAACAAACGAAAATGACCGAAGTAGTTACACGCTGTCAACAGTGCCGCGACGGCTATCCCCGGCATAGGGGCCGCTTTTATATACAGCCGTCATAGGAAGTTGCATCTCCTTAGTATAGTGTTCTTGGTCAAAACTGATGCAAAACCTAACCTGCTAACCTCCAATTTTTACAAAAATCTAAATGTAAGCCCCAATTTAATTTTCATTGTAGTTAATAAAACCTGCTTTCTAATGCAGAACTTTGTTGACGACGGTGATAGTTTAGACACCACATCAACAATTACGTTAAAAAGGGCTAAATTATTTATGCCTGTACAACATTTTACCCAATATTCAATATTTATAATATCGGCAATGTCAAACTTCAACCACTTACCTATCTACAAATGTGTTCACTTGCTCCGCTTTGTCTTCATGCAGTTTATTACTGCCAATCTGCATATTGTGCAACTCTAACAGAGCATTAGCTGCTTCCATCTCGGGTTGTTCGGTACTTGACGGGCCTGTGTTTTGTGGTTCCTCCATAACAGTAGTAACACGATTTGTGAGTTGCTCCGTTTTCCTCTTTTAGAGCCTATTCAAATGCGCCTGTTTGCTTTGGACCGTTTTAAATGATGGCGGTTTGTCGACACTTTAAAGGGGCAAATTTTGGGAACGAATTGCAGTTTTTTTCAGGCATCTGCGCTTGTCGACATAATCTACAAGTAAACAATCATATTGAAACTGAATACATTAAAAAGAATTGCCAAAAATCTAAATGTAAGCCCCAATTTAATTTTTATTGTAGTTAATAAAACCTGCTTTCTAATGCAGAACTTTGTTGACGAAAGTGATAGTTTCGACACCACATCAACAATTACGATAAAAAGGGCTAAATTATTTATACCTCTACAACATTTTACCCTATATTCATTATTTATAATATCAGCAATGTCAAACTTCAACCACTTACCTATCTACAAATGTGTTCACTTGCTCCGCTTTGTCTTCATGCAGTTTATTACTGCCAATCTGCATACTATTGTGCAACTCTAACAGAGCATTAGCTGCTTCCATCTCGGGTTGTTCGGTGCTTGACGGGCCTGTGTTTTGTGGTTCCTCCATAACAGTAGTAACACGATTTGTGAATTGCTCCGTTTTCCTCTTTTAGAGCCTATTCAAATGCGCCTGTTTGCTTTGGACCGTTTTAAATGATGGCGGTTTGTCGACACTTCAAAGGGGCAAATTTTGGGAAGGAATTGCAGTTTTTTTCAGGCATCTGCGCTTGTCGACATAATCTACAAGTAAACAATCATATTAAAACTGAATACATTAAAAAGAATTGCCAAAAATCTAAATGTAAGCCCCAATTTAATCAGTGATAGTTTCGACACCACATCAACAATTACGATAAAAAGGGCTAAATTATTTATACCTCTACAACATTTTACCCTATATTCATTATTTATAATATCGGCAATGTCAAACTTCAACCACTTACCTATCTACAAATGTGTTCACTTGCTCCGCTTTGTCTTCATGCAGTTTATTACTGCCAATCTGCATATTGTGCAACTCTAACAGAGCATTAGCTGCTTCCATCTCAGGTTGTCCGGTGCTTGACGGGCCTGTGTTTTGTGGTAACAGTAGTAACACGATTTGTGAGTTGCTCCGTTTTCCTCTTTTGGAGCCTATTCAAACGCGCCTGTTTGCTTTGGACCGTTTTAAATGATGGCGGTTTGTCGACACTTCCACGGGGCAATTTTTTCTGGCATCTGCGCTTGTTGACATAATCTACAAGTAAACAATCATATTGAAACTCCTAAATTATGAAATTAATGGAGTAAGCTGAAGATGTTTAACATCAAGTGGCACTTGCTTAATTAACATGTATCTTTAAGGCAGCATATTTATGATTATTTCAAGCCAGTGAAAATACAAACTGGCAAGACCTACTTACCGGGTAATCTAAAAACCTTTCTTCACAAAATGCTTACTGCGAACTTTCATATGGGCCGACACGGGTTTCCCTATTTTTAGACGTATTTCCCATGTTTTGCACAAATTTTTATTATTGCGCGGAAAACCGTGCATAGGAACATTGTCCGTGCAATAATTTTTACACTGCAACACACAACAGTAATTATTACTTTTATTCTTTTTGGTAGAAGGGACGCCATTATTGTAACCACCGTTCTTCCTAGAGGTAGTAAAGTCCACTTGCAAAAAGTTTATAACCATATTTTTGTACAAAGCTCCGAATTTAGGTTATTTGCAGATTTAATATTTATGTGTACATAGTACAAACATTCCTGTGTAATGTAAAAAATGTGTGTAGGCCCTAACAAGAGCATTAATTGTTCTCTCCTTCCATATTACTGGCTCTTAGAAAATATCAAGACCACGCCCACAATCGTAACTACACATAGACCACGCGCATGCATGTTTGACCTTGGGAATTGTTCTGCTTTATTATAGAGTTATGATAGGCCAAAATAGATCCGAGTGGATCACTTCCCTAGCTTGTGATGCACAATCAAACAGATGATATGTGAAAACTTCAATCATCATTAAAGATTAGTTGAAGATTAAAGAAGAGTATGTGACAATTACTTAAATAGTACTTGAATGTTACTCAAATATTACATGAAGGTCAGAAACAAAGCAAGTAAAGCGTCAAACGACGTGAGAGTTGGGCGATAAACATTTCCGTATCGAGATACTGTCAAATACTGATTAAGAAAAAGTTTGTGGCAAGTCACAAATGCATTGCACCAGTTCTACACGCGATTGATAACAATTTTAGAAAATAAATTAACTAAAAGAATCCCAACAAGTGCGTCTTACGGCATCAGAAGGAAACAACATTTTCAAAACGAGAACTGGAAATAGATCTCATATTAAGTTATATACTGGATATTTTTCAAAAATAGAATACCACTTATACCTGCATCAAAATTTATCAAAGCTGCATAGACAACCCATATGTTCTAGTACTTTCAAAAATTCCTGAAATTAAAGCAGAAGCGTAGGCACTACAGTGAATTACCCTGAAATAATCAGAAACACTAACAACAAATTAAGATAGTGAAGAGTATTTACGACCGTTACAACATATTTTAAATATATTTTGTTAATTTCTTTGTGTATTTCTTGAAAGTAATAAGTATTACTTTTCGAAATGGCTTTATATACTATCATACTAGCTCACACATTAACTGACTTTAGATTGTTATGACATACAACAACTAGCTAATCCGTAGATTAACTAGTTATAGTTTTTATTTGTTCCTCACTTGTAAATATCAATTTATCAAGTCACTGTATTAATCAAGAAAGTTTATTTTAACAAGTTACTAACTTGTAAAATCTTTACAAGTTAACTGTCAGTTTTACAAGCGTGCTCATAGATAAATGATAGCGTGCAAAGCCAGAGTTGTCTTCCTTAGTATGTGTCATATTGATAAATTTAGTTGCTTGTCAGTTTGACATTTTGAATAAATGGTAAATTTCTAGTTATTTACAAGTGAGGAACAAATAAAATATTCAACAATACACGCAAGGTAACAGGTTTTACTGGCTCAAAAAAGTGACGGGCTCGCCTGCGGCTCGCCAATCATATCTTTCTATTCGCCAGTAAAAATAGAAGGATATGACACATACTAGAAAAGACAACTCTGGCTTTGCACTCTATCATTTATCTATGAGCACGCTTGTAAAATTTTACTGGCTAGCCAGTTAAGAAACATTTTCAAGGTGAATACAGTGACTTGATAAATTGATGTTTACAAGTGAGGAACAAATAAAAGCATCATTCTATAATATAATTTTCCTTAATGTGTGTCTGTCTGTCTGTGGCACAAAATCAAATCTCACGTTCCGGCTTCGCAGATGTTTATATTTGTTTAGGTTTTGTTTTTCTTATCTTAGCGGTCGGCTTGGAGCGTGACCTTTCGCGTATCGTACTTCACACGTGCGCCACACGTGCGCGTAGCGCGCCGTTTGCTTGTATAATGTTATTTTCACTTTATACAGTAACTAAAGTATCCATTAATATACAGAATACCAGATATTCTATAAAATAATGGAATTTCAAGATTTCTTTATAATATTTACGTTGTTTTAGTAGCGTTGAAATGGTCGTGCTTAATATAATTTTTAATTTTCTTTCATATTAGTTCTTTTTGGTGCTTTTTATTTATTTTTAACTCTTTAAGTCTTTTGTTGATGGTATGTCTAGACACATTTTATTTTATTAAGCGTTATATATAATTTGATTGTTTAAATATATTTTTACCTTAGTTTGTGACATTTTTGAGAAGTATGCAATATATTGTTGACAAGTTTGTTATGATATAAATAAATAAATGTAGGAAAAATCACAACAAATTAAATAGTTGATATAATAAGAATTATTGTGCCTGTCTCAGGGCTTATTAAAAGGATGTTTTGCAATAATAATTTTGCAAAATAAAAGGTTTATTGCTTTTCATATTTTTTTATTGCAACTAATTTAAATAAATGCTTCGGATTAGCATGAAAACTTTAAAATCACAAGTCTATGTCAAATTCAAGGTTATCAGGTTAGGTTTTGCGTCAATCTGTGTCAAAACTGATAGAAAACCTAACCTGCTAACCTCGAATTTGACACAATGCCGTCAACATATTATTCATACAACCAATATTTCAAAGGAAACTTGACGGAAGAGCATTTATAATTATCCGGTATATAATTTGGCCCCATCGGTAGTAGTAGTAGTAGTAGTATTTGTGGGGACACTGATGTCAAGCAAGTAGGCCTTCCTATGCCCTTTTTGACAACACCGTGGATAAAGTCTAGGCATGCAGAGTACCCTACTTAGAATTTTGCCGAGACTAAGCAGTTCCAACCCTAGCAAGGGATCTTTTACATGCTACACATAGTAGTAACATGGGACCCACGGCTTTACATCACTTCCGAATGATGGCATTCTGTAGAGGCTTTCATCTGCATTTTTTTATTTTTAAAAACCTCACCAGGATGGGGGATCGAACTCTCGACTCTTAGATCAGTAGCCAGAATGGTTAACCACTGAGATATGGAGCCCGGCTGGCCGTATCGGTATACATATATAACTTTATATCTAGTACCCTAGAATTCAATGTTTTCTAAAATTATAAATGATTTTGCGGCTACTAGATGTTAACCGCATAATAGTTTATTTCTATCTAACGCAGTGATTCCCAAAGTGGTCGATATCGCCCCTTGGGGGGCGTTGGAACGATCCAGGGGGGCGATAACAGCCTCGGGTGCATTTGGGGGGCGGTGAATAAAAATAAGGGGGCGGTGAAAGCTTAAAGAAGGAAGAGAATATAAGAAGATTTACAAAAACAATTAGTACATATTTCATCTGTTGTGTAACATAGTGTAACATTATTTTCCAAATAAACACACAAAATGCAAATTACAGATTTATTTATTCCTTGAAGACTATTTGCCATTATTAAATGTTCTTATTCTTCTTTGTACCATTTGTTACTTTATTTATCCAGTCTGTTTATTCTCCGTTTCTTAAATTTTACTATATCACACCCTTTAATACACCATCCAGAAAGTAAATACCATTATAATAAAGGGTTTTTATTATTCAAATTTGCTTTTACTCAAAATACAGGTTACAAATTCAGAAAAGATTTGTTTATTTTAAAAATATAATTTTCTCTAGCAATAATAATTTATAAAAAATTTCTATATGGTATATTTTATTATAACATTTCATAATTTACTTTTTCAAATAATCATTTGAGTTTGGCTTTCACTTTAGTTATTCCGATTGTCAGTTGATACCTACGACTTAAAATCTAAGCTCCGATGTTACCCAACAACTATCCCAACTAAATCAACTTATATGCTCGAACCTTTTTAATAAACTATTCACAATTTAACAGTAGCTGGATCTAATGTATTATTCATTAAACAATTCTCAAATATTTATGTTGTACTTTTAATGTATAAATCTCCCCTTGTACTTTTTAATTGCTAATCAATTTATTCTTTCAAAATAATTTCTTACCTAGAAATACTCTTATAGATAATTATCAGTCTCAAGAAGCTACCACTACAATATCTTTCTGTTTGTTCGCTTAAGGAATGTAGATTTCCAGGGGGCGCTGAGTAATTTTTTTCTGAAAAGGGGGGGGGTAGGCCAAGTAAGTTTGGGAACCACTGATCTAACGCATAGCAAGCCCATAAACTGTATTCTAGCTCATTTGATTTTTTCTATTCACATTATTTACCACCAATCTGTATACTAGATAAACTTTCAAGGCCGAACATAGAAAAATTGTACGAATACAAAACTACATTAGTCATACTGCTACTTCTCATTTAATCGTTCGAAAATGGTAGCAATAGGAAAAATTATTGTGTATAAGACTACCCTAAACACTATTGCCTCTCAATAGTTTTTACCAGGAAATATATATTTATAGAATCACATTACTGAAAAATAGGAATTATCATGGCTTCTAAGACTGTTACTGCATTAACCGGTTCTTTTCTAACATTTCAGACTATTTAAATTAAAAAAAAATATCAAAATCTTTTTTATACCATAATTGTAAATTTTAAATAATTTAATTTGTACACGTAATATGACAAACAAGTTTAGTTATTTGCTGCGTAGCAACATTTCTTCTTAACTTTACCTTTCTGACCGTATGGGAAAGTGATGCTAAGATCGCCTTAAATTCACATTTATTTACTAAAGGTCGATGTAATTGAAACTCTGTATAAACAATTCCTATTCAGTGCCATCAAAGGAAGTATGTGCGGTTGCAGGGAGGATATCGTTACAGCAGCTGTAGGACGAGATCAGTACGCTCAATAGGAATGTATTTTGCGTACCTTTGCAAACTATGATACTACTCAACGCCGTTATTGGCAAAGTGAGCGCTAACATCAGCAACTGTTTGCGTCAAACCGTCTATTATTTTATTTTGGCAACTAAGTAGAAGCAATTACTCCAAGTTATTTTCAGCATTAGGACCGTTGCTAACATCGTATCGTTGGACTCTAAGTATTGTAAGTAATATCAGGAAACATTGTTGTAGAAACCGTCAACCGTGGTAATTTTCTCATTAATCAAACAATTTCACTTTTATTTAATTTTATCGTTCTTTAGGGACCACATTCCAGTTAAATTCATAGTTATTTTCGATTTATATTTGGTAAAGTTAGATAAAGTATGAAGCCATGATCGCATCTGTAGTTTATTTTTACATATGATACTAGATAAGTGCAGAAAGCTATTTTGGATAGGTATGTGCAATAAGCTGCCCTAATTTCGATTTGACGCATTTGTCCTGTACCAGCGTACGGACAGACGGTTGTCCCCTCTCGCTCTAAAGTACTTTAGGACAACCACCAGTGTACGGACATAATACGTCATATTACCATCAAGGCACCCTATCGTGCACTATTTTCTTCAAACTATAAAGTTCTAGAACACCTTCCGTATTAATGGTTGAAAATAATGAAGATCTATTTAAATATAAATTGGAATGTGAATAATTACTATGCAAGTAGAAAGTAAAAAAAAATTGTAATTGACTGGAATATGGCTGTTTGAAAGGCAGATTTTTTTTTTTTTTAATTTTTTATTTATTTTATTTCAGAAACAAATTAAACGTTTATACAAAAGAAAATATAGTACTTCAAAATAAAATAAACAGGAACTACTCACTTAAGTTTATAAAACTTGTACGTGAGTCTAAAATAAATAATTATTGTATAGTCGCCCGAGATGGACAGTATTGTAATCAACATATTTTAACTTAAGACTATGTATTGAAAAAACCCATATAGGTTAACAGTTACTATGTAGCACCAACAACACAGGATTGAGTAAGAGTTAATAAGAGTTAGAATTACGTTAAGAATTAGGTTAAAAAATTTCATGAAAATATTTATTGCTTGTACAGTCCAGCAGCCATTTCTTAATTTTTTGTACATAAATTTTATAAATTGTTTCATGTTTAATTTGAAAGGGAACTGAATTATAAATTTTGATTAACAGATATTTGTAACTTCTTTGACCGTGGGACTTGTTAACAATAGGAAAATTCAAAATTTTGTTTTTGTGACTTCTTGTCCTATAACAGTTTTTATCCTCATAATAATTAGCAACTGATTCATTATAAAAGGCTCGCAATAAAACAGACTTGACAAATAGTGTTTTGACGTCGAGTACTTGGGATAACTTAAAAACTTCATCTGAATGAGTCAACATTGGTTTTTTTAATATTATTTTTAATATAAGTTTTTGAGCAACTTCGAGATTATGCAAATATGTTTTATATGCTCCACCCCAACCTATAATGCCATAGGTGAGATGGGACTCAACCAAGGCTTGATAAATCCTTTTTAAGACTGGGAAAGGTAAAAATTCTTTTAAATTTTTAAAAACATAACAAAAACCACGTATTTTTTTTACTAATAGCGATAAGTGGATATCCCATTTAAAACATGAGTCTATTGTTATACCTAGATACTTAACTGTAGTAGTTTTGTTAATGAATGTAGAACAGTTACAGTTTTGGCTCACACATCCTTCATCATGAAGGATTATTTGAGAATAATTTGGAAGATTTTTTTTGTATGAAGCAAAAGTTATAAAATTTGTTTTTTTAATGTTCATTGACAATAGATTCAAATCTAACCAAAGTTTCATTTGCGTCAAGTCTTTTTCTACAAGTTCTTTTACTGTTTCCCAATCTTCCGCTTTATATACCACTACAGTATCGTCAGCGTATGCCAAAATTTCACCAGAACGGTTAGCTAAAAGTAGATCGTTAATATATAGAGTAAATAAGATTGGACCGAGGATTGTTCCTTGAGGTATACCAGATTTGATTATCAAACAATCACTTATTATATCTTCAACTTGTACATATTGCTTTCGGCTAGATAAATAACTTTTAAGTAATTTATTTACCTTGCCTCTAATTCCCATATGTTCAAGTTTTTCTAACAATCTTAAGTGGCTGACAGTGTCAAAGGCCTTAGCTAGATCTATAAAAACTGCTACTGTAGGACTACTGTCATCTAAATTATTATATATAATGCTAGTTAATTTTGCTATCGCATCTTGTGTACTTCTTTTTTCACGAAAACCAAACTGATTGTCGGATAAGATTTTATTTTTAGCAATGAAATTATCAAGTCTATGTTTAACCGCTTTTTCAAATATTTTTGCCAAATTTGATATTAATGATATTGGACGATAATTTTCTAGTATTTCTTGGTCACCGTTTTTGTATAGTGGTTTGATAACAGCAGTTTTAAAGTGATTCGGGCATTCTGCTTTTTCGAAAGATAAATTAATTATTCGAACTAACGGATGCACTATTTGATCTGCAATTTCTTTTAATACGTTTGCAGTAATACCATCTAGACCTGGTGATTTATTACCTTTAAGTTGTTGTATATATTTTTTTATTTCAAAAATATCTACAGGAGAGAAAAAGATAGTATTATTGCACGTCGGCAGGTATTTTGTTTGTGTGCGGATTTTTAATTTTACTTGCCATCTTTTCTGCAATATTTATAAAGAAATTGTTAAATTCATTAGCTAGCACTTTTTTATCAGATACCATATGACCTTTTATTTTTATATTTTTTATGTTATCATTTTTATTAGTCTTACTTAATGAGCTTTTTACAATATTCCAAACGGCTTTGTTGTCTCCCTGAGTTTCAAAAAATCGTTTTTCATAGTAACTAGTTTTAGCCTTTGACACTAGATTATTAAGCCTGTTGCGATAGATTTTATATTGCTGGTGTACCTCAACATCTTGAGTTTTTTTGTATGTTTGGAAAAGATTATCTCGTATTTGTATTGATTTGACCAAACCATTGGTAATCCACGGCTTTCTATGAACCTCTTTCCTATTTTGTCGGTACTCCATTGTGCTGTCTTTTAGGTAACATAGGAATTTTCCAACAAAATTATCTACAATTCTATTCAAATCGTCATGCTCAAACGTCTCACACCAGGTTTCCTTACTCAACATTTGTTTTAATTTTGTCAAATTAACAGTTTTTTTGATTTTGTGTCTAATTACCGAGTTTGGAATTTCTAAAAAATTTAGACAAAGAATTATAGGAAAGTGGTCAGTTATTTTAGATTCTAGTATTATTGAATTAATGTTGTGTAATGGACGTTTGGTTTTGATAAAGATATGGTCAATACATGATTTACAGCCATTTTCATCCCTGGTGTAATCGTTTACACATGACGTAAATCCCTGTTCATACAAAGAATTCAAATAAATATTTGTTTTCAAAGAATCATTTAAAATATTTATATTCATGTCGCCGGCAATTATTTCCTCCCCGTTTATACAGACTTGTTTTAAAAATAAATCAAAGTTATCCAAAAAGCTATCAAGATTCGTGGAAGGCGGTCTGTAGATAATACTTAGAAAAATTTGTCGGTTGTTTATTTTAACGTTGAGTCGTAAACATTTTATTTCGCCTATTTGTATTATAAAGTGCTGAAAATTTAACGTATTCTTTATTAAAACAATAACTCCGTCATTTTGATTGATTTCACCTTGATTGTAAACAACAGCGTAACCCGGAAGTATGAAATTATCACAGTTCTCCACCTTCCACGTTTCCGATAAGGCAATCACGTCGAATTGCATGTCAAATTGAGATAACCATACCTCTAAATTTAGAAAATTTTTAGCGATGCTTCTAATATTCGTATGATATATTTTCAGACCTGGATTAGTTTTTAGTTTAAGATTACATTCTTTAATGTTCGTTATACGGATACTACTTACAGTATGAAATTCATCATTTTCTATTAAATTAGCCATTGCACAATATGGAAGAAATACATTTTTAAGCCGTGTATTTATTATATTTCCTTGATTGATTTAATACGAATCACTGGTCCATTTTCGCTCTTTCTTGCCAGCAACTTTGAGTTTTTAAACCACACAAATTTATATACTTTTTTGTTATCACTCACTTTTGTCTTTGCCTCGTACATTAAATTTTTAAAATACGGCGTGAGGTGTTCATTTACGTAAATGGGATTAGGACGTAAATCCGGGTATATATTTGTAGTGGTTGGACGCCGGGACTTACATTTTTGTAAAAATTTGTCGCGCACTATTCTATTTGAAAATTGTATAATCACGGGCCCAGCAGTTTCAGTTTTAATTTTAGTATTCATGCGATGGATAGCTTGTATATCACTGATTGCAAGAGGAGCTTCGACACTGTTACCTAATGTTATGGCAAGATCTAACAAATTTTCATTTTTCACATCAGGGATGGATTCAAAAATAATATAATATTTTAAAAATTAAGGTTTGTAGAGAATGACAAATACTTAATTGTAATAAATTATAAAAATAGTAGGTATAAATCAAATATTATGAGATAGAGTGTAAAAAGTAGAAAAATGATATCGTTAAGCACTTTGTTTCGATTATTAGAAATAACAAATTTGGAGAAATGTATCTAAAATAATTTGGTGTAAATAAAATATTAAAATAAATCCTAATTTTATTAAGAAATGTTTGGATGATAAAAAGGGTATCATACTAAATTGGCGTGGTAAAGTTAAAAAGGCAATTTAAACCGAGAAGAATAATTAAAGACATAAAACTAAGAAATATTACAAGTATCTGGTAAAAAATTAATGGCAAGCAGAATTAATCTACAAATGTGAATAACTGGAGAAAAATAATAGGTCAAGTTTATTGGAGATTTACATTTGATATCATATATTAATCGAATTGGATTGCGTCGGGCTGTTTGGTGCTAAGGGAGAGTTCCAGAGGAGGACTATTAGTTAAGGAGGCACGTTCCAGGAAGTTGGCAGATGCAGTATTGGAAGTAGGTAGCTGCAGATTTGGTCTGTTTGGTTGCATACTGTGGGGAAGGTTTGAGTTGCTGATTCTGGACAGTTGGAACTTCTTGTCTGTCAGTAGGGCTTCTCATTGAGGGAAGGGGCTTAAGAGTTTGGATCAGTAAGGAAGACGAGCAGGTTGTTTGACATCCTGAACATTGTTGAAACCAAGTGAAAGGTGAGTGATCTTGAGTAGTAATATAATTACTAGAAAAGGAAATGAAGACTACAAAGGTGAATTACTTATTAAAGAATTACTTATTAAAGAATTACTTACTGTTTTTGGTATTGTTATGTACTAGTAAAACGATCTGGTATTTGTCATTTAAATTTCAAATCTGTTTGACATATACTTAACATACGTTATTTTGACGTATGGGAATGTTATTTAAAATTAGAACATCAAATTTCAGAAATAAGCAATTTAGATAAAGAAATCCACCCCTGACTTTTCAGCAGCTAGCATAAATAATAATTATTGATATTCTAAACATAAATAGGGCAATTTCAATTTGATAAAATAAAAATATAATTCATAGACAGATTAATATCACTCTACCTGAAGGTATTTAACATATTTAAGGATCATTGTGATGGTTATTGACAAACCAGTTCAGTATATATTGAGATGGTTTAAAGCTCGCAATTTAATTTTGTGTGCATATAGAAATATTGAACAAAGTCAATTAAAGCACAGAATTAAAATATTTTATTTAATTGCAATCTAGGCAGTAGTTGAAGTTATTAAATGCATTGGAAATAAGATGCAAGAAGCATAATTAGAGGGATAAAGGCTAGCGTAAGAAAAACAGGTTTCAGAAGAATTGAATTTGAAGTTTGAGTAAAAAAAAATATAAGATGGCTAATATAATATAAGTTATATGATAGGTTTGAGCATATCTGAAGCCTCACCAAATGTAAGTAAATAATGCAAAAGGTTGGTTATGTGCATAATGAATATGAGCGTAGAGTTATTAATAAACATATTTCTTCTTCTTCCTCTTCTCCTTGGCTCTACAGTCCGTTTAGGACCTTCGCCTGCTCAACCACGGCTTTCCACTCTTTTCTCTCTAGCGCCTTCGTCCTCCATCTCCTGACATTTAGTTTTCTGAAGCCTTCTTCCACTTCATTACCCCATCTTCCTCGGCCTGCCTCTTCTTCGCCTTCCGCCCTCTACTCTCGATTGGTATGCTTTTTTTGGGACTCTTCCTTCTCCCATGGGCATTAAATGACCTAGCCCCCTAATCTTTGGCTTTTTATGATATTAATTATGCTGGTTTCGTTATATAGGTCTCTTATCTCTTGGTTTCTTCGTACTCTCCATATTCCCCCTTCGTTGATTCGTCCGAATATCTTTCAGTAGTAAAAAGCTAGTAGAAAGCAAGCACGCTGAAAGGTAGATGGAAATCAAAGCAAGATAAGATTGAATTTGCAAAGAACAATGCAGAACGAGGGCAACTGAAATGAAGAATAATTAGTGACGTGGTTAAAATTAAACTCAAGTACCAGTGTAATTTACAACTAAATGTTCATAGCAGAGCAGTAATAAATAACAGCTAATGTGACAAGAAGGGACAATTTTTATGTATAAGAAATAAAGACAATTTCTGGTTTTAAGCAACAAACATGTTAATCAAATTTTATTCTTTTATGTGAAATTGTCACCAAAACTTATTTCCTTTGAACAATATTAGATCGCGGTTACTAGGTAACGCGATGCCCTTTTGTTAAAAAATATAATAAACAAGAATTCCTGTAATGTCAACTTGTGGGCAAATGATGCTCCATCATAAACCAAGGATCTCAAGTCCTACAGGTCGGGAAGATGTACAACAACATCCTAGAAAAAGATCTGGTGCCAAGGAAACGACATCCAGCAAATAAGGGCGAGGTCGGCGATATTTTAAGGTACGATTTGGCACACTTTATGTGGTTGGAGTCCGGGAAGCCAGTTGACTTCGAGAACACACCTTGCCGAAGAAATTTATCGTGTTTCCGAGCATCCAGATACGTCCAAGTTCCAGAAAATTCCGTGGCGTAACTAGAAAATGCGATTTATGCCAGGATTTACAGTTTGCACAGGAAGCTAAGACAAAAGATAGTAGCGCGTCGTTTTTACGTCACAACCTGAAACAAAACCAAGTTAGATGTTGCTAGGCGGGAGATTCGATTCAGTTTACCTGTGATTTTCTTGCTAATTTCGCTTATGAATATCAAAATAAAACGCTGTATGCACCCGCGATCCTTTTGTGGTGTAAGTCAATTTTGTGAGGTTATAAATTATTGAAGTAGGTAGAACAGTTGTACTGAAATTTTGAGTATTTGAACTACTCTGAGTTAAATATTCTACAGAATTCTTTTAATATAAAATTCAAATTTAAACCTAACCTGAGATATCAGTCTTGTGTTAAGCCGGAGCGAACCCATAGGATTATTGCAATTTGATAAAATATAGAACGGAGCAATTAACCAATTTATTGGAGAGTAATAAATACGTTTAATTTTAGTTAGCCTAAGATACTGACAGACAAGTTTTGCATTTTTCAAATTTAATATAAGTGCCCTGAGTATTGGGGTGTCTGCCTAATAGTATATTTACTTCGCGATTGTCTAACATTACATTAACAATATATGCAAAAACAATAAGATGGAAAACTTAAAACGAATTTCTTATTTCAACAAAGGAACAACGCAAGTTGAAGCACGTTATAATAACTTGTCAATTGTATGATTAATCAGTGACGTATTCGACTGAAGGATTTACGATTTATTTATGTTGTATCTCACACGTAACACAATCTTTTAATTAGATATTGTTTGTTCTGTTTATTCACTATTCAAAAACAGAATGTAGAGTTTACAATCAGAATAAATAATAAATGTCAGAAACAAAAACTCCTAGTTAAAAACATGGCTAGTTGTATTGAAACATAACATTTCTACCCCTGCGAGGGTGAGAAGATGACCCTTGGTTTCTTGTGCCTGAACGACCTGCGTGGTGTCGCTGGTGATGTAAGAACGGGAATACTGTATCTGTTGGAGTTACTGCTGTAGGGCGGTCTAAATTTGAATGTTCCACTGGCGATGTTGAATTCTGAATTGTCGGTAGTGTTGCTGCAGTAGAGGTGAGAAATATTGCCGCCGTAGGGGCAAGAGGTGTTGCCGCCGTATTTGATCAATGTGTCGCTTATATCGTTTTCCCAGGTAATCATTTTCGTAGTGTAGATCCCCTATGCGAGCAAAGATTGTTCCGGGAACCCATTTTTCCATGCGAGGCTTACCTGACATAAAGAACACATATTGCTCTGGTTGGAACGTGCGAAACGTTGGCTGGAATGTAACATATTGTTTCTCAGTCATCCTGGTATATAAATCGTCCGGCCTGACGAGGTCCAATGGTGTACGAAGTGAGCGTCCCAGGAAAATTTGAGACGGTGACTGATGCGTGATAGAATGCGGTGCTTTTCTGTACTGCCGAAGAAATTCATTCAGATTCTGTTGCAGAGAACTTCTTGTTGCTCCCATGGCTTTCATGGCATCCTTCACAGTTTGAACGCTGCGTTCGGCTTGACCATTTGTGTATGGATGGTACGGGGCTATTAGCTTTTGGAATTTGACGCCCACTGTAGGGAGGCCTTGAATTCAACGGAGGTGAAATTGGTGCCGTTATCCGAGGCCACCGTTACGGGAATCCCATAAGCAGCAAACAGTTCGTCTAAAATGGAGATGGTGGCACTAGCCGTCATTGTGTTGGTGACTCGAGCCACTTGCTGTAAGCATCCGAAATAATGAGTAGCATCGTGCCTGCAAATGGCCCGGCATAGTCTACATGAATACGTTCCCATGGTCCCTTGAGGTATTCCCAATGGTGTTCTCGAAATTTTGGTGGAGCATGGCGTGTTTGGCACAGTCGCTGCATGATATTGCTGTACGCTCGATGTCTGCTTCTATACCTGGCCAGAAGACAAACTGCCTTGTCAGTCCTTTTATTTTTATTATTTGCTGTGCTGTGTGAAGGTTGTTTAGTAGTGCGTTGCGTAGCGTTGTCGGAATCACAACTCTATGTTCAAAAACGAGACAATCAGCAGCTATCCTATAATTTACTTCCGGTGCTTTATACCCCGCACGTGCGAGGCACTGGTCTGATTCGAGTAGTCTCATAATTTTTTCAAGATGCGGATCTTTCGTCGCCTCTTGAGCTATGTATTGGTTGTTAACTAGAAGTTGTTTTATGTGTCCGACAATGAATTGATCGAATGCGTCGTATTCTTCTTCCTCTTCTTGGCGACGATACATTTGGTGAATATTGGCAGGTACTGGAACATGAGAGCAGTAGTCGGCATTCACGTTCGCCGCTGTTGTTTTAAAAATTACATTATAGTTGAAATTTCCCAAAAAATCTGTATAATTTGCCATACGGATGATGCACAGCACTGGTAATGACTTTTCAGGGTGCAAAATTTGTGACAGTGGCTTGTGGTCCGTTATTGGCGTCCAGTGACGGTCGTATGGGTACAAAAAAGCTTTTCAACGACCCAGACGATGGCAATAGCTTCTATGTCGATCTGTGGGTAGCGTTGTTCCATTGCACTCATCGTGGGACTTGGGTAGACCTTTATTCAAGCCAGCAGAAGTGGTAGCGATGGGTCGTATGACATTAAGACCTGAGGTGAGGTTAGTCTGCTCTTAATATTTACATACGCTTTCTCGGCACCAGCCGTCCAGATGAAAGACTCCCTCAACAGCATGTCTCGCAGAGGCTGGGTTAACCACTGAAAACCTGAATATAACCGATTCATAAACCGTTTTGTAAACCTGTTTAAAAACCGGTTTCTAAATCATTTACAATCCAGTTTGAAAACCGAAAGGCGGTTAACCGTGGAATCGGTTACCAGCACTATTATAAACCATGCGCCAAATAGTAGACATTCATGGTGATTTCTTATTAAAAGCTAAATCTCTCAAACACGCTTCGGAATAAAATATAACATGTTGCGGTCAAAATAAAGGTAATTTAAGGCTCTACTTCATCCTGTAATAAGATACAGGCTGTGCCATTTAAAGAAAAATGAGAAAATAAATATTGAAGATATTAAAATTTGAATCAGTATTTTGAACACCCTGTAATAAAATATGCCACTTTTATGAAACTTTAATATTTTTCTATCCTAGATGGCGACCCCCTCAATTTTCAGAGATGAAATATTCAAAAGTGGGGAAAAAGTGACGTTTTACATGAAAACTTGTTGTTGACAAAAAACCCTAAAAACGTTCATAAGTTGGAAACGTTGAAGGCATTTTAAAATAAAACCTAGAGTGGAATATAGGGGCTTGAATAGCCGTAAAAAATACAAGGTGTTCTATTTAAAAAGTAATACCTTTTCAAGCCAAACTTTTTTGGGACGCCCTCTATATGTCAATATAATTTTAAAATGTGTCCCCTTCAACCCCATTAGGATCACCTCAATGAAACTTTACATCGGAAAAGAAGTAAAGGCGTAATCGGAGACCGGCGAACTAAATGGACAACCTGTATAAAGAAACACTACTACAATTATACAGGGAGTTTATTATAACGCGCAATATGTGTAAATGCGTTTATTTTAAAATGCAATATGGAAACGTTACTGAGTATGTAAAAACATAATATATTGTACGGGAGAAGGAATTCTGTTGATCAAATAGTATAAAGACTTTAGTTTACAGCAAGTATATGGGTTATTACATGCCCTGTTGTTCTTTCTGAAGCTTCTTTTTCAATAAAATTACGCATTTACACATGGCGTGGCGTACCCTTAGAAACCAATAGTAACAATCAAGTCCTTATGGAAACGGGAATGCCACATTGCGCGTTATAATAAATTCACTGTATAACCATATTTGGACAGAGAGGACATATCCACAGGAATGAAGAAAGTTAATAATAATTCTTATATTGAAACCTAATAAAAATAAGGCCGAAGTTTCAAGTTATCAGCCAATAGCCTTGACATGTACAATGTGTCAAATCTTCCAAAAAACGGTAAGCCAACGTCTAATGCACTATTTACAATTAGAAAGTCAACAACTTATCAACAAATCAAAAAGAAGCTTTAGAAAAAATCACTGCACGATGGATAACATAGTGAAAATAGAAACAGATATAAGAAATGCATTTTTTAATGAAGAACAAATAGTTGCCGTATTTTTAAATATTCCAAAAGCCTACGACACAGCTTCAAGGAATAAGATAATCAAAACGTTAACTAACTGGGGTATACAAAGAAGATTGTTAAATTTCATCAAAATTTTCTTAAGCAGTAAAACTTTTCAAGTCAGACTAGGATCAATAATTTCTGACAAATACACACAAGACACTGGAATTCCTTCAGGCTCAGTTCTCAGTGTATTATTATATGCCTAGTAGTCACTAACGATGTAACAATGTTACATACCCTGTACCTTTCTGATACCAGATGACCTTATTATTTACATGTCAGTTAAAAATATGAACTCCATGCAAAACGAATAGCAACTGACCTTGAACAACCTGGCCACATGGACACAAACTTCGGGATTTAAATTTTCTTAGGAAAAAGCACAATGCAATAATTTTAATAAAAGACGACCTAAAAATCCCAACTATCCTTAAATCTTAAATAACAAAAACCTCGTATGTATATACAGCTAAAAGAATATACTTAGGTATGACGCTTGATAGGCGATTATCTTAGACGGCTCAGACAAAGCAACTGAAAACTGAGTGAAAACTAGCCTGAAATATTTTGAAAATAGTTATCACAGATCATGGGGCGCAGACGAAGAAACAAACTTTAATGGTACTGTTTAAAGCATTAATCCGAAGCACTACTCTAGTATAATACGTATACGCACCAAGCACGTCCAAATAATTAAAACGCATTTACGCAATATACAATTCAGGATTAAGATTGGTAATGAGAGTGCACAGAAGAGCCGTCTTCTGAGTGTAGGCCATTGAAAAAACACAAAAACACTTAATTTTTTTGTGGCATATGAATATTGTCTGAAGAAAAAGTGAAGTTAGCACTCCAAATTTTCGATCCACATTTTTTTCTCTAAAAAACAGAACTATTTTTAAAAATAGCAAGAAACTCATTACTCTTTGGGGTGCAACGGGAACTCTTGCAAAAAAAAATTTTTTTTTTGAGATTGTGGTGCTAACTTCACAGGGGTTTATAGAAGCTCTTATCAACCACAGGGAAGTCGAACAAAATATTATTACTTTACCTTTATTTACTTGCTATTTAATCAAATTTAACATTAATTTCAAAGCGCTATTAACCTTAGACGTTGATGCACTTCAAAATAAAAAAAATGAAAGTAATTCGAATTTTGGAGATAAATTATGGCAATGAATTTAAAAAATACATATTATTTAATTAATGACTTTTACTATAGAAATAATAAAAAATCAGTTAGTCGTAACATGTTTAACATTTTAAAGATTTTAAGAAATTACAAAACGTTTCGCATCATCAGTTGTTTTAAAAATAGTTTGTTTAAAATTTTGTATACATATCTGAAAAGAGCCCTCAACCCCATCAAAATGGCCGCCCCTACACCACAACATGGCTTCTACAAATTTATCCAAATAAATTGTAGCAGTCTAGAGTTTAGCTACTAAAAGGAATACATTTGAATAATTACAGAAACCTGATAGTTAGGCAACTTAAAGCACTTAAGAGAAATACAGGTTGCATACTCTTCAAATAGACCTTTTTGAATTTGGTTAGGTGGCTATTGGAAATACTTTTGAGATTCATAATAAAAGAGAAACTATTTCCTGTTTTGAATAAAAAAACACATTGAAGCTTCATGGCGTCTGCATAAATGGCCAAGCTAAAAACATAGTCCTAGCTTAAAAGAATAAACTTTGCAATTGTAAGGTTTTAATTAGTATAATTCTACAATATATTAAGAAATTATAATTTTTTAGGCAAATATGATTGATTCATTGTGCAGTTTCTCACTAGAAAAGCGGTTATTAGTTAACTGGTAGGTAAGAAATAGGGTAATTCATACAAATCTTAATGGAGAGTATCATTGGTTTAGCTTTTTGGCCTCCCCTCTAATTCTTGCTCTTTAAAAGCAACCAGCCATCATGATAGGGTGGAACAGAATCCTTCAAGGTCGTAGCAAAACCTTATCAAAGGGCATAGCCGAGAAAGGAAGACCATATTAGAATCGCGTTAGTTATTAATAAAGAAACCTCACCAGAGAGAAACACTTCATTGGTTTGGCGATGGGGTTCGTTCCAGTTACATAAAGTTCAACTCGATGGGAAAGGCAACTATTGCTGGCACCATGGATTATTTGTCTTGTATATAGGTTAGTCTTAAAAACTTTAGGAATATATAAATGCTGCTCAATCAATCCATATCATAAAATATGTCAAGTTACTACCAAATAAGGGCATATGCCATATTAACAACAGTCAAAGACTTCATAATAACGTAATAGGACAATTAATTACCTTCTTAGTAGCCAGGTGAAACAAACCAGATTATAATATTATAACCGTCAATTTATAGGGGTTTAATGTTATAAAGCAGACACCTATCAAATAAGGGGCATTTCTTATACTTTGGAAATGTGAAGTGAGTTAAACGTGAAAACCATTAACAACATTAATTAAAATTATAAATAGGTTAAAAGGGTATAGATAGCTGTTTAGATTTATCTTACCTGAAAGTGGTTGAATGTTAGTAAAATATAGAACACGTTCGACAAAACTATAAGTTGATTAATCGATGAAATCAAAATAATAGTAACTTTAATTCAATATTTCTATATAAAGTGAAATGTAGAAAATGCCATATTAATTAACCATTTATTATGTTAAACTCCCATTTGACAGAAATATGAACCTTGAATTATAAGATCGAATGTAAATATCTATATTAAAGAAAAAATTCACAATTTAAAATAAAATTGTTGGCGCCCAATACTTTTTGTTTAATGAACTTTATGCGGAAGTGAAGTAAACAAAAATCACACACTTATCATACCCATATCGCAGCCGAGGATTGAGCTAGTCGGAAATGTGTAAGCCTTCTAAGGTAGGTTACAATAGTTGCCACAAAATTATGGTTCCCAACAGAAATAGTCCATTTTCTAAACGCTAAAAATTCGCCAAAGTTCTAACTTCGTTGACTCAAAATTGATTTTGAACTTTTTTTTTTATTATTTCGGAAAAAGTTTATAGAAAAGTTTCCCATAGGTAAGAAAGCGTGCTTTTTATTTTTTCAATTGTTATTAACAAATAAGTGTTTTTCAATATACGCTTAATTGAAAAATTTCTAACTATTTTATTTATTTATAAAATTGCCTGAAATTTGATAACATAAGGTTTTTGGGGTCGCAGATTACAAATCTGCCCTCAAAATGGATCTAAAAACAAAATGGCGTCGAAGGTCTAATTTTGTATTTTATTTTTATTTTTATTTTTATTAGATGTCTGGAGGGTTTTGAGGTCGCTGATTACGAATTTGACATTAAAACTCAACTAAAACAAAAAATGGCGCTTCCAAAATGGCGGAAAGGGGTCAATTTTTTTAATTTCTTATATATCTGCGGGTTTTTTGGGTGGCTCATCCCACATTTCATGTAAAAATTTATCAAAAGTGGAAAACAGTATCTGAAAAATGGTGGAAACAAATGATAGAAGAGTTAAATGAGTATTAGCAATATTATATTTTAATTGATTTATTAAAATTAACCCAAGATAGCTCATTTAAAAACAAGAAAAAATTATTTAGCTTTAATTTCTTCTTCCTCTACTTCTTCCATTGACACTGCCGGTCGTGAATTAAAGCAACTATTTCCGCCACATTCACCGCAAGTCGCCGAGCAATAAAGGCCACTTTTCCTATACCCACAAGCTGGCCCTCAACTAGTTTTGTAGTTGCAAAAAAATAATTTTTAAGATGTTTTTGGCAGGTATTTAAAAAATATATATCTTTATCGGGAAAAACTAAAGCTGTTAATATAAGTAATGCGTCTATATCCTCTGATACTACGACTATGTTTTCATTTGATGCATTGAGAGTTGTTGTAAATATTAACCGATCAGCATCACTTTCAGCTTGAGAGCAGGAATATTATTTGCAGCTAAAAAATCTCAATAAAACGGCATGAAAGACGTTTTCCAGAAATTTTTCTTGATAAAACTTTAAAAACCTGTCTCTTTCAGATCGAATATCTGATGCAGGTTTCGTTTTTAGACGTCGGTCTCTTTCAGCTGTTTTATTCTATGTTTCTGATAATCGACAAAAACAATTGTTTCTTTTTTCAATAATTACGTACAATAAAATTAATATATCTAAAATTTCACCATACTGTTGAACAAGTTGCCATTTGTTTTTATGTAATAGCATTCCTCCGTCGGTTCCAAACGGAAAAATCTTTTAATTCAGTAATATCTTTTGGAAACACATTTTTAGGCGTTGGAATTTATATGTATTTGTATGTTATATTTAAATGTATTTAAGCTATTTAAATTTGAGTTAATGTAACAATTTAGAATTTTATTTGTATAGAATGTTTATTAAATAATAATAATAATCCTACAGAATAAAAATTAACCTTTTAATGCTATATTTATAATCACTGTGTCCAAAACCCCTAGATATGAGGCAACGCTCGTAATTCAAAAATGAAGCGATTTTACCGCTTTATAGACGTTATTTTTTATTTTTGATAAAGTTTAACACAAAATTTGAAATCAGCGACCCCAAAAACCCTTAGACATCCAATAAAAATTAAAAAAAAGAAAATAAAAACTTAGGCCTTCGACGCCATTTTGTAGACGCCATTTTTGTTTTTAGACTAATTTTGAGGCCAGATTCGTAATCTCTGAACCCAAACCCCTTATGTAATTAAATATCAGGTAATAGTTTAAATAAATAAAGAAGTTATAATTTTTTTTAATGAAGAATATATTAACAAACACTTATTTGTTAATAACAATTGAAAAAATTAAAAGCACACCTTCTCACGTATGGGGAGCTTTTCTATAAACTTTTTCCTAAATAATAAAAAAAAAAGTTCAAAATCGGTTTTGAGTCAACGAAGTTCGAACTTTTTTCCATTAGTAAATTATTCCGTAATTTCAGCAAAGTCAATAATTTAATTTTAAATGTAAGCGAACGCATTTATTTCCTTAAAACCTGTAAAAAAACTGTTTAATACCAAAGTTTTTACTTTTTAAAAATTCACATATTGCTTTTTAAAATCAAAAACATAAAAAGCAATTTTTGGAGATTCAAAATAGAACTGTTAAAAAATTTAACTTTAATAATAAAAGCAATTACATCCATTTAAAAACCTTAAAACAAAAACTTATAAAAATGCAAGGTTATTTCAATAATTTTACTAATAAAAATGTCATAAATTTTCTAATAACTAAAAGAAACCACATGTAGATTTCAGAAATGTATTACACACAAAATTAAATAAAAAATGACTCTTTAGAAACAACCACAAGCATTCCAGATTAGGCAATCAAACAACCTCAAAAGTATTAAAATGAAATAATCCTTTGAACACCAATTTATAAAATAGTGAAAACCGTAATAACTTCATTCATAACTTGACTGACATAAAATCTCAGAAAGTGTTAATAATATTTTAAAATTAGGTACAAAATGTAATCATTATAATCCTAAAAACTAATTACCGATCAAAAATATAATTTGTAATATTGACTACGGAATTCGTGATCTAACACAAACTGAACACAATTCTATTGGCGCTAATATTTGTAGTATTTTAACAAATTTTAAACTAAATAAAAATAACCAACAAACTATTACTTTCGCACAAATACAATATAACAAAGAACTCACTAAAAATATAAATGAAACAGAAAACTTTTTAAATAATAATAAAGAAGTAATTATTGTAACATCTCCAGACAAGTCACAAAAGACAGTTCTAATGACTAAATCTGATACCATGAAAAAATTACTGTTTTATTGAGCTATGAAAAAATATATAGAAAAGAACTTAAAGATCCTACGTTAATCATTCAAAATAAAAACAACAAAATAACTAAAAATTTATTTGACAAAAAATTCATCTTCCTTCTAAAATATACGGATTACCAAAATTACATAAAAACAATATACTATTAAGCCTTATTGGTATATCATACATGAGCCCAAAGTACAATTTATCAAAATTTATATCAAACATTTTAACTAATGTAACATCGCTTAATAAATTCAGCATTCAAGACCCATGGAAATTCAAAGAACATATAAACAATACCAAACTTAACCGTAATCATACAAGGGGAGGTCCACAAATGCGCTCCCTGAATATCTAGTAGGCCAGATAACAAAAGAAAACTGAATGTTTTCCGTTTGCACATCTGTCATAACGGTAATTAGAAAGTTTGAGCCATTTCGTGTAATTAGTTTAATTTTAATAAATAAAAGTGTGAGGTGAATTGCATAAAAAAGTAGAAAATGGACAAAATTGAATACAGAGCCATAATAAAGTTTCTGACAAAACAGGGGAAAAGTCCGACAACCATTCGGGAAGAAATGTTGGCGGTATATGGCGATTCTACTCCCTCGGACTACACAATTAAAAAGTGGTCCAAGCTTTTTAAATGGGGTAGAGAGTCTCTAGAAAATGACCCTCGCCCTGGTCGGCCTGTTGAAGCCATCACAGGAGAAAATGTGGAAAATTTTATTTTAGAAAATGCAAGATTAAAGAAGAAAGAAATAGCACAGATATGTGGCATATCAGAAACAACAGTTTTGTGGATTCTTCAAATCATCTCGGTATGTTCAAGGTCACTGCAAGATGGGTGCCTCGATTACTCACACCTGTTCAAATACGAGCGCGCGTGACATGTAGAGAGTTTTTGGAAATGTGTAGGGATAATCCAGCAGAAATTATTGATAAAATTGTAACATCGGATGAAACCTGGGTTCATTTTTATGATCCATCAGGGTCGAAGCAAGAATCGATGCAGTGGCACCGGAAGGGTACAGAGCATCCCAAGAAGTATAAAGTTGCGCAGTCGGCCGGAAAAATTATGGCAACCATATTTTGGGACTCACAAGGAATTCTATTAATTGATTACAAGGAAAAGGATACAAAGATAACAGGAAAATACTATGCCAACATTCTACATCGTTTGAAAGAGGCCATTAAAGAAAAGCGCCATGGAAAACTAGCCAGAGGCGTGCTGCTTTTCACACTTAGGGAGCGAATTTATGGACCTCCCCTCGTATGTATCAATTTAATATATTCCTAAACTTGCTGAAAAAATTAAATATGAACTTAAAAGATATAATATCAGAACTGCATTTAACAACTATAACATTTTAGGCAAGTTGTTTTTCACTAATTTAAAAGATAAAACAGAAGCAACAACTGTAATTCCACTTACATAGGTCAAACTCAGAAACTATTTTTTTTATTCAAACTGCCTATCTAAAATCTACTCTTAACATGAGTATTAAATAAATTTTATGATAATGTGATTGTCGTGCGGGAAGCTCTAATCAGTGCTAGTCTCCCTAAAGATTACTTTAGTTTTGGTTCGGTTGTACTACGAGGTCCAGTGGCCATTGTCGTTTGAGTCTTCTTGTAATGGCTGGTCGGTTAGTGAGTTGTTCGATGAGCTGGTTAGGATGTCCTGCCTAGTTACTGATATAGTTGGTTGAGAGTCTTTTTATTTCGCTATCTACATAGAGGACTTCTAGGTCGTTATGAAGCGTGTCGTTCCTTATGTACCATGAAGCATTGGTTAGCATGAGGAGGATCTTGGATTGAAATCTTTGGAAGATTTTTGTATGTGACGCTTTGATGCATCCCCAGAGTTGTATTCCGTAGGACCATATGGGCTTCAGAATGACTTTATACAGTAAAATCTTATTTGGTAAAGAGAGTTATGAATGTTTTCCAAGTAACCATGCCATTTTTTAAATTTTTAGGTCTAACTGCTTCCTTTTGGTTTTAATATGCAAACTCCAAGTGAGCTTTTGGTCAAGATGCATGGCAAGATATTTCACTTCGGTTTTCATTGGAATTATTAAAAAAAAGTATCAGGCAGCATAAATATTCTATTAAAATTAATAACATATTACCCTCTTCCACTAAAACTGCGTTAACCGATCATGCAATTGAACACCAACATAAATTTAACTTTAATACGCCTACCGTCTTCCATAAAGAGAGCAATTTGAAATACGCCTTTGCCTACAAATGATTTAAATACGAAAGAGTCCTACAACTATTAATTATAAAACTGATATAGACAATCTAAGTTGAATTTACCATAACCTTTTCAAATAAATAATCATTGTAATTACATTTCGCAAATTTTCACATTTTAACCACAAATAATTTTTCATGACTTCTTTTATCAAAACTTTTAAAATTTATATTAATACAACCCTGTGTAAATTAAAATAGCAAGCTACATATTCTCATGCCGACTGCGCAGGATGATAACAAAATAAGAAAACAACCTCGCATTCATGTCTATAATTTATTTACTTTCTGCATTCCACTATGCTTAAACCACGAGTTAGTCTTATATTGAATTTTTCAAGATGCTCAATTTTCAACCCTATTAGGTTGCATTTTCTAACAAAACTAATAATTTTTAACATGTGTTTAATATAATATTTCTTATTACTTTTTTAAATTTAGAAACATCATAATATATAAAAATGTAGTTAATCGTGCACAAGTATGCATGTTTTATTGAGGTGAATGTATTCGCTAATCTAATTTTATTCCTTTCAGATATGTAAACTTAATTTTAAACAAACTATCTTTGAAACAACTGATTATGCAATCATAAGTTGCGAAACAATTTGTAATTTCTTAAAATCTTTAAAATCTTAAACATGTTACGAAACTGATTTTTTATTATTTCAATAGTAAAAATTATGCATTAATTAAATAATATGTATTTTTTAAATTCATTGACATAATTTGTTTCCAAAACTATAAATTTATATTTCTAAATGTCAATTTTCACAACTAAAAAATAAAAAAGAAGTACTCTATTGAAACATTGGGGATTGTACAAAGACTAAGAATGTCGATGTTATCACGGGTGAATAAAAAATATATTTTCAAAATTTAAACGCCTTAGTAAGAAACAAATAAAGAATGATCGTTGCATAATTTGGTATCTTGATTGTTACTAATTAACTCAGCTGCCATTTTAAGGCGTTTGCTCACCTCAAAAGGAAACTCTGAACGTATGTAACATGTGAGCAAACGAAAATGAAGTCAAGCTTGGCTTTGAAATATTTATTGTACGCATAATATGTCGGTGGCACTGTAAGTTTATGTCAAATTCGAGGTCAGCAGGTTAGGTTTTCCGTCAGTTTTGATACAGATTGACGCAAAACCTAACCTGCTAACCTCGAATTTGACATGGACTTACAGTGCCACCAACATATTATTCATACAACAAATATTTCAAAGCCAAGCCTGATTTCATTTTCGTTTGCTCACATGTTATATTCGAGTATGGTAATTCAAACCATTTTTATTTTTCGAAATCTTACTGGATTTTCCGTTTCAATATATTTGATTCACATTTACTAATTTGGGACTTTTATTTTTCTAGTTATTGGTGCATGCCGTTTTATATAGGCAACATATTTACCAGTCACGTAAACTACCTTCAAGTACGTAGACTAAAGTGTGCTCAAGTATAAACAATAGTTGCCGTTAATACACATAATCTAGTGATAATCTAGTGTCTATTCTACGAGGGGGGTTTTTCATAATTTTAATAAGTTCTTAGTGGACGACTACAAAGTTTTTACATTGCACAATCTTTATAATATTTTATTTCAGTGTCTACTTAAAATTCAAGAGGAAGCGTTTCCCGCATCACCTGTCGCAGAAGAGGGGAGCAAGGGTTCCCAAAGCATTTTAGCCACCAAAAATAGTAGTCGTGCAAGGTCCCGAATTCATTGAGGACGCGGAAGAATAAAATATCCGGATCTATTTTTAGCATCGTCTAAAACTCGGGAGCTCAGCCGAGCGCCTCCGAAGTCGTGATTACGCCACACTAATATTTCTCTCGGTCGCAGTAAATCCTGCAGGCTTCCCTGTAAATCCTGCCGCCTCCTGCACAGAGAGTCCCGTTTCCTTGTCCCACATCTGGGACGAACGCCGAGGACGAGGACGTGGCGCGCGGTGGGGCAGCTTGACGGTGCCAGTTTCGGTGTTTTGGCTTCTAATGCGTCCTCATCCTCGCGCAACGTGACTATTGTTTATGTTGCCGTATTCAACTTCGGCTCTTGGATATTCGAATATCGTTGTTAACTACGTATAAATTTATGTCAGTCGTAAATTGAAAACTAGTATATTCACTTGTTAATCTTGTCATCGTAATATCTTTCGTTTTATTATCATTCAGTTTATCATCCCGAATCTCTGAATTTATCGAAAGTAAAAAAGTTGTCTTAATGGTTAAACGTAATAAAACTCGTTATTATGAGGAAATAGTCGTGGTAGAAAGTTGATTTGTTTCCGTTCTTCCAAAAGAACTAAAGAATTATTATAGCATTGCTCGCGGCCCCCGCCTTACATGGCTTGAAAGACGTGCACCTAAAGGTAAAAATACTTCTACTAGTAAATGAGAGAATTGTAAAAGAAACAAATACAAACAATCACAATTTTGTAGGAATTTATGAATATAATAGTTATTCAACTTCAGTTACTACCACTGGATGACTGACAGATGACGCAGGGGTTGAGGCATTGTTATTGAGAAATTTTGTTACTTCCGTTGCGTTCATTATAAGTTTACCCTTATTATTTTTTTAAATTTTCACAATATGTCAATTTTTATTAATCCCAGCATATTATTCGACACGCCACGGATCAATGATCGAATCATCTACGAATACTAACAAGACTGAATAAGCAATCACTATTTACACTGTGTTTTTTTTATCTCGTTACAACACATATTACGTGCATCGTGTTTTCATGAGTGTTTTAAATGTTATAAAAATGCTAAACACTCATCAAAAAACGATGCACGTAATATGTGTTGTAATGAGATAAAAAAAACAACAGTGTATATAAATTAATGTATGTTGCGCGTGCATCTTTGTCTGTGTCCCCGCATCAGGTTTTATCGGCACCGATTAAACGCACTTCGTCGGCAATCAGCAATAGTTTCTTGTGCCTCCATCGAGTCATTTATAATGCAACGATAAACATGTACATTTATCTGGCAGCCCTGGTTAGCGCATAAGGTGTCTGCCTACAAATCAGATTCCCTTGGGAGCGCAGATTCGAATCCCACCAATTGCTTTGTTTTTTTTCTTTGCAAATTGATGTAACTTGCATTGTTTGCTTTTATTGTTTCAGTATTGTTAGCAGCATTAATGTATTTTTTACATATTTTGTACATAATTTTGAACAACGGTTTGGCAAAATTTGTTATTTTTACAGTGCGCTTTCTTTAGTAAAGACATTCCCTTCTATAATTTTGTTATGTACAGGGTGAGCAAATTCGATATTTTCATAGGTAATCTCGATAACTATATGAGACATGGAAAAACGGACCCCCTCATCCTCGATCTCTTTTTGTGGAGAAAAACTTAATGGTGGAAACCAAAATGGGACACCGTCTTTTGTTTTCGAGTTATAAACAGGCATTCGATTTTTCAACTTTTCGTGTTGTGGCTATATCTCGCTTACTTGTGAAAATAGATAAAAGTATTTTTTACGTTATGCAGGCTCTTTTTTAATAAGAATCTAGTGATGTAGTCAGTTTTTCAAAAAAAGTTTCTAAATTCCAGTTATATCATAACGTTGTATTATTTTATGTGGAACTCATAGCTGGCTGTGGGATCACGGAAAAGAGGATTTTTTTCATTTTGAGTGATCTGTATCATATGGGGTCGATTTATTATTTTAACTACTTTATAGCAAAACCATTTTCAAATTAGTTTTAAATATTTCTTTGTTTTCTAGTTGAAGGTTTTGTGCCATTTAGAATATACGTAATTAAACAAAGTATACCTCTTTTCGTTACTACAACGCCACCGTTAGATTGACATAATTAATTACGCTTGATTGTGATTATGATATTACACAGTATCCGTTATACATTTGGACATACACTGCATTTCATAAGAAATGAACCACCCCGAAGGAGTTGATGCAGAACTTCGAAATTATGTAGAAATGGGTAGTGCATGAAGACAAACAAATGATTACAGTTTCAAAAACAAATGACAAAATTTATTGAAAATATCATAAATAATGTGTTGCATCTCCGCTTACTCTTATGCATTCAGTAACCCTTCGTGGCATGTTGGAAATAAGATGGTCGATTGCCTCTTGGTGCAGCTCATCCCAGGCTATCTGTAGCTGTTGACGTAATTTCTCTAAAGTGTTGGGAGGATGCGGTAATCGACGCAGTTTTTTGTCCATCGTGTCTCAGACATGTTCAATAGGGTTTAAGTCCGGGGATATTGCCGGCCAAGGCAAATGCAAAACATTGTTTTGTGCTAGGAACTCAGAACGTTACTTGAGCAGTATGAGGCCGTGCATTATCGTGTTGGAAGACGGCCCCTGGAAGGTCTCGGAGGAATGGCACTAACAGGGGCTCCAAAATGGTGTCTATGTAACGGCGCACGTTTAGAGTTTCCGGAATGAATATCAAGGGAGACCTGCCGCCGTAGTGTATTGCTCCCCACATCATTACACCAGGAGTTAAAGCCGTGTGGGGATGCTGAACAAATTGTAAATTTTGCCCCTGACCTCTAGGTCGTCTGATCCGTAAATGTCCGTCAGAATTCATAAGCAAAATGGGGATTCATCGCTGAAGACAATAGCTTCCCATTCATGGACCCAATGTTGTCGGTTTTGGCTCCACTGCAGTCTGGTATCTTTATGTTGTTGAATCATAGAAAGACGATATGAGCGTAACCCAAATGTGCGCATTCGACGATAAAATGTGCTCATAGATACTCTACGACCAATTGCTCTTACCCAATTGATTGCAACAGCTCGCGTTGGTTCTACTGGGTCATGCATTGCACTTCACCTTAACAGCCGATCTTCGCGTGTTTGTGTCACTCTTGGACGTCCACTGCCTCTACGACGAGTTTCTAGGTGTTCTTCCTGCCAATCCATCCAAGTCCATCTAATAGTGGCATGAGGTCGGCCTATCTGCCTGCCAATTTCCCGAAAGCTTAAACTGACATCAGGCATTCTGATAATTCGTCCTCTTTCAAAGGGTGTAATATGGCGAAAATTTGCACGTCTTCGAACTCGTGGCATTTTTTAGGCACTAACTTCACTAATTTAGTAACAACAATCACAAACAGACGGCGAACTACTCTGAAAAATACGGTCCAACAAAAGACGATATCAGGTTCTAACAGACAGATAATTTCTATCAGCAGTGACAGATGGCTTTCAAAATTTAATCATTTGTTTGTTTCCATGCACTACCCATTTCTACGTAATTTCGAAGTTCTGCACCAACCTCTTCGGGGTGCTTCATTTCTTATGAAACGCAGAATATGTGGAAAATTGTTTCATGACCCATTTATCAGAAAATTTTATTCTTGATAAAAGTATCTGCATTTATTCAAATTAAAAATCCTCTTTCGTATACGGGGGAGATTCGAAAATATGGAAATGGCTCAATAATAAGGTTAATAAATATAATAAAAGTTTTAATTGGAAATATTTGCTATAACATTTCTATTAAAAATGTTAATCGATTTGCATCGTTATTGATGTTTGGATCGTTTAATATTACTTTTTTAGATACCTGCTATTTGACACAAAAATTTGATGTTTAGAACTAATTTCGAATCACGTAATATCCTGGTTGCTAAGTGAGGGAAACTTAAATTCGACAGTACACCTTTGTAATATCTGTTGATAAGCTAACTTTGAAGTATTTGGTAATACACAGGGTGCTAAGAAGAAAGAATAGGATACACCAGTAATTTTTCTGCAGTTCCAAGCACTTTCTGTACCGTTATGAAAATCCATTCCTAAATTATCTGCGCATTTAATAAAAAAGGATCCGGAACTGTTTCAACCAAATTTTTGTCATTCTTTCATTCCTAGGATTGTTTGCCACTAACTTTCCGAACACCCTGTATAAACGTGTATTGTGCCTGCATCTCTGTCTGCGTCACGTTAATGCTAAGAAGCTAGAGGGTCTGACCAACAATCCGATTATCTCTGCGAAGGTGGTTTTGGATTCCACCGGCTGCATTGTGTTTTTATTCTCCTCGTCTAAAAGACGAAGGAAGTATTGTAATCCTGAAAAAATCACCTTCCGAGATTTCGCCAGATCTTCAAGTTCCAGGGTCCTTAGATAACGAGAAACATGTTTTCTCAATTCTGTTTGTCTGTCTGTCTGTCGGTCTGCCTATCTGTCAGTCAGAGCAACTCAAAAAGTAATTGTAGAAGTAAGACGATATTTTGCATGCGAATTATGTACCTTCCTGGAATGAAACTGAGAAAATTCGATAAAAAATCTAATTCCGTCTATTTTTGGTACTAAAAACTATTACTTATAGACGAAAATAATATTTTGCACATAGCTCAAGCTTTTACCCTTGACGAAAAAAGGTATATTTTGGACCAAACATATACAGGGTGAGCACATTAAAAAATAAAATGTTGTTTATTTTTGCTTCAACTGAGAAATAAATACAAGCGATAATTTTCAGATAGCTCAGGCTTTACGCGTGACAAAAATGGAAACCAAACAAGATAAATGTTCTACAAAACAAAACAAGGGTCAACAATAAATGTGTTGTATGTAAGGCATCTCACCGATAAGAGGCGTTCTCAGTGGGCCAGGTAGTAAATGCTTGCTTTATTTTCGGCTACCGCGCTAATCATTAAAATGGCATTCGCAGGCCCGTTTGCAGGGGCGAAAGTTCGAATCCCATCGCCGATAATGTTTGTTTATTTGAAAATTGATGTAATTTGCATTACCAAGTATTTCCTTTTATTGTTTCAGTATTATTCGAAGATATTTTTCTCTATTTGCCTTTGATTTTTAAAATCGTTTAGTGCAAAGCCTTTTACAGATTCTTTCTTTGCAAATGAATGAAATTACCTTGCATTTCATTTTACTGTTTCAGTATAAGTATTCTATTATTTACCTATTTTGAACGTAATTTTGAAAACTCTTGCGATGACGGTGTCGTTAAAACATTATCTTCTGTAACTTTTATATTTTCAAATCAATCTTAAAAATTATAAATTATTTCAATTATAGTAAGGCTACTTATGGGGTGAGCTCAAAAGCTAGTAACAATTTATAATTTTAAATAATCTCAGAGTTTGCCAACAACAAATACGTACCTTTATATCTCGAATGTTATGTTATATGTTCAGATGTTATTTCGGTTTTGTGTTTTTATGTGTTTATGTAAGTCGAGCCCGAGTTCGCTCAAACCCATTTTCGTACTTAATGCATAACAAACGTCGAAACAGGAGTTGCATCGGAACTGAAATAATCGGCATAGTGGTTTTGGAACTAAGCGGGACACTAGATTTATATTAGCAGCACTTATATGTTGGCAGTTTGTAATTTTAAATATTAAAAGTGTTCATCATTCATCTTGCATGGAGGGAAATTTTAAATGTATTAATACAGACACCTTAATTCAATTAAAAGTGATTTCTGATTAATGGGCAATATCATAAATGCCGATGAAGTAAAAACTGCCGCTAGAAGCTGTTTTGAAGAATTTAAAAAGGTGTGCAAAGGAACGAGTAATTTTGAAATAATTAAAACAGTTAGAAAAATATATTTTGTGTGTAACTGAATCATCGTTAATACCTTTGACTAATTTTTAGATTTTGATTAGTACTGGTTATATTTAAAATATAATGTTTAGATTGTCGAAAAGAGTTCAACCGAGCCAAAAGGAGATTACTTGGATAATAAATTTTTGAAATTTCAACTGGGCTGAAAAATTTGCGAATCCACGAAAAAAACTAGAATTTTATCCTTTACAATTTATTAGAAGAACTGACTTTTGCTTACATAGATGAAACCTGTATATACCAGAACGGAAGAATGATGTACTACCCTTTCAGCTGTTGAATTCAGAATTCACCTGGACCCGTGCTGTGCTGAGTTAGGGAAGCTCTAAAACGTATATATGCCTCATTATATACAGGGTGTTTCAGAATAACTGTTCCTAATTCTCAGAATTGAGAGAGGGCATGTTATTCAACACTTTTTAATAATAAACTAGTGTTCGGAAATACTTCCGTTTCGAGATAATACGACATTAACGAACTGAGTACTTGAAATAATCTCAATGTGAAAAGTAACGATTTTATTGATTTCCAGCGGTTGCAATTTTTATTAATATTTAAAAAATGGTATTACACAACAATTATAAGAATTGTTCAAAATTATGGCCGCCATTGTCGACACACAAGGTATAACGATGTGTGATTGACCGACGAATTCTTCGAAATATCTGCGGACGATCACGAATGTCAGCAAAAGCAAGAACAATTCGAGCCACTAACTCCTCTGCTGTGTCCACAGGTGTCGCATAGACGAGTGATTTAATATGACCCCAAATACAAAAATCAATTGGAGTCATATCTGGCGAACGTGCAGGCCAAAGAATAGGACCTTGTCTCCCAATCCATCGGTTTCGAAATTGTGCATTTAAATAATCTCGAACATTTAAACCGAAATGCGCTGGTGGACCATCATGTTGAAAGACTCAATTCCTTAATGTCGTATTATCTCGAAACGGAAGTATTTCCGAACACTAGTTTATTATTAAAAAGTGTTGAATAAAATGCCCTCTCTCAATTCTGAGAATTAGGAACAGTTATTCTGAAACACCCTGTATATAGTGCAATGATATACACAGGGGTATTAAAATCAATTTTAGAAAGGATTAAGGGAGTACAATGGTTGAAAATAATCAAGATCTATTTAAATATAAATTGGGAATGTGAATAATTATTATGCAAGTAGAAAGTAAAAGCGAATTTATAATTGAGTGGAATATAGCTGTTTGAAAGGCAGATGGATTAAAAAATAATATGATATTTTAAAAATTAACATTTGAAGGGAATGACAAATACTTAATTGTAATAAATTATAAAAATAGTAGGTATAAATTAAATATTATGAGATAGAGTGTAAAAAAAGTAAAAAAATGATATCGTTAAGCACTTTGTTTGGATTAGTAGAAATAAAAAATTTTGAAAAATGTATCTGAAATAATTTGGTGTAATTAAAATATTAAAATAAACCCTAATTTTATTGACAAATGTTTGGATGATAAAAAGGGTAATATACTAAATTGGCGTGGTAAAGTTAAAAAGGAAATTTAAACAGAGAAGAGTAATTAAAGACATAAAACTAAGGGAGATTACAAGTATGTAGTAAAAAACTAATGACAATCAGAATTAATCTACAAATGTGAATAACTGGAGTAAAATACTAAGTCAAGTTTATTGGAGAATTACAATTGACCTCATATATTAATCGAATTGAATTGCGTCAGCCTGTTTGGTGCTAAGAGAGAGTTTCAGAGGAGGACCATTATTTAACGAGGCACGTTCCAGGTAGTTGGCAGATGCAGTATTGGAAGTTGGTAGCTGCAGATTTGGTCTGTTTGGGTGCAAACTGTGGGGAAGGTTTGAGTTGCTGATTCTAGACATTTGGGACTTTTTGCATGTCAGTGGGGCCTTGCATTGCGGGAAGGTTGTCGAGAGGTTGGATCAGTAGGCGAAAAGGAGCAGGTTGGTTGACATTCAGAACATTGTTGAAACCAAGTAAAAGGTGGGTGATCTTGGGTAGTAATACAATTACTAGAAAAGGAAATAAAAACTAAAAAGGTGAATTAGTTATTAAAGAGTTACTTACTGTTTTTAATATTCTTGTGTACTAGTAAAACGATTTGGTATTTGTCATTTAAATTTCAAATCTATTTGACATATACTTGAGATAAGTTATTTTGGTTTATGGGAATCATATTTAAAATTAGAACATCAAATTTCAGAAATAAGCAATCTAGATAAAGGAATCCACCCCTGATTTTTCAGGAGCTAGTACAAAAAATAATTATTGATATTGTAAACATAAATAGGCCAATTTGAATTTGATAAAATAAAAATATAATTCATAGACAGATTAATATCACTATACCTGAAGGTATTTAACATATTTAAGGCTCATTGTGATGGTTCTTGACAAACCAGTTCAATATATATCACCTGACTTCTTATTATATCGTAGGTATATTTACGGATATAGCAGTCGTACGTATGTAGCACTTGACTTCTCATATAGCGTACATATATTTAGGTCAGCTTATAGGGTAGAATATAAAATACAAGAAAAAGTAAATGTTTCATTTTTAGTTTTTTTTACAAAAAATGAATAATACGCATAATTTGTCTGCTTCAGCATTATTCAAGCCAATGTAACCCGCCATGATTGTTAATAATTCGTTTTAAATCATAGACGCAAAGCAATGAAAATAGCAAGATAGAGCTACCTTGTAGACAACACAAAACTTACGTACGTATAAATAATAAACAATCAGTAAGATCAGAGAACGTATACTTATGAACATTGCATATAGTTGGCGTATCAGATATTGAAATCCGAAAGTGAGAAATTCGCAGTGCTTCATGCAAGCTATTTTTGGTGGTTTCCTATCGGGGTGTGACCTTCTTTTAGACTCAAAATTTGAACATCAGATTACCACAATAATGTGAATACCAGAATTTATCAAAGGTGTGTAAAAAATCAGTTGGTGCCAGCTTTAACTGGCACTGCGAGTAAATGTGTTATCGTTATGGATAATGCTCCTTATCACTCAGTATTGTTAGAGAAGAGACCTACTACTAATTCAAATCAAAAGGCCTGGTGGAGCACATCAATGTTCTAAGGCTTCCTCCCTACCATTATATTTATAACACCATTGAACTTATATGGGCATTTCGTAAAAAATCTATATAATGAGTTAATAATGCCAGTCCCAAATTCCAAAGAAAAAGTCAGAAAAGTTTCAAAGGAAGTCTTGAGCAAATTCGATGCTGATAAGTGGAGTAACTGCATTAAGCACTGTGAATCTTTCATCAGGAGTAATTGGGTGAAATATATGGGAGAACATTGTGTGGTTGGCGTTTCTCCTGTGGTAATTTCGTTAGCAGAGTCATCCGATTCTGATGAAGATTCGGATGTGGAACTATCAAATTGACCCCTTCATCATTAATAAACAGACAATAGAAAATCCAACAGCAGAAGCACAAGACAATGGTGAAAAATACAAATTCTCAGTTTGCCGATGGTTTTGCATTCATTTATTAAGTTCTTCCTGGCATAATATTAGTGTTTTGTGACATAACCTACAATTATTTAATGCTTTGACTATGGCATTTCAAAGTGGAGCAATGGTTATTTACTATACAAGTCGGATAAGTTCATCATCATTATACGTGTGTGTAAGTTAAAATGAGTGCGTAGCACGAGTTATGTAAGCGTACAAGTATGTTAATGTATAGTACAACATTTTATCTACAACTGCTCAAAATTGATAAAAGTGCATTAAGAAAAATTTTGAATCTGTCATTTTCAAAAATATTTTAGTAGGAAAATGTCATTACGCCATTCATTTGACACTATTTCCGTTAGGCAATAAAGCCACTTCACCACTAGTGGTGTAATGGAAGATCATTTCAACATAAGTGGTGTAATGAACTTCATTACATAACAGAAATAGTGTCAAATGAGTGACGTAATAAGTTACTTATCCAACTGGAGTAGATAAAATTCACAACGACAAATGTAGATCAGTACTGCACCTTTTTGCGGGATATGACTTTGATATTATTTATAAAAATATGTAGAATTAATCAAAGCTTCAAATAAACATATAGTCGTTTTGAAACTAGGCGAGGCACTAGATTTTAGAATAATTTCTTGAGTTTATGTTGCCATTACCGGAGTATAGTATATTTTGTCAGTTCGCATGTCTACTGTTTACAAATATTACCCGTTTGTCAGTTAATAATCTGGTTACCCGGAATTTTATTCAATTGTTATTCAGTCGTTTATTGTAAACATCATTTTTGACATTAGTTTAAGAATGGCTTGCGGTAAAGCTTCAATAGAAGATCTGCGACAAGCTATTGTCAATTTATAAATATCAGGCAAATTTGCAATTACAAAAGCTTTAGATTTATCTCGTTGTACAATGACAGATATTGCTACATTGTATAAATCAACTGCATCTACTGCTCCAAAACCCCATTACCGAGGAAAGTCTTGGATTATTGCGGCTGAGCTACGAATTATGGGCCTGCTATTTTACATAAATACCCTTTTCTAGTTACAAACTTGTTATTGCCTTTTTAGAATATACCTTGCTTTTTGAGTTGTATATTATCTATACATATACACTATAAGTACAGTGAGGTCGTAAAGTTTGGAATAAAGTCAGTATTTCCTAACATGTACGTTTCCGGCTAAAATGCTCGGACCCGTGGATTTTTATTTTTATTTGGGCATTTTTTGAAATAAAATGCATACATACAGGGTGTCTCGTGTATGAGGTATGGCGTTATCAATGTTTTTTTTTAATGGAAACCCCTTTTTTTATTACGGAATCTGAAAGAACGCATCTTTTTACTTACGGTAAGCTGATTTTTGAGTATAGATCAGATGATCAAAAATTAAGAAAACATTTATAAGTTGCAAAATATGTACTAAGTTTAGTAATTTCTAAAACAACTAAATTAAATGTACAAATTGTGTACCGTTGTCTGCCTGACAGTAACTAAGACGACCGATAAGTTTTTTGTTGATTGCTGTCATTGATAAAAGCGTAAAATCACACTTCTTAAAATCAAATTAGGTATTTTGCAAATTTAATTTTTGGTAATGTGACCTATACCCAAAAATTACCTTACCATAAGTAAAAAGATGCGTTCTTTCAGATTCCGTAATAAAAAAAGGGGGTTTCTATTAAAAAAAAAACATCGATAACGCCATACCTCATACACGGGACACCCTGTATGTATGCATTTTATTTCAAAAAATGCTCAAATAAAAATAAAAATCGACTGGTCCGAGCGTTTTATCCGAAAACGTACATGTTAGGAAATACTGAATTTATTCCAAACTTTACGACCTGACTGCATAAGGGAAAGTCATAACCCTGACTAATCAACGCAGAGCCGAAACCACTGGTACTAGAAACTTGAAATTTGGGTGCAAGGTTCAATTTGTTACGTAAGGTAGTGCTAAAAAGGGATTTTTTGATATTCGACCCCTAAGGGGGTGAAAAGGGGTAATTTTTCTTTCACGAATTCCTCAATATCTCTTACACCCGATAAGATATCGATTTGGTGTCTACTTGCAAAGATATGCATTGGTAGCAAATACCTAGAAATGTATTTCAGGATTTTGCCTTAATCAACCCCTACAGGTGCAAATCTGGGGGTGAATTAAGGAACCCATCGTATCTCCTATGTTGACTGAGTTAGAAAATTCTTTTTTGGCATATAGATGTATTTTTAAAATATTTAGAAAGGGGTGTAAGGGAGTTTAAAAATTTTAACCCTAAAGAGGTAAAAGGAGGAAAAACTGAAAAGGGGTAGGGGGGTTAAAATTATTAATTTTTTTCGCTGTGAGTTCCATTTCACAATAAAATGGGTTAAACGCGATTTTTTGAAAGTCCGCCCCTACGGGGGTGAAAAGGAGTAAAATGTGTTTTCACGAGTTCCTCAATATCTCTTAGACCCGACGAGATAACGACAAGGTGTTTACTTGCAAATATTATCAATTCAAATACCTAGAAACGTATTTTAGAATTTTGCCCTAATCAACCCCTAAAGGTGCAAATCTGGACTGGAGGTGAATTAAAGAACCCTTCGTATCTCCTATGTTTATTGAGTTAGAACATTCTTTTTTGGCATATAGATGTATTTTTAAAATATTTAGAAAGGACTTTAAGAGAATTTGAAAATTTTAACCCTAAAGGGGTAAAAGGAGGAAAAACTGAAAAGGGACAGGAGGTTAAAATTATTAATTTTTTCTCCAACCACACGAATAAGACGCCATATTGTCGAATAATTTTGTATAAAAAGTAAGTCATTTCTGGATGTTCACAAGTTACCTTGGCAACTGTACACTTTTCGATTCATATTTGCACTAGTACAAAAATGGGCGCAAGATAGGGTTTTACATGGTAAATTTTAAATAAAAAGCAAACGCTTCGTCAATATTCGGCAGTCGCCGTCGTTGTTGTTTATTTTTCCCGTACAGTGATTGTTTATTTGCGCCATGACAGTTCTACAATATAACCTACAATGTTTGATTCTAAATAATAAGTCATATTACCGAATTTATGAGTAGTTGGAGAAAAAATAGTATGTTTCATTCGTATAAAAAATGCGTTTTCGGGACGCGTAAGACTGGTCGGACTCCGCTGCGCGTCGTCCGGCAATCTGTCTTACTTGTCCCGAAATCATGCATTTTTTGTACTAATGAAACAATAGTAGATTATGCAATGAGGGAGAGAAATGCGTTATTTTGCTGAGGTACAATTTCACTGAAGCAATATAGCATTCTCTCCGAGTTGCATATACTATTTTTTTCACGTTGCAGGAAGATTTAAAACGAAAACCCGTTTTTTTAAACGTCATTTATTGACATTTTAGTTACAATTATTTTAAAATTAGTAGCCTTTGCTAAATTTTAAAGTTGGTGGCACTGTAAGTCATTATGACAAGAGCTCACAATTATGTCAAATTCGAGGTTAATAGATGAGTTTTTGCGTCAGTTTATGTCAAAACTGACGCGAAACCTAACCTGTTAACCGCGAATTTACCATAGATTACCATAGATACGGTAACATTTTTACTTTAGTCCCTAGGGGCTAAAGTAATTACTTCTGTCCCTAGAGATAAAATGAGCTACTTTAGTCCCTGAAATAAGTGACTAAAGTGCCAACTTTAGTCCCGCAAGTGCAAAAATAACTATTTTTCGCTGTAAGTTCCATTTCACAATTAAATGGGTTGAAAGGAATTTTTTGAAATTCCAACCCTACGGGGACGAAAAGAGGTAAAATGTGTTTTCAGGAGTTCCTCAATATCTCTTAGACCCCATGAGATAGCGACTTGGTGTTTACTTGCAAAGATTATCAATGCAAATACCTAGAAACGTATTTTAGAAGTTTCCCCTAATCAACCCCTAAAAGTGCAAATCTGGATTGGGAGTGAATTAAAGAACCCTTCATATCTCCTATGTTTGTTGAGTTAGAACATTCTTTTTGGCATATACGAATTTCTCAATATTTCATAAGGCCCTATAATGTATCAATTTGGTTTTACTTAGAAAGGTACAAGTTCCTAAAAACGTAATTCAGAATTGTGCACAGATCAACTCCTAAAGGTGCGAATTTGGTTTCAGGGGTATATTATAGAACCTTTCGTATTTCCTGTGGTTCCTGATGACCATGGTTTTTAGGCATATGTGTGTTTTTTAAATCTTTAAAAAGTGGTTTAAAGTTTTATTCTAAATTTCATTGTAAAAGGAGTAAAAATGGGGTAAAAGTAAAAAGAAGTTAAAAAAGAGGTTAAAGTTATTGATTTTTTCCCGTGTGTCTAGATTAGAATAAAATAGAAGGATTTCCGAAATTCCACCTCCAAGTGGTGGTAACTGGTATGTTGCTACAATTTATGAATACAACATTTTAATAAGTACATTTATTATTTTTATTCTCATTGGTATACTAAACCTATCGTTTTATTAATCTATATAAGGAGAACGACAATTACATACACATTTCCAGGGGATACGTGAAGCATAAAAGGTTATGGAGAACTTTTTTTGGAAGAATATTGTTTCCTTTTTACCTACAATATTGTTTGGCAGCGTTTGTTAGTTTAGCGAATTGAGTGAGAAAAAAAGGGAACATTCTAGAATTCGTTTGTAGTCCGTACAAAGAACGGGTATCTTGCTAGTAACTTATATATTGATGTAAGTTCAATATAGTAAATTGACTTTTACTAAACTTCAATTGGTGAAGGCTTTATGATTCACAAACAAACATATAAAAATTACGGTGACATTTATTCCAATTTATACCTTTGACATTTAACTTCTGTCAATATAAAATGAATATAAACCGCGCCTAACTAGCATAAAACAATTAGACTCCTTCAGCTGAATGAATGTGTAAATATTAACTATTTATCTTACTTTTGTTAAGTTTTCTTCATCGGCCAGCTGTTTTAATAAATAGAATAATATTGTCCTAAATATACGTATAATATACCTATTTATAATCGCCTAAAGCTATCAAGTACTTGATTCAACAATGTAATTTAGAATATAAATTAAATACTTATTTTGTAAACACAATTATTGTACATATAAATACATACAGTTCTTAATAATTTTATATCAAATCGAGCACTTGAGTTAAAATCACACATTTAAATATATTTTCAAACGTTCACTGGCCTTGATAACTTTTCAAAAGAACGTGAACTTTGACTGGTGTACTTTGGATCTCACTACAGCAATCTATAGCTCCCTGGTTGATTCTGCCACCAAAACCTCTTCGTTGAGCTTTGCGTAGGAGATTCTAGACGTAGGGCAATCCAAAGAAAATTTGAAGCAAATCAAAAGATTCTTTGTAAAAAGGTAAATCATGTTACTTCTGTAATGGTGTGAGAACGCATGTCTAAGGCAGGTGTTGGTGTGCTTTATTTTGCAGCAGGTATAATCAATGCTACTTATAAAACTTTTAGATATATATTCTAAATTAGCATAGTTTGCCTACCATTGGGGAATTACAGTTAAATGGTGGTGAATATATATATAGGGTATTTATAAATGATATTATTCATTAAGAAATCTAATAACTCTAATAATATTTCAACAAATGAATATATTTAAACTTATATTACATAAAATTAAAGATACATTTTTAAAATAATTTAATTGTTTTCGATATGTGCATCATTCGTAGCTCTGAGAAAGTCCAAGCGAAAATCTAGCTCTTGCCAAACATTGGAAAGCATTTCCGGAGTAACAGATTCAATTGCAGTTGTTATACGCTGTCGCAGAGTTGCCAAATCAGGGTCAGCGGTTTTTTAAACATAGTCCTTCACATAACCCCATAGGAAAAAATCCAATGGTGTTATATTGGGCGACCGCGGATGCCATGGAATTGGTCAGCTCGTCCAATCCATCTGTTTGGAAATACCTCGTCTAAATTCCTGCGAACTTCGAGAGCTTAGTGCGGTGGGCTCCATCTTGCAAGATGGAGCCCCACCCATCTTTATGCCAAATAACATGAGGTTGTTTATCTTCTCATTGTGGGAAAGCAAAATTTATTAGCATATCCAAGTAATTGTTATGATTTACAGTCAATTCATGAAAGAAGAAAAGTGCACTCATCAGAAAAACATATGCGCTGCAAAAATCTTTCATCTTCTGATCTGAAAAGCATTTCAGTCGCAAAGTCCAATCGTTTGGGATAATCATCTGCCTTTATCTCGTGTAAATTTTTACACAGTATCTTATGTATAGTTGACCTGGGTTGTTCTAACTCACGTGATGTTATAGTTAATTACTTTATTTGTTCCTCACTTGTAAACATCAATTTATCAAGTCACTGTATTCATCTTGAAAATGTTTCTTAACTGGCTAGCCAGTAAATTTTTTACAGGCTAGCCAGTTATATTTTACAAGCGTGCTCATAGATAAATGATAGCGTGCAAAGCCAGAGTTGTCTTCCTTAGTATGTGTCATATTGATGAATTTAGTGGCTTGTCAGTTTGACATTTTGAATAAATGGTAAATTTCTAGTTATTTACAAATGAGGAACAAATAAAATATTCAACAATAACGCCAGGTAACCATTTTTACTGGCTCAAGGATATTTTAGGCTCGCCTGGCGGCTGGCCAGTCATCCCAATCCTATCGCCAGTAAAAAATGTTTTACCTGGCTTGTTATGTTAAATACTATATTAGGACAACGACTAAATGCCTGTCTTACGTTTTCTTCAATTTCATTGCCGACCGACGGTCGACCACTGCTTTTATTTTTACGTAAATTACCAGTATTCAAAACCTTTCTCTTCCATGATTTTATAGAGTTCACATCTGGCGCTTGCCTCTGATATGATCTTTTAAAACGTCGTTGTACGGTAATAGGAGAAATAGTTTGAATAAGCCACTCATCACACTGCGCTTTTTCAATTTCAGTAAACATTTTATTTGATTATCATTGTTTCTAAGCAACCTATACAAGAAAACAAAAGCAATACTAAATTTTTTTGAGACGCGCTATCTTATAGTAAAGACCACATTAGTCTGGTTATATTCAGTTAAAAGTTATAGACTTCAGTAATCAGTAAAATCATTTATACTTACCTTGTATTTCAGCAAGATGACGCCCTTTGCCATACTGCTTAACTGGTGAAATCCCGGATAGAGGAAAATAATATTAGACTACGAGATTGGACAGTAATCACCGATCGAAACACTGTGGAACAGAATAAACAAATAACTTCGAATCATAAAGGAATTAAAAAATAGACTAGTTGAAACATGGGAATCCTTCACACTACAACACTGCTAAAACCTTATTGCCAAAATGTATACATGCCGTATCAAAGAATAAAGGCGATATGCTGTATTTCTATTTGAAAACATGTCAAATTAAGTGTATTCTGTCACGATCAAATGAATTTAGTATCGCGCTTGTTTATTTTAGAGTTATTTTACGTAAATGTAAAAAAATGCAAGTGAGCCAACTCATATGATTTCTAGTTCGTTTATATTGCTATGTTATACGTTGCACCTAACTTTATGCTATGTATTGTATGCATACAACGTATTTACATTTATTTACTGTTTTACCCTACAATTATTATTCGTGATACGTTATGACAACATTTGTTATATTTACTGTTATATTGGACTCTTTCTATTTAGGTTTAGACAAATTCCCTTTTAAAATGAATTCAAGTAATTCATATGCCCTTTAATATGAATTATAAATATTAAATTATTAAATATTTCTAGCACAGCAGAACATGATTACTCTCAAAATAGCTCGGTTCACGCATTATCAAGGCTGTTGTTATTCCTGAAAAATCGTTTGTTTAATGAAAACTTACTTCAAAATGATGTGACCATTTCTATATTCTTATAAAGGGTTTATTTTACAAGCCGCTTACAAAATTATTACATTTTTTCTAGTCAAAATTATTAGTACACAAATTAGTATCTCTATAGTGGTATTGTTTTTGCTTATTTTTAAAGTTCAACACTCTATATAATCTATTATCACGTGTAGATTAACACCCGCTATATTGAATAACATTTCTCAAATAAGTATATGATATCAATCTTCCACTCTATTTCCGGTAACATTTAAATCATGTTAGAACCTTTCTGTTTCTTATTTTCCATTGTTCAAACTGAATTCAAATTCTATTATTTTACCAAATACATGATAATAATTATGATATCTTCTTTTAATACTTTAATTCATTTTATATGCAACCATTACAATATAATCCATTCACTCTTTTTTTGCATGAAGGTTGGCCTTGAATTTTGGTTGTTAAGTTGCACATGAACAGAATCGTAATTTTTATTTTATTGTATAACCGGCACAACCTCCAACAAATTTACTCTCATTTGGCAGAACAGAATATTTTTGTCAGATAGACTGCTTACTTTGATAGTATATGTGGAGAAATATTAAGTATTGTAAGACATTCCACGTACTTAATTAAAAATGTATCTAATTACACAATTACTTAAACTGGATACATACATAAAAATTACTAAGTTCCATTTTCTATTCTGCTTAAATATGGCAACTTTGCATTCCAAGGTGTTTGCTCATGTTTTCTAACCTAAAAGCATTTGGTACCTATAACCTCAAAAATGTAAACCTCGTTTAACCACAACAAAGTAATTTTACACAGCTAAATTTGGGAAACTGTCATGGCCAACTTTCATGCAACAAGAATTGAACAGGCTATACGACTATTTCTTAATGGATATATTTTTATTAATCTTTTGTCCCGTTTTGCATCAACTTTTAGAATTGTTAATATATGTTATATGTTAATATATCTATAAAAACAAGTGTCCTGTCTGACCGATTTATCAACTCTTGGACCTAGACACATGGAATACGCGTAGCAAATTCTCTTCATGACATAAGCAACCATTGAGAAGGGCTTTGTCGAAATTCGAGTCCTAAGGAGATGAAAAGGCGTAAAATCGGTCCATAAATGACGTAGATACCACGAATTTAAATTTTGAGGATAAGAACTTTCCACTCGATTGAAGTGAAGTGTTGAGGTTCGATTCCCGAGCGAACCAACGCTTACCGATGTTATTGCGGCTCTCATCTTTCCTTTTTGCGATTTTATATCTTACTTCTATCTACACGACAACGACTTAGAACTCAGCAGTTTGATTTACATTCTTAATTTAGGATACTTGTCTTGATTTGCAGTTGTATCTTAAATACTTACCTTCATATAGATTATAATACGCTACTTCACTTGATTTTCGATTTGAATTTTAATTACAATTGAATTTTTTAATGTTAATGGGAAAATGACGCCACACACCAGTGTCCTTATCACAAGAGATATGTGCTAGAACCTAGAGCACCCGAAAAGTAGGTACACCACCAAGGCTAGAAAAAAAGCTTAAAGTGGTAGTCAAACACCCATTGAGATTGAACATTTGAGGATGGTCCCTTCTCCTCCTGTCTTATGACGGACGTGTTAAGCTAGCGATTTTATTATAATCACTGGCGTTTCTTAAAGTTAGTTTGAAAATTAAAAGAAAATAAGGACCAGTGACCTACAATGTAAAACTTTTATTTCATTTTGGAACATCATCTTGTTTATTGGCCTTCGATAGAGGGCCTATAAAGTTGCTAAGCAGTATAAGAAGCCGCAACAATGTAGTATAGCAACACCAACAACCTGCATAGAAACCATAGCACACCAGAAATGCACAGGGCCAGCACAACGACGACGCAGTAGTATTTAGCCAAAATACTGAATTCTTGAATTTTGTCCATTTTGAAGACTAAAATGAAATAAAACGTTATATGTACAACGTGCCTAATCACGATTATAGCTCTCGGGAAATTTAAAGCTCTCCGCTTCGCGTCGAGCTTTAAACATTTCCTCGTGTTATAATCTGTTGATTACGCCCTTATACATAAATAACTAATATGGTGGAGTGAAAAAGTTCAATGGTTTGGATGTTAACCTCCCCTATATAATCTGTAGAGTGAGGGGGCGCCAAATTGGAACCTGCACGCGAGCTCTCAAACACCTAGACGTGGGCCTGTGTTAGACATTGTACTACGAACAACTTCCGTTCATCAATAATGTTTTTTAGGAGTATATAAGTGTTGGGGTCAAGAATATATAATTCACATAAAACCTCGTTTAACCAACATACCGTAAAAAATGGCGATATTTTAAAAGTTAGTTAAGGTAAATTTAGGTGTTAACGTTATTGATTGCTTCATCGGCGTGGTAGGTACCTTGCTTTTTATTTAAGCGCCTTTTTATGGCGCCGCATCCCCTGAATTTTAATGAAATTCTGAATCTACAATGTTTGCAAATGTGACGAAGTGTCAACTTTTTATAGCCAAAGTATTACCATTAAACGCGAGAATACGGAAGCATTTCCTGAAAGTTTAGATGAGTATCGTTACAGCTTCACAGGTTTACTTTAATTCTACACAGCGGCTGTATGAATGCCCCTTAGTAAATATTGACTTTTAAATAGTTTCGTGCATATTAAAATTTTAAACTAAAAAAGCTTATTACGACAAACTGAAAATAATTTCTACAGACTATTATCAAAAAGTGAGAGCCTGCCCTATTTTCGATTATGGTATATACAAGGTGTTCCATTGTACGGAGGAGACTAAAAGGGTAGCTAGGGGGTTCTAAAATAAAGTTATTTTTTTAATAAACTTAGCCAATATACAATAACATAAAAATAACAGCAGTTTAAAGTTCTTGTAAATTAATACCTATTTGTTAAATACCGCTGGTATTAATGAGGAAAAGTTAGAAAGAATATCATTGCGTTTTCGTTTCCGTAGACACATTTTTAACACCTGATAATTTGCTGCTAAGGGAGTTTAATTTTAGACTATACCGAAAACACACATAAGATATCTCTTTAAATAAAAAAAAAACGTTATTTTACAAATGACAAATTTATTATTAAACAAGCTACAAACAATTCACCATAACAAAAACATTCACATTAGGTGTTCGAAATGCTGACCCTTCATTTCAACGCATATTTGCGCTCGACGAGTAGTTTTCCGATGCTCTTGGAAATTGTTAGCGTAATTTCTCTGATGTAGATTTGATGGGACGGTGCAATTCGTCGATTGTATCAACTTTGGTGCATGTACCAATTCTTTCATAAAACTCAATAAGAAAAAGTCTACTGGGCTGAGATCTGAAATGCGTGGGGGCCATGAAATGAATCCACCCCGACCGATCCATCTTTGCGGAAAGATGGTGTCGAGGTAATCTCGTACAGCATCACTAAAATGTGAAGGACAGCCGTTATGCAAAAATCAGATGGTACGGTGCACATCCAAAGGAACATCTTCGAGGAGCTCTGGCAGAACTTCTTGTAAAAACTGCAAATAACAATGGCCATTAAGGTGTGCTGGTGATTCGTAAGGCCCTATTAAGGTGTTCTTCAAAATAGCATCCCACAGATTTAAATTAAAACGCTCCTGAAAGCTACACTGGCGAATCGCGTGCGGATTTTGATCAGCCCATATGTGAGAACTGTGGAAGTTGAGAACACCATTCTTAGTAAAACCGCATTCAGCCGTCACCAGTACGTGTATTGGAAATCCTGCTTCCCTATTAGTGCGATTTAGCAGCCATTCGCAAAACTGCTGCCGCAGTGGATAATCCGTAGAAGTCAGTCCTTACACCTTTTGCAGACCATAGAGGTACAAACCATTGCTGCTCAATGTGCGCCAAACAAAGGATGGAGAAACTCCAGCTTGGTGGGAAATTTGGAGTGTACTTGTAGTTGGATCAGCATCGACCATTTCTAAAAGTTCTTCCTCCACATTTACTCCATGCTGATTTGGTCTGCCGCCACCATGACCTTTCTTAGATTGTAAATTTCCAGTTTCTTCCACGTTGGACTACTCGAAGAAAATAGTTTTGGAAGGTGTTTGACGATCTGGAAGTTTTTCCGAACACATACGTCTTGCACGTGCAGCGTTTTCTTCAGCAGCTCTATTCATAATAACCATATCTACATATTTTTCGTGTCTGTAGTTAGCCATTTAAGTCGAATTATACACTTAAGTGAATTAACACTCAAACAAGTTTTTACTGCTACTTGTTTTTTAGTTATTATTAAATAGTCAGCGGTTCTCCATCGGTGAACTCCAATTTTAAGCCTTTAAAAGAAAAAAATAAAAAGCCGTCATTTTTAAATTACGAGTATTTATTTTTGATTAACTTCTTAACTCAACATTGTTTCGTTAACTCGCAAATATCCCCTGCTTAAGCTTAAAACGTAAATTACTATCTCAGTTTGTAAAGAATGCTCGCTAATTTATTCAACTTTGACTTGCGGTAACTTTCTTGGTGGTGGGTTTTGGTCAGAAATTTATTAAGAAAATAACTTTATTTTGGCCCTCTTCTAGCTATTTTTCAATCTCCTCCGTACGTTATGAAACACTTTCTATACACAAAGAAAAATTGCATTTGTCCACGTATCTATTTTTTTTTTACTTTTTCAACATTCTTTTACTGGTGAAATACAGGGTGATTCACGAATAGTGTCTGATTTAGCGTCGTTATTTCTGCAACAAAAATTACTGTTTTTCAATTTGAATACAATTTTGTGATCATGATTTCAGAAAAATGAAACAAAAGTGTCAATCAAATGTGTTAATCAAATTGTGTTGCAGAAAAAACGGTGCTAACTCAGACACTATTCGTGAATCACCCTGTATTGATACTAGTGTTTTTTATAACTGCTTTGAACGCCGATTTCGTTCTGAGATGCACCCATGATCGCAGGTTTTTTAGCTAGGAGATTCTGCTTACTCCCATACTACTTCCACCTTTTCTTGCATCGAGCGTTCAACAATAAAACACGTCAAGATGCCTTTGAAATTTAAAACGTGTTAAAGGTATGTCATTGCATATCCCACACACATCACATCTCTCATTTATTAGGAAAAAAGTAAGCTTGTTTTTAGGTAAAAAAAGCATTAAGAGGTCCCAGGTGGTGTGGCTTGAACAAGCGTCTACGTTCGATCAGTAGAGTTAAGCAACGCTCTTTCTGGTCAGAACTTGGATGGGAGTTCCATGGCTGCTTCTCTCAGCGCCTCGTGATACGGCTGTCACTGAAGTAGTTGGTCCAGGACGTCATAATAACATCATGACAGTCGTTAGTGGGGTTGGAAGTCCGCATAAAATGTACAGCGTCGCCTATAATTGGCCTAACGGCTGTTGGCTGAGTACCAAAAAGATAAATAAAAAATAAAATAAAAATTTAATTTATTTGGCTATTCACAGTAAATGCCTCCGCCTAAGTTCATCTAAATTGTTGACTGGTCTTTGAAGAATATGAAGTTTTTGAGATAAAGCCAGAGAAAGAAACCGGAAGGGGTCATATCGTAGAATCTCGGAGGCCAACGAATGACTGCATTGGTACTAATTACTTTTTCATCAAAGATTTCGGACAGCATTCTTGATATTTAACGTATACAGTGAGCCGATACCCCATCTTGCTGAAAGTACCCATGTTGTAATTTGTCATCGTGCCATGTAAAAATTTCTTCCTGATATCTGTTTGCCTTGATTGTACCTAAAAATATTATCGAAAATAAACAAGGCGAACTAATATCTAAAAGAAACCTTTTTACCTACAAAAAATATGGTCCTGTTATTCTTCTTCGACTGGCAGCAGCCCAAACACAAATTTTTTGAGAATTCAGAAAAGCTTGAGCAAAGAAATGTGGATTTTTTTGCAATTCCCATCCCCATGGTCTGAGGGTTTACATAACCAGAAAAGAAGTCCGTATCCAGCATATCGTCATTATAGGTCCCGAGTGGTGTAGCTTGAACAAGCGTCCACGTTCGATCAGCAGAGTTAAGCAACGCTGTCTCTGGTCAGAACTTGGATGGGAGTTCCACGGCTGCATCTATCGGCGCCTCGTGGTACGGCTATCACGGAAAAAAGTTGGTCCCGGCGGTCATAACAACATCATGACAATCGTTAGTGGGTTGGAAATCCTCATAACTGCACAGCGACGCCTATAATTGGCCTAACGGCTGTTGGCTGAGTGCGAATTAAATAAAAATTAAATAAATTATCACAAAACTGCAGTCTCACTAGAGTGGTCAACTGTTAAAGGTTCGTGCACAGAAGTCAATAGATAGAGTAATAAATGTAATCCTTTTTTTTAATATTGCTAGACAAATCCCATATGTGGGTTGGGTTTGTTGAGATAAACTGCGAATAGAACATATTGGGTTATCTTCAATCACCTGCCTTGCATTTTCAAAAATAAGATTCAACTATAAATTTCTGGTGTCCTTGAGAGAAGCCCATTACACTAACCTGGGTCGTTTAATAGATAAAGCCTTAAAGTTCTGAAAAGAACTGTTTTGTTAAAAAAAACTGGGTAAAATTAATCAAAAGTGTGGAAAATGATGTTGCGTTACTGAAATTTGACAGACAAAGAAAGTATTATTGACCTAACTTCTCTATTTTCTGACAGATGCGTATGAGTTGTGAAATGACATAAGTTTTAATAAATTTTAAATTTCAAAACCGACTTGACGTATTTTTTGTGGATGGCACTATATTACCCTCAACAGATTCTTAAATGCTCATCGTCTTGTCAGATGCTCGAACGATTCTGGTTCTTTATTCTACTGTAGCACCACATATTTTTTACTGGTAAGTTCTTAACTTTCGACATTACGTAATACGCTTTTTAAAAAAAATTGAAATTGAATTCTCAGTTACATAGAATTTTCAAGAAGGAATTTCATACCGTCTCAATCCTGGTTTAACTTCTCAGAGATGGTCCGATTGATTCACCTTCCGAAAGCTTTATTATTAGTGCACACATAGAGTTCTATCTCCAGTGACCCAGCTGTTTGTGGATTATGTTTATTAATTATCATAAACTTTATTAACGAACTCATTTTTAATCATTCATTGTTACAAGCTACATTTACTTTATTCATTAGTATCTAAAATATGTCTCTATCATCAGCTAGCATGACTATAAAACCGTTGACTATTGCTTCATTTCCACCTTACTTTAATAATACTTCTTAATATGATAAGTAGGAATTAACGTAACTCCTAAATCAGTTTGACATTTGAAATGATGTCATGTAAATCTTATTGTTTAAGCCACGACTAGTCAGTTTTATAAGCAATGGGACTAGTTTCCAGGTGAATGAGTTAATCTTCAACTAACAACTTCCTCTATTGAAACTAAAGACTGAATTCCTTTTAAAATACAGTGAGCGCCAAAAAGCATTGGTCAGTTTCAATTTGTAATAACAATTTATTTGCTTAAATTACACAGTTAATCAAAACTATTTCTTAAAGACCAAGAATGGGAGATTCACTTATGAAAAATTCTGTCGGTTAAATGACTCCCCTCTTGTTGAATGCACTCTTTTAAACGGCGGCCGAAATCTCTCATCACACGTTGCCGCATATCCTGCAATATAGCTTCAATATTTTCTCGAATAAACATTTTAAGCTTTTTCAGATTTCTTATCTTTCTTGTAAATACTCTGCTCTTCAAGTAATCCCAAAGAAAAAAGTCATGAGTGGTTATGTCCTGCGATCTCGAAGGCCAAGGAGGGTCACCACAGCAAGAAATCAGTTTATTTGGAAACGATTGTCGTAGGAGATTCGTATTATTTCTTGCGGTGTAATTGGTAGCACCGTCCTGTTGAAACCAATATTCATTTACTATTTCCTCTTCTATTTGTGATAAAAAGATCTTTGAAGCATGTAATGTCTTTGAGATGTAACCGTTACCGTTTCACCAATTTCCTTGAAAAAATGAGCCCCGACCACCTTTGACCATGAAACAGCACACCAAACTGTCACTTTCGGAGGATGTCAAACATTGAAACAAAACTCCCAAGTTTTCTATTTATGAAGAAATTATCATTGATTTCGTAGGAGAAGCGTATGGGTTTTTATTAGGTATTGAAATTGACCAATGCTTTTTGGCGCTCACTGTATAATAACTATTTGATTTTATAATTAAAATACAAGTTTGAGCTACTTTATAAAGTTAAATTTGTAGGTTCCTTTTGTTAGTAGCACATTGAAGTTCGATCTGACATCACAAAATAAAATACAGATTGAAAAAAAGTGATTTAATCAAATGTTAAATGTATCCAAACTTGATTATAAAATGAAAGTTCTAAATATAACCCAGTTCCAAAATGTTCAGAACTATAATTGTCGAAAACGTTGAGTACTCAAATCACTATTGAATTTAGAAAAATAATTCTTTTAAAATTAACTTCTAAATATAATTACAATAGCTTAACGATTTGCCGCACCAAACTTGCTTTTATAATTTCTTATTTTGTAAGAAATGGTCACTAACCTTCTGAACGTTAATGTCTTATAACGGGTGTTCATAAACAGTCGTCATCCCAGTTGCTTTGAAAAACAAAATGTTATGTCTTTGATTAATTCGTGCAACACAATGAAACGTCATTGAGTACTGTCATAGCGCACTTTTTCTCAATTTTAACAGACATACGTTTCTGAAGTCAAAACCTACTGGGATGACGACTGTTTATGAACACCCGTTAGTACCTGAATGCTCTACCTCCGCTCTTAACTCGATAAATGTATCTTCTGATTGTTCCCGACCAAATCAAAGCTTGTTGTAGCTCTTTGAAAACTCGATTAGTTGAATAGACAGTTCAACAGCATACCACAACACTCACTTTCACTGGTTTTACTGGCTACGTAGTAATATACCACGTTAAATGGAATCAAATAATCTTGAATTATATATTTGAATATTATTTGTGACTGAAGTCAAATTTAATCGTAGAGAATGCTTTATTACTACTGCGTATCAAATCAGCAATTATTATTTTTCACAATTAATGGAAATTTAACCCTGAATGTGACTATTTCTCGTAGATTTATAAACAACCTTCTGGTTGCCCTAACTACCCCACCAATTAAAACATACAACTGTTATATCACATGATATGCATTAGATATCTGGACGTAATTATTTAAATTAAATTAAATGTATCATACATCCTGTATGCTGCATTACACCTTGCAGTGTGCTTTCTTTATTAAACACTTTGGATGCATTTCCTTAAGTAACTGTTTCATTTACAATTCAGTTTAAAAATTCAAAACTTATTTTAGTTAGAGTAGTGCTGAGGTGAGCTAAAAGCTAATATCTACGAATTTTACTCTTAATTTTGAAAAGTAAATTCATTTATAGTATGCTTCACGTCCCACCTTCACACCTATTTATTTTCCTTATTTACTTTCTCTACGATTTCAAGTTTAGCCAATTATACTACCTTGATAAATCACAGTAGGCTAGTTCTATCGAAAAAAGTTAGTTAAAAAAGTTGCTCAGAATCACGAAAATAGTACAAATCCAATATTCAATTCGAATAATTTGTTATTGTCAATAATGTATGATATAAAGTCAATGCTTTAACATCCATTCTTGTCTGAATAAACAGCACAACTGAAAACAAAGAACTTTAAGAATTATTAACAAAATTTACGATATCAGTTAAATGTTCTGTCAATTTACGCAATAAGTTAAACGATGTCTGGAATACACCTAACCGCCGTCTAAGAAATAGAAACAATGCGTTTAATAGGTGAAAAATTAAGAATAACTTTTCAATAAAAATTTGGATTTCGATTATTTTTGTGAGCAATCTTTTTTAATAACTTTTCTCAATAAAACTAGGCCTACTATGATTCTGCAGTGTTTCATATTCATAATTGATTGCAGTGGCTACTGATTTGCAGTAAAATTATTTTAGCACTGGAAAAATAACCCTTTTAAAGGGTAGTTGGCCAAAATTTTAAATGGAGAGAAAAATAAATAAAGAAATTACGGATATGTAGAGGTGAGAAGTAAAACACACTTTAATTATTTCCGAGATCTCCAAGGTTTCAATTTAAAAAGTGCTGCAACACTACTAATTCTCATTCAGTAGGTCATAACGTACACTTACACCAATTCCTAATCCTAATGAAAGAAGAAGAAGAACAAGCAGGAATTTATGTGGTATGATTCTGATGCTAGATTTGAAATTGTTTACTGGCGCTTTCTCTATCTTCGCTACTTTTTTCTGTCCGTCATTATTAACTTAAGAATTCTCACAGAGTTAGAAACTGACATTTACAAAGTTCTTGCTTTAGTGGGCATAGATTATTCCTATTTCTTCCGGAATCACACTATAATGACGTGCGAGAGAAAGATTTAGAAGTTTAATAATGATAGAACGATTTACCATTTTAGATGACGTTATCTTGTGAACTTAGTCCTTACAAATGATTGGTTATTAACGAAAATAAAACTAACGATGGACTACATCACGTGAATATTTATTTCGTATTAAATATATAAGAATACGTCAACAACGAATGATGTTTTGAATTGCAAACATTTAAAAGATAGTACTTGTATCACTATATACGTTACTAATGTTTTATATTTGAAAATTATTGTTGGAGTCAGTATATCTCCTAAAAAGTTCTAAACGAGAAAAAAATTTTATCAAAA
>OW679194.1:135930591-136011250 GCA_940337035.1 Agriotes lineatus | reverse complement strand
GTATACAGTTTCAGTAGTTGTGTAATTAGCAACATTTTTAATTAACTACATGGAAGGGCTTACAATACTTGAGATTTTAAATATTTCTCCACATGTACTATGAAAATAAGAAGTCCATTTGGCAACAATATTCTGTTCTGTCGTCAAATGACAGTAAATTTCTTGGAGGTTATGCAGGTTATACAACAAAATAAAAATTACGGTTCTCTTCATGTGCAACTTAACAACAAAAATCCAAGGCCAGCCTGCATGCAAAAAAGGAGTGAATGGATTCTACTCTGTCGAGTCGGAAATCTCCTAAAAACTTGAATCAGATCAGGCGGCCTCCGGGATCGAACCCACGACCTCCCCCCTAAGAGAATGTGAATTTATTGAGTCACTATGCAGTGTGTCCCAGAAATGGCAATAACATGACAGATAACCACATAGCTTGTTACGTGTAGAATACGCCGCCTGTCGTAATTTCGAATTCGAATGCTATTTTCCGGCGTACCGCGCACCGGGTTTTGGCCGCGACTACTGCGATATGCTTTTATCTGGGGAAAACCGATTTCAGGCCTTGACGTGTTCTTCTTCGCTAGCAGCTCGAAGTGAGCAGTTCATTTACGGTGTAATTTACGAGGTCGGGGATGTTTTAAAAGGGTTTTTGGTTGGCTTTATATGGTGGTAATATGCAGACTCTCACGCTTTCGTGGCTTTGAAACCCCCGATCCCATTAACGGACGATGTTTCCTTCGCTTCGGCGGATTTAGTGATTGCACTCACGAGCTGTTCTTTTTGTCCGGTCACACGTGGTTTATGGCGACGTGCTGCAGGTCCCGCGGATCCATTTTCTTGAGCCGCCACGGAACCGTTTCCCTTGTCGCCAGCGCACAGGGCACATGAAGGATCCGTATTTTAGCACCTTATTCCCTTTGGAGCAGCGCCGTTTCGCGCTGAACAATACCACATATGGCCGCAGGAACTTCTCGGCCGAAAGCTCGAGAATCGCGTGTTGTTTCCTCCAGAACCAGGACCTTTTGCGGCTAAGTAGGTTGCGAAGCTGCTTGATTTTAATATGTTGCATATTGCTGTTTGTGTTTGAAACTGTGAGTATATTATGTAGTCTAGAGCGTTTCTGTAGATTCAATTTATGCGATTTGTGTGTCATTAAATGTAAGCTTGTACTGTGATATTTAAACGATATTAAATGATCCGATTTACCAGTTTACAGGATGAAGTAGTTACGGCTTGATTGCGTTTATTTGGAGCTATCTTTCAGGAAGTATAGTATAGTGTTTGGTATGTTTTGAGTTTATAATTTCTCGTTAGTTCACCGGGATGCATTTGCCGTTATTACAAAAATTGTTGGCGCTCTGGGCATTCATTAATTAGTGTTCTACCGTTTCATTTCTATCGTTAAGAATTACACGGCCTCCAATCGCTGAGCTGGCGGCCGGCATTTGCACCGAAGTGTATCTAACTTTGGTTCTTTGGAAGATCGCCCAGTTATTACAGTAATAAGGAGCTAAGAAGCTTGAGTAATTCTGAGTGAAAAATTGCAATTAAACTGTTTTAATTGTATTTAGTTTACTCACACGTACTAACACGAGTTATACTAGAACGAATTCAAGATGCAGTTGATGAAACTTTGAGACCTAACCAAGCTGGATTTAGGAAGGGGCGTTCTTGCATCGACCACAGCAGTCCAATGGGAATAATAACAGAGAAAGGAGTGGAGAGACAGAAGGAAATGTATTTTGGGTTTGTGGACTTCGAAAAGGCTTTCGATAAAGTCGATAGAAATATACTATGGAAAATACTTGAAGAATATGGAATCCCGGAGAAGATCATACGGATAATAAAACTGCTATATGAAAATTTTAGCGCAACCATTGAACACACCCCGCAAAGGGTAGTGGCCTCGGCCACTATCTGGGGAGTGACCACCCCACGGACCCTGAGTTACCTGGCAGTAGGGTAAAAATGTTGTACTCCCTGCGTTAAAGGGGAAATGGTCCTCCGAAAAGGGGGTTGGGCGTGGGGCAACTACCCCATGGGTTTAAAACCCGTCCCCGTAAAAAACAAATAGTTACGTTACGAAACCAAAATTAATGCCTCGGACAGGACTGATTAAACGAAGGCGAAAACGGCAGAAAAAGGACCTAAGATGTGGAACATGGTACCAACCAAGTGCCCTAAAAGCAATATTACAACAAATCTTTAAATTCGAAATGGATATTACTGCAGTACAAGAAATAAGATGCCCCGGATATGGAAGAATTACAAAGGATTACCACATATACTACAGTGGAACAAGCAATAACATACATGGATTTGGAACACGATTTATAATAGGAAAAAGGATATTGAACAAGATCCTAGAGTATAAACCAATCAATGAAAGAATATACTATATTAGAGACCAAGTAAAATTCTATAATTTATCAATATTTTCGGTACATGCACCAACCGAAGACAAAGATGACATAACTAAAGAAACATTCTACACACAACTAGAAAGAGAATTGGATGGAACGCCCAATAATGTCATGAGATTAATCATGGGGGATGTAAATGCCAAAATAGGCAAAGAAGCAATCTTCTTTCCCACCATAGGAAAGCACAGTCTACACGAACAAACTAACGATAATGGAGAGAAGCTTGTTGAATTTGCTGCTGCGAAATGATTGATAATCAAAAGTATGACCTTCACTGTTACGTGTACAATTACAACTTGGCATATGCCATACTTATAAAATTTCAATATCAAAAGCTACAATATATAACAATTATAAAACTAGATAAATGTGCAATTTGCCGAATAGTTGGGTGACCTTGGAAAATTTTTCTACGAATGGGGAAGGGGGCGTGTCATCATAATTTTTTCAAGTGGAAATATGGCTTTATTTTCTCGGATACAGAAAAAGGCGAAGTTGCATTTCGAAAATCTATTACTTCTGTACATAAAATAGGTATTCTTGTTTATAATTTCTCTTAGGGGTCTTTTCCCTGACAAGTGCGTATGGTCCACATACACAAATGATGAAGCACATTCTCTTCTGCTCACAAGGGGAAACAAATCGAAACACAATTTTAGATAATTTCCGTTATTACTTCATATACATATGACGTCTGGGACTAACTGTAGAGTCTCACAGAGTAGCAGTTTTCGTGAAAATCGTGTGACCAAGAAAAATAAAGTTGACTAATAATTAATGTCCTGAACTCTATGGCAACATGAAGTGGGGTACCTTGTGAATTTAATAATGCATGACTCGGTTTTGTTTTAAGGACACTTTCTCCACGGTTTCTCCAACAGTATAGGAAAAATATTTTCCAAAATGAAGTATTAGCTAATTTTGTATTTTTGGCAATTTTTACGTACATATTAACCTTTAGGTTCCAAACAACAGTCCCTTCTTTATGTAAAAATCAGTGGCGGCTCGTGATATTTTGCATTTGAGAAGATGTTAATGTTTAACAATGATTAAGCAAAAAATTGTTATTAAAGGCTCATCTACATTCCGTCGATGTTTTAATCCAACTTTTAATGATCCTAAAGGAAACGTCGTATGCACAGAACAAAAAGTTATCAAACACAAAAGAAAATGTATAAAAGTGTTAAAAAACGAAACACGATAATTTATTTAATAATGGAAAAAAACAGAGCATATAAATGTCGATAGAAAAATGCCTTGTAAAACTGCGAGTTTCTATTTTATTTTGCAGGTTGAAATTTAATACCGGTGTGGGCCATCCACGATTTTTTTTATTTAACTTTTTCAGCTAACGACAGGCGTTTAAAATTAATGTTGTGCCATTTTCCACCATTTTATTATATAAAACTGCATGAAACAACATAAATCACCCAAGATAAATAAACACGCTTCAACTAGCGATCGACGATATCGTAATTTTCCAATCGCACTCTTGAGTCGTTACTGCAATTTTCTTATATCCGTATTTTACAGTGTGACGTGATCACGACGTTCATATTCCGTTCATTTCATATACGAGTACATAACCCGTGAAACGTATCAAGTCTGTGAAAGCGTCCCTTCCCTTATGGTTGTTCTGCAAGTTATACCGATAAGAATCAATTTTTTACCAAAACAGTGCTCGGAGCAACTCTAAAATATTCATTTTCAATGTCAATCATTGCACCACATTTGCGTGGCGCTGCTTTTATCCTTGGATTGCATTACATTTCGGGATCACTATATGTATTATTAGGATTATTATATTAGACAGTGGCCTGTTATGTCAGATAGTGGAACAAGTCCGATAAACAACTTTTACGACAGTCTCGGCTGCACCATTGTTAGCCTTGGCGTCACGTTGAAACTGCAATATCTCGATTCTGCGTTTTCGCCCGTTATTCTGATATAAGTTTGGGCCACATTTCGCATCGCCGTCAGTAGCTGCCAGCCGATTGGTGCATTGATACGAACGAGTGTGTTGACACATAACTCATACTATGTTGACATACTTCTCGGATATTGTGTTACATGTTTTAAGCGAATAGCTACCTCCGGATCTCCTTACTTAAACCTTGTATGTATAAATGATAAAATATAATATGTACTTTCAATTATAGAATAGTTACTTTTTTTAGTGACATATAGGCTGTTGACGGTTGGGAAGCTCGAGCCCCTAAGGGATCAGCCGCCAGTGGTAAAAATACAGACGATTTCGAATATTCAACTAGAATCGACTAATATTTCGACTCGAAAAAGTTATAATGATCTATCGGACCATCAAGCTTAGAATTTTGTAACACTACTTTTGTGCCCTATAAGCAAGCACCTAGTAAATCCTCGGCGAAGCTGCGGATATACTCTTAAAGATTTTAAAATCTACATTGAGGAGAAAGAAGAATAAAACATAGTTTTTGAAGAAATTCAATAGATATTTATAATAAATTACACAATTTAAAAGTTGATCCTTTAATATTTTTTTTGTTATAATTTTTTTTTCTTCTCCAAGATCCCGATCACTTTTTCGCAAAAGGAAAGAAAGGGGAAGGCTATATTTCCCGCTTAAGCAAGAAAATGAAATACGGCTGTACTTTTCCACCCCTGGAACTCGAGCTTGGGGGATAAGTTTACACGGGTCGGGGTGTGGCGCACAGCGGAGTAAATAGACACCGAGCGGTGTCCGTTTTCAAAACGGCTCTAATTATACATGCAGCGAAGTTTTGCCGTCAGAGGTTTATCAACACAGACAGAACAACGCTGAAAGACTTCTCATCCTCATCGCCTACAAACAGGAACTTGGCGTGGTTCACGTTTCTTACTCGGGTAGCAAAAGCATCAGAATATGTGACACAGGACCGGATCTGAAGGAAACTTAGTGCACCTCTCTGTAGTGTTGCAGACGCTAATGAGAAGAAGATGAAAAGATCGTTATCAAAACTGAAATTCCTATTTGACGTCTAGAGACAACCTTAGTTGTCCCTGGCGAACTAAATTTTTGTTGTGTTGCAAACATAATAATGTTAGTCACTATTATTTTTACGTGTGGCGGTCATGTAGATTTTTCTTTTTTTTTTTTAGTTTATGCAAATGTGTCAAAGTGACATTTTAGATGAAATTGATTGAGATCTGAACCGAAATTTTGTTAATATCATTTCTTCTCTATTTTTTTGAGAAATAAACTGTTTCAAGTTTACAAGTTTTCATAACATTTGACATTCACATTAATTTGGTTTTATAAATAGACAATAGAAACGCTTCCACTATGTGGCCGTTCCTGGTCCAAAATATTTGAAATGATTTGAAGCTCTTAACTGTAAAAATAAATTTCCGGAGTTAAATGGTAACTTATATGTATGATTTAAAAAATATTAAATACAGGTTACAGAAAGTAGATTGGGACGCGGTGAAAATCGGAACTAATGTTAGAATCTAGTAATTTTCAAGTTTCGTATTGGTAACATTTTTACATCTATCATATTGACATTAAATTGTTAACCTTATTTAAGCTAAATGACACAATAAATCAGAGGCGTAAGCAACATTGCGGTATGGTATATTATCAGTTCTTGAATGTTAATAGGATTCCCTCTACCCACCGTTGCTGTTTACTTGTCATTTAAAATATAACCTAACTTTGTATGTTTTTGACAACTTTCCACATATTGCCAATTCATCAAATATGATCACAGCGCCTTTCATGACCTACCTTGACACCCAATCTACTTTCTGTGACCTGTGGTGTTTGTTTATCAATTTCTAATTAAGAAGTACTCAATATTATTCTACCATCATGTAAATTATTTAGAAATAAACAAAACGAAATGAGATTTTAAAATAAAATCACTTATATGTCAACGTTTCTATGAGAATTAAATTAATCAATAAGTTAATAATACTCGTAGAGCTGTTCTTTGTGCTTCACATAGAGTTACATAAAAATCGAGTTGTAGATACGAAGGTACCTTACTAAAATATTTTTGATTGTACAGAGAGGCTAAAGAAAGTACCGAATCAAACTACTTTTTTAAATGGAATACGCTATTTATGTAGCTTGAAAGTTTTGCGTTGAAATACATACTAATTATTTTAATATAAAATTGCATGTGTCTAACCAGTGGCTGCTCGTTTTTCACCCCCTCACAGACAAAGATAGATTCCAACATACGATTTAAGTATTTCGCATATAGACTGGCAAAAGTTTGTCTCACTTTAAAAGTGTAGAGAGTAGACTACGTATTCAATTTATACCGAGCGTTTCACGTAAGGTGCGAACATAGGGAAATAGCATGGGACGTATATATGCAGATTCCTGCTTTCCGCTTGAATTGATAGGATTGATAGTGGTATCAATCGAAAGAGAAAAAAATGCGCTTAATTTGATACTACTTTACTCGAATTTGTTGCTAGTTTAAGATAGAAATAGCTTAAAAATTGTAATAAATATTTTGAATTTTATTCAAAAATAACAGACCAATCATGATCAAATTTGTTTATGCCAAAATAAATGTTATTTTCTGTCAGTTATCAATTCACGTATTTAACTAATTACTATGAATAATAATGTTGAATATTCTAATGAAGAAACGGTATTTATTATCAAAACATTTTACAGTGGCGTCAGTTTACGCACAATTCGTGATTTATACTCGGTTAAATTTAATAATCGACCGATTCCATCTGTATCAACAATTCACAAGTTTGTGAAAACATTTGAAATTACAAGAATATTTATAGCAAGTAGATACTTCTGCTGTAAACTTTAACCCAAATTGTTATAAAATTCCTGCCTTACATTAACCAACTGTCTATCTGTGATTAGCCTACACTCCGCAACGATTGCTTCCCGCAGAATCAATATTTTTTGGCGTTTTCTGTAAATTTTGTTTTTCAGATGACCCCATAAAAAGAAGTCGCATGGTGCCACATCAGGAGATCTTGGTGGACAGTTGATAGTGCCAATCCAGCAATTAGGGCAGTTATCACTTAGCAATTCACTCACATTTAAACCATAATGCGCTGGACAGCCATCATGCTGAAACAAAATCTCCTGATTTTCACGTGCAACTTCTAATGCAGGGCCAATCTGATTGATTAAAAGTTCTAAATACGAATCCGAATTTAAATTGCCAGCTATTTCAAACGGACCAGTAATGTTATTGTTGAAAATACCAGCTCAAATATTTTCTGCGGGAACTGCGTTCTTGTTTCAAGAGCTATCCGAGGATTTTCTTGAGCCCAGTATCGAGTGTTCTGCGTATTCGGTTCATTATTAAGTGTGAACTTACATTAATCTGTAAAATAGATTGACCGTAAAAAGTTCTTATTTTCGTTTGAGCTTCCTACATGACTTCACAAAATACGCGCCTGCTTTCTTCATCGACTAAGAATGTCTTGATGGCACTGAGGTTGGTAGGGATGATAACCATGCTTCTTCAGAACCTTATGCCTGACCGTGTCGATAGGTTGCACTCTCGAGCAATATATCTTATGCTGGTTGTTTGATCAGCATTTATCAATCCCAAAACTTTTTCTTCCAACTCATCGTGGGTTCTTCTATTCCGTTTGCCTGTAATGTTAAGGTTTCGATTGAATATTTGTTTAAACTGCAATATTAAAACTACCTTTTGAATCACCTGCTGCTACACTTGCTGTAGTTTCATTTTTTTCACCAATTGTAAATTGTTGATACAGATGAAATAGGTCGATTATTAAATTTAACCGAGAATAAATCACGAACTGTGCGTAAACTGACGCCACTGGAAAATGTTTTGATAATAAATACCCTCTCTTCATTAGAATATTCAACATTATTATTCATAGTAATTAGTTAAATACCAGAATTGATAACCGATAGAAAATAACATTTATTTTGGCATAAACAAATTTGATCATGGCTGGTCTATTTTTTGTGAGTAAAATGCAAAATATTTATTACAGTTTTAAGTTATTTCTACCTTAAACGAGCAACAAACTCAAATAAAGTAGTATCCAATTAAGCGCATTTTTTTTCTCTTTCGGTTGATATTGATACCTACCACTATCAATCCTATCAATTCAAGCGGCAAGCAGGAATCTGCATATATACGATTTCCCATGCTATTGCCCTATATTCGCACCGTAAGTGAAACACTCGGTATAAAAAAATCTTGCTTTTTATGCCGCAAATTCTTAAATATATCTTTCAAATGAGACGTAAGGTCACTCACTATATCAATAAGGTACCGCCATTAGTGATTTTTTATATCTATCCTTGTCGCACAATTTTCTCCAACTGGGGATAAAAACACATAACCTAACAGATTCCTCACTTTACAAGTGCCATTACACCAAAAAGAAAATCCCCAAAAACTAGTGTCTTCCCTATTGCACTTGGGAAATTTGTATTTGTTATCCTTATCTCACAATTTTCTCACATTCTCAAGCGAGGAATGGGATGGCGGTACCTTATTGATATAGTGACCTTAATGAGACGAAGTTGTGAGAGACCTCTATACGTATTAAGGCTGCGTCTTGCTATCTTGATTCTAAATTAGTTTCAATTTACAAAATGATCAAATGATCATTCACATTAAATGTAATGTGTTGACAAGATTGGCCGCAATTCGCATTATTAAAATTACCATTATTTAGGGTAAAATCGTTGGTATTACAAACGAATTTGTCGGTAAAATTTCTCGCTCATTTAGGTTTTTTTCATTAGTACTAGTACGACAAAAATTATTTTTTTTTCTAGTGCCATTTTGGCGCCCCTTATCGCATATACCTCTAGGAGGGGGACTACTCTGCCTATACTTAGTTACTGCCCTATTTGTTTTGTTTTATTTATGTTCAAACTCGCATATTATCTGAAAACAGTGGAATTTAGGGGTGTTTGGTATTTAGCTTTTAATAATACTAGTTTAGTTTATTTCATTAGTAATTCTTAATACAAGTAAATAGCTGTACATAAATTTAGTGTAGTTTGTAATTCTACCTAGCGGTAAGTTTACCCACTATTGGTGGAACGTCGAGTTATGGGGCTTACTGTCCCCTCTCCTGCCACCCCAAAATCTTGGGTCGGTGGCCCACATAGCATGAGATGAACCTAAGACGAGTTGGTGAACGGTCGGTCAACTGATCCCGTTTTTTGTTGTTTTGTGTAACCGCTCGTGTTTATCGTTTTGTGCTCCTGGAGTCACGGGTCAATCGACGTGCCACTTCCATCCTTTATGTCCATCAAGGTAAGTCCTATACAAACTTCTACCTTGCGTGGGTATTATCGAGTCTTACGCTCTCCGTTTAGGTAGAATTAATTTAGATATTAATTGCCCTGGAGACAGATACATTTCTGGTCCTTCGAGCCGGATCTAATCAATTGAGATTATCCGTTTTTTGTGTAGTAGAAACGCGTGAAATTTGTCGAATTTTCCAAATTTTGATATCGTTTATTTTCCAAATTCAAAGCTCCAGCGCAGGTACAGCTATTTACGAGTTATTATTGATTTAACTTTATTGATTCTTGTATATTGCGTATATCGTTACGTTTCACCGTCCCACATAGTAATTTTATACCTAATTTGGTCCGCATCTTTGCATCCATTGTCGCTCGTTCTCGGAATTTACTAGTTTGGTTGCGCCGGGCATATGGTCAACAAGTGACCATCGTAGAACGGTTGGGTTTTATTGCTTTTGCCTTTATTGCTGTGGCACTGCAGTCGGCTGCCGATCCTCAAAGTTTTGGATTTTGGATATAGCCCTTTGTCGCAGTTTCCGCCGACGCATACCAATAAATCATGGCCAATCAGCTTAAAATGAACTTGGCACTCCGCAGTACTTTAATTAATCAATTATTGGAAATCCGTGACCTAGCTTCTTCATCTCAGGAAGAAACCGCGTTACGTCCGTTATTCAAACGGCGACTTGACAGGGCAAAGTCGATTTACGATGAATTTCAACCCTTGCATCGCGCAATTATTCAAAATATATCCACTCAAGCTAATCCGGACCTAGCATCCGAAGAGGCCATTAGGAAACAATTTGATGATGCCTTTAATAGTATTGAAGCTATTTATTTTTCTTTGTTTCCTGATAATGAATCGTCCCCGAGTTTTAGCAATCTTAATGACAATTCTTCGAATCGTAGCTTCAATCATTCTAATAACGTCCGTTTGCCGAAACTGGAACTCCCGATTTATTCCGGCGAGTATAGTCAATGGACCGGTTTTATCGAATTATTTCGAAGTGCAATACATACTAGATCTGATTTGTCTGACATTCAAAAACTGCAATACCTTTTGAGTTGTTTACAAAATGAGCCATTAAATCTTATTAAGTCGTTGCCTTTGTCAGGAGATAATTATAAAATCGCGTACGATACACTCGTCGACCGCTACGATGATAAGCGTAGATTAGCTAATCACTATTGGACATCAATTAATAATTTTCCAAAATTAAAAGCAGAATCCGCGAAAGACCTGCGAAAACTCTTTGACCACGTTAAAGAGAATCGTTTGGCCCTTAAGGCTCTAAACATTGCTAATTCGTTAGAGGACTTTATGTGGTTTAGCATCCTTTTAGATAAGCTTGATACAGATACGCGAAAATTATTTGAATCGGAGATTAGGTCTAAGGCATCGGATATTCCAACGCTAAAACAATTAGAAGATTTTATTGAAAGTCAATGTCGCATCCTGGAAAGTGTTGATAACTCAGCTAACAAAGGGTTCAAACACCTGTTTGCAAAGCCGTCTACTAAATCGGCGTTCTTAGTAAATAAATCCTCGCAGAATAAATTAACTTCAGGTAGCGAAAACACTTTGAAATGCCTAATTTGTCAGCTGGCACATACCGTTTATGCGTGCCCTGTGTTTGCGTCAAAAACGCCACACGAGCGATTTGAAATGGTCAAGTCGCATCGTCTTTGTTTGAATTGTTTGCGCTCTAATCACATTAGTAGTCATTGTTCGTCCAAGTCTGTATGTAGAAACTGTCGCAATAAACACCACACGATGCTCCATTTTCCGGCAAGATCCCAAAGTTCGGCAAATTCTGAGGTCGGTGTACCTGTTCAACATTCAGAGGTGGAAGCGAGCCTAACCGCTTGTGCGAGCATATTGTCGTGCGAAACAGTCTTACTTTCTACGGCTATTGTCGAAATTCAAGACGCGTTCGGTAATTTTCAGAAGTTACGCTGTCTTATTGACAATTGTTCACAGGGTAGCTTTATCACGCAAAAGGGTTTGAGGCGCTTGGGATTAACACTTACACCATTTAAAACCGTTATTCAGGGTATTGGTTCAGAAACCTCTGAAAAGGCCTTGCTTTCTGCAGGCTTTGCAACATGTTGTCTTCGTCCTTATTACAGCAATAAGCCGGTGCCTGTATTTAGCATAAAGGCCCATGTAATCCCTCAAATTGCCGGAAATATACCGGCGAGTTCCATCGACCCTTCTAAATGGAATCATATTTCTGGCTTAGTATTAGCTGATCCCGAATTTTATCGGGCCCGTCAAGTAGACTTATTGCTAGGTGCCGATATATATGCACACGTGATTAAACCTGGCGCAATTTTGAGTACGTCCCAAAATGAACCCGCAGCACTTAACACGGTCTTCGGTTGGGTTGTTAATGGATGCGTTGGTCCCGCGTCGAACGCAGTTGCTAAAGCTTATCTGACATCGGTCGAAATTCCAACCCTCGATGACACATTGAAAGCGTTTTGGCGAACAGAAGAACCCCCGCAGATATCTACGGTCGACGCCGCGGATACCATTTGCGAGTCGTTATATTCATCTACGGTATCCCGTGATAGTACTGGTCGATATGTCGTTTCGTTGCCGTTCAAGGTGCAAAATCCAAAATTTCCCAATTCGCGCGATATCGCCTTAAGGCGGCTGCAATTGCTCGAAAATCGCCTTATGCACAATCCTTCTTTGAGAAGGGAATACGTCAACTTTATGGACGAATACATTAATACAGGGCATATGGTCCTCGCATCGGCGGATCCTCGTCCCGATAAATGTTATTACATTCCACATCATTGTGTGACGAATTCAAAATTTCGTGTTGTTTTTGATGCCAGTTCGAGAGCTTCAAATGGCTTATCGCTAAATGACACATTGTATTCTGGGCCAAAGTTGCAGCAAGACATAGTGTCTGTGTTATTAAACTTTCGCGCTCATAATGTAGTAATAACTAGCGACATTAAGCACATGTTTCGCCAAATAATCGTCTCGACTACAGACTGTGATTTTCAACGTATTCTATGGCGCTCTTCCATAGATCAGCCTGTAAAAGAATATATCTTGAATAGGGTCGCATATGGAGTTACTTCATCGCCGTTTCTTGCAATTAGAACCCTTATTCAATTAGCTGATGACGAGCAACACCGGTTTCCCCAAGCATCTTCTGTCATTCGAAGAGATATCTATGTCGACGATATCGCCACTGGATGTTCCTCCGTGGCTGAGGCCTTAATCCTACAGGATCAACTGATAAAATTGTTGCGTTGTGGCGGATTTGAATTGAGGAAATGGGCTAGTAATTCTCCAGCGTTAACCAACCACCTAGACCCCACGCATCTGGTAGAGAATATGGTATCTTTCGATTCCGGTGAACCTTGCTCTCCTTTGAAGATCCTTGGCTTACAATGGTCGCCATCAAGTGACAGTTTTAGATTCAAGGTTGAACCTATTGATCGTCCCTGTTCCAAAAGGCACATCCTATCGGAAGTCGCAAGGGTCTTCGATCCCATCGGTTTCTTAGCGCCGTTAACGTTCTTTTCGAAGCGGCTTATACAACACTTATGGTGTCTAGGATTAGGATGGGATGAATTGCCTCCCTCGGAAATAATTGATCGTTGGGAATTATATAAGTCGCAATTAGCGGACATAGCTCACATCAAAATTCATCGCCAATTAATTCCTGCGAATTATGTCAACTGTGAGTTGCACGGGTTTTCTGACAGTTCAGAGGCCGGTTTCTCCGCGATAGTGTACCTTAGATTTGTAATCGGTCCGAATGAATCAGTAGTGAGGTTTATGATGGCTAAAACCAAAGTTGCCCCCTTACAACGGCGACCAATTCCTCAATTGGAATTATGTGGGGCGCAATTGCTAGCCAAACTAATTTCTTTTATTTGCTCGTCCTACTCGTCGTTTGTTAGCTTCGCCGCAATTTATGCGTGGACTGATTCTACGATAGTTTTAGCTTGGCTTCATTCGTCTCCGCATCGGTGGAAAACATTTGTTAGCAATCGCGTTAGCTACATTCAAGAACGCGTACCAGCAACTTCTTGGCGCCATGTTCCTTCCGCTGATAATCCCGCGGATTGCGCATCCAGGGGACTTCTTCCTCGGGAATTGCTGAACCACCCCTTATGGTGGAGCGGCCCTTCTTGGCTTTCAAAAAATTCTGACGAATGGCCTACCCTAAAAGATCAAAACTCCTTGGACATGGAATCAGTTTTACGCGAAGAACGCAAACTTGTGTTGATGGCAAGAACCGTGAACGATGAGCCATTTGATCCATTTAATTGCGATCAATTATTGTCTCGATTTTCATCGTTACGGAAAATAAAAAGGATCATTTCCTATTGCATGCGGTTCGTGCACAACTGCCGCAACGCTACTACACGGCGATTCGGGTCCATCACTGTAGGTGAACAACAAAGGGCCCTCAATCTATTAATTAAACATGTTCAGCACATATCGTTTCGTGATGATATTCGAAGATTGACTTTAAATCAACAATGCTCCAAGCCAATTAAAACACTCGCTCCATTTCTTGATTGCGAAGGAATTGTCAGGGTGGGCGGTCGTTTAGCTCATGCTAATATTTCCTATGGCAGTAAACACCCTTTTCTATTGCCCAAAAATCATAAGCTGACCGAGCTGATTATAAGTCAATTCCACGAAGATTATTTCCATCCCGGACCTCAGACGTTACTTTATTTATTGAGGCAACAGGTTTGGATAATAGCTGCTAAAAGCGCAATTCGTCGTTGTTTTTCGAAATGCAATCGCTGTTTTCGCGTTAACCCCCAATCGGTCACACCTCCAATGGGGAATCTTCCCGCTACCCGGATTACCCAAATTAAACCATTCGCAGTCGTAGGAGTTGATATGGGTGGCCCATATCACATCAGGTTAGGTAGACGTCGGGGTCTTGCGCCACAAAAGGCTTACATATGTTTGTTTGTATGTTTTGCCACTAAATGCCTGCATCTAGAATTAGTTTCGGAATTATCAACCGATGCATGTCTGGCAGCGTTGCGCAGGTTCGTCGCTCGGCGGGGCCGTTGTTCCTCCATTTTTAGTGATTGCGGAACTAATTTTATCGGTGCCAATAGAAAACTTATTAAATTCATTAAGGACGCGGTCGAGTATGAAAACATTTCCTGGTCATTTAACCCCCCTTCGGCCCCTCACATGGGAGGGGTCTGGGAAGCAGGAATCAAGTCAGTGAAGTCCCATCTTGTTAGAGTGATAGGCGATCAAATTCTGACCTACGAGGAATTGCTCACGGTACTCGTACAGATCGAGGCTATCTTAAATTCTCGACCCCTGTGCTCGCTTAGTACAGACCCCAACGATCTTGCAGTGTTAACACCCGGGCATTTTTTAACTCTCGAACCACTTTCCGCTGTCCCAGACGAAGATCTGACCAATCTAAAAATCAATCGTCTGGATCGATGGCAATTGCTCCAACGCATGCACCAGGATTTTTGGCGGCGATGGCATTCGGAGTATTTACAAACACTCCAACAGCGTTCGAAGTGGTTAAATCCCACCAAAAACCTGGAACCGGGGCTAGTAGTTCTGATTAAAGACAATTCCGCTCCGGCTCTGCAGTGGCGTATCGGCAGGGTGGAAAAGGTGCATCCTGGTATGGATGGAGTGGTGCGAGTAGCCACGGTTAAAACGACCAGTGGTAGCTTTCAGCGCCCGGTGGTTAAATTATGCCCTTTGCCCTCCCAGTAACCATCACTGATCTCGGATAGAAAAATGCATGGCCTTTTTGGTGGGCGGAATGTTTGGTATTTAGCTTTTAATAATACTAGTTTAGTTTATTTCATTAGTAATTCTTAATACAAGTAAATAGCTGTACATAAATTTAGTGTAGTTTGTAATTCTACCTAGCGGTAAGTTTACCCACTATTGGTGGAACGTCGAGTTATGGGGCTTACTGTCCCCTCTCCTGCCACCCCAAAATCTTGGGTCGGTGGCCAACATAGCATGAGATGAACCTAAGACGAGTTGGTGAACGGTCGGTCAACTGATCCCGTTTTTTGTTGTTTTGTGTAACCGCTCGTGTTTATCGTTTTGTGCTCCTGGAGTCACGGGTCAATCGACGTGCCACTTCCATCCTTTATGTCCATCAAGGTAAGTCCTATACAAACTTCTACCTTGCGTGGGTATTATCGAGTCTTACGCTCTCCGTTTAGGTAGAATTAATTTAGATATTAATTGCCCTGGAGACAGATACAAGGGGTATAAAGTAACATATCAAAAGAAATTTCATTAAAAGGGCTTTTCAAAAACAGAAGATTATTAAATTTGCAAATGTTGAGCACCCTGTATAGCATTAATACTCAGATCCACGATTTTATACACATATGTCAGCACCGGCCTGACACAGTATCTACGCGATTTTTATCGCCCCCCCCTCACGTTTCCGAACCCAGTACACGTTGCCGTACGTTCTCACTTGTTATCCATAGAAGCAAAATACATACTGTTTTGCAAAGATTCATTTTATAGCGTCTTTCGCTCCTTCGGTTCATTTAACGGTTCATCAATTTTCCTTATCCAGCTCAATATGTATTGCATTACTAGATGGAACTGGCCCACGTTTACCAACATTGAAATGTGTATGAAACATTCACTGCGTCGTGATTACTGATACACTTTCGTAATAATAACGAATAGCCCTCGTACGATGATCTGCCGTGAAGTGATTAATTTTTGTTGATATTCCATAAAAAGTGGAGTATTATTATGAAATTTTAGCAACGTAATAGCCATGTAAATCTCGTCATTTAATTTTGGGCCACATTGTATAATAATTATAAAATACGTATCGTATAATTTATCGTTTTAAACAAACATGTCCAGGACTTGTAAACGGTTTCGTTGCAAACAATTTGGTGGAGGTGCCTGGAGTTTGTATTCGTACGATGTGTTTTGGTTTGAAATGTAAAAGTAAGTGGGGAAGTTTAGAGAATATTAGTCTGTTTGCAATTTGTATTTTATTTACTGCTACGCATAATGCGTAAAAAGATTCAGATTGTCATTACAATTAACATCTTTAGCGAAACTCCGGTAAGCAACTCGTGTGATTCTAGGCATATTAATTTCCACCCACATATCTGCTAATTCCACAGACATTAAATGCTGGAAAAACAGAGTCCACGCAGATAATAGCAGGTCTGTCAACAGACTTCCATTCGGAGAGCTACCTCGCGATTAATTACAAGAAGTGATAACCATTTCAGAAACAAACAGGAAATACGAGCGCGATTAAATGGCTGCGTTATTTACACAGGGTATAAACAATGCAGTATTAAGAATGGCCGCAGCTCTGAAGTCTGGAAATGTTTACCATAGATACTTTGCTGCATTTTAAAAGAAATGGTTAAATGTTTGATTGGGTTCCAGTGGCGTACAGCTGGGTCTACGACGGAAGCTCAGTGGCGTAGCGTGTATGCATAATTTTATAATAAAACTAAGTATTTGTGTAGAGTACGTATGATTTTATAATACGTAAGTATGTAACTATAAGTTAGTGTATACTACAGTTACATCAATGTAAATTCGTACACTTTTCGTTCCAAGAGTGCAAATTTATTCCAATATTTGATTCAAATGCGTTTTGCTATTTGCCGGTATTTGATAGAGAACAAATCAAAGAGATTGCTTTTGTAAAATTAAAATGTACGATATTATTACTAATGTTTGTGATTTTACATACACGGCCCGAGAACGATGCTGGACTGGAACATATTTAAAAATCTATCCGAGTTACATAGAAAGCGCTTCTATAAAAGTTGTAGATACGAAGGCGGTGTATATTACTAAAATATTGTTCACTATATAGGGTGGTTCCAAAAAGTGTGGTGAATAGCTGCCTGAGATTCAGATTTTTTTTCATATACTTGTTAATATGTTCAAAACAGTTGACGTTAGGCCGATACAACTTTATATTAAAATTATTAGTATTTCAATTCAAAACTTTAGTGCTACCTAAATATAAGACATTCCATTAACAAAAGTAAGTTTTCTTCTCCACACTTTTTGAGCCACTCTGTATAATTAAAAATATTTTAGTAATGTGCACCATCTTCGTACCTACAACTTTTATGAAAGCGATTTCCATATAACTCTCATAGTGCTAGAAATAGCATCGTTGTACTTCCTTATAATAAGTTGTAATACACTCCAAAAAACATTCACAGCCTCTCCCCCGTTTCTTGGCCGCCGTTGAACAAAATTCGGGTGATGAGAGCCCCTCTTAAAAAAATCCGACTACTGTAATTGTTATCTGTCTCCAGGGCAATTAATAACTAAATTAATTCTACCTAAACGGAGAACGTAAGACTCGATAATACCCACGCAAAGTAGAAGTTCGTATAGGGACTTACTTGTAGGACAGAGGAGGATGGCTCACAGGTGGAGTGGCACGTCGATTGACCCGTGCCTCCAGGAGCACAAAACGATCAAAAGGAACGATTACACAAAAAAACGGGATCAGTTGACCGACCGTTTACCAACTCGTCTTAAGTTCATCTGTCTTTACAATATGGTCCACCGAGCCAACACTTAGGGGTGGCAGGAGGGGGGACAGCAAGCCCCCTAATTCGACATTCCACCAATAGTGGGCAAACTTATCGCGAGGTAGAATTATAAACTACACTAAATGTATGTACAGCTATTTACTTATATTAAAAACCTATTAACGAAATTAACTAAACTAATATGACTAAAGCTAAATACCAAACGTTATATTGACCATATTTTACTAATTTTTACTTCATGATTTCTCAAGTTAAATGCTAGTTTAGTTTTGGTTCGTTAATTGCATCAGGATAAGCGCAAATGACTAAGGTCAGTTCACTTAAATGTATAAACACAGGAATAACAAATATAGAAATCAATTGTATATTGTGTTTAAATAATTACAAGTCTTTCTGGTTATTGGATCTGCGTTCGGTGCTTCTGGACGGTCTGCAACCAAATCTGCACGTCTGCTCGATAGGTTGCTGTCTCTGGACGCACTCGAACGTCGTTTCTGAAACAAATGATATCAGATGTCCGTGCCGGGGCCAAGATAGTGGTGTTTACGTTTTGCGGTCTGGAAAATGTTCTGAAACTAAGTGAATACAGGGCTGGTAGTTATCTCGGGTCGTGAATTAAACCGGGCAGGTACCGGTGAATCTCAGGAGGTTAAATTTGAATCGCCCAGGGCGATGAAAATAAGAAATTTTACCTTCAGACTAGTTCGACGATTGCCGGCCGTGTTAGCGACGAGCGCTGGATGACGCCGGTGATTTTACTGGAGAGCCGGGCCACGGCAGGTGCGTGGGACGTGCCTTTGGTCGCGCCGTTGAACGAAGAATCCTTCGTTTACAGGTAAGCTGGGATTTACGTTTAGTTTGGAAGCTGGAGATCGCTAGAGCCGGTGTCGCTTCGACCCGTATCGGTTATTAGGAGGGCAGGTGGACATACTAAGTAGTACCGGTGTCGCATCGGTCCATACTAAGTATCAGGGTGCAGGTGGATTTACCAAGTAGGGCCGGTGTCGCGTCGGTCCGTACTTGGTATCAGGATGTAGGTGAGGATCAGGGTCAGGTCTAGTCCGCCCCACTTGGAGGCCGGATAACGGTTCCAGGTTGGAGTTCTTGGTCAGGAACGGAGGACTCAAGTTACTTCAAATGACTTCAGGTGGGATAGAGTAGAAATTGCGTCGAGGGCCGGTTTACGGTATGTCGCGCACCGCGGCCAGTTTCACCTTATCGAGAATCCGCGCGCTCTGAAGATGCAAGCGTTGATTATAACGGTCTTAGCGCCATCCAAATTTCTAGAGTAACATTTGTGATTTAGATAAATTTGGTGCAGGGGCTAACGTTAGACTACGTCACTGGTCTTTGGCAAACATGTTGTGCTGAGTGTAGAAGAGTGAAAAAACACAAAATAGCCAAGAAAGGAATATGATTACTAGTCCACAAGCAATTCAAAGACAACATAGAGAAATTGGCACACGTGTGTGAGACGACGATTACAATGAACATAATAATAATCTGTGCACCAAACACTGAAAAAGCTCTTTCCGAAAGCCATAACAAACCAAATCCCATGGACGAAATAGTAATAATGGACGACTTTAACGTTAGATCTGGAAACACTGCCATCACCGGCATGATTCTATAATTGTTTAATAAAAATTAAATTTCATAGAACATGATCATATATTATGCAATTATCTACAAGTACTGTGTAAAAGGTATGTTACCAGAAGTTTTACGAAAAATCGCAAAATAAAATGGTATTAAAGTTTTTACCAGTAATTAATAATGGGAATATTTTTTAACTCTATTATATATTACGCAATTGTCTATAATTTGTCAAAAATACTTTTTCTGTAAGAAGTACAGTTTTTGGAACAATCGCAAAATTAAATTTTTACAAGCAGTAAAAGAAAGTTGTGTGGTGACCACAACTCATTTTTACTTTCTCCTTCGTCTAAAAGCCGAAGGAAGTATTGTAATCGTGAAAAAATCACGTACCGAGATTTCTTCAGATCTTCCCTTTTCATGGTCCCTAGATGAAGAAAAACATGTTTTCTCGAAAAGAAATATTTTGCATATAGGACAGGTTTTTATCCATGATAGATATGAGACCCACAGATACAAGGTAAATGTCGCAAAAATTACTAAAATTTGCAACGACGCTCGCCGTCGTGGCCCAACGGTACTACCGATTGGTTCCGCCCGGAATGCTCCCAGGCGCTGAAATTGGGCCGATTTCAAATCTCATCAGCTGCATCTTTTTTTATTAGTTCCCTCGTCTAAAAGACGAAGGAAGTATTTTAATCGAGAAAAAATCGCCTTTTGAGATTTCTCCAGATCGTCACGTTTCATGGTCCCTAAATGACGAAAAACAGGTTTTCTCAATTCCGTCTGTCTGTTTGTTGGCGGTATAACTCAAAAAATATTTGTCGGAGGAAGACAATATTTTGCATGAGAGGTATGCAAAATATGGTCTTCCTCCGACAAATAGTTTTTGAGCTATACTGTCAATAGGCAGACAGACAGACAGACAGACAGACGGAATTAAGAAAACCTCTTTTTCGTCATCTAGGTACCTTGAAACGTGAAGATCTGAAGAAATCTTGGAAAGTTATTTTTTCGTGATTACAATACTTCCTTCGTCTTTCAGACGAGGGAAGTAAAAATTGAAGTAGGCTATACAGTCTTGTTTTACAAAAAAGGCTCAAGACGATAACAACTTGAATTGTTATTTAACCATCAATAAACAGTTTTAGCTACAGCTTGGCGAAAAAAATCGTCTTTAAACACCTTCATTTGTTTGTTGTGACGTCACCAATTTTTTTAAAAATTGATCAGTATACTTTTTTGTGTATTCTTGTAGAGCATTTTAAGTACTTTTCACCGGTTAATACTTTTAATAGGGCTATACTATGATCTTTTTTGAAAAAAATCAGGTAACTCATTTGTGCTAGTAGGCTGATAAATCCGAACTTCTCTGGAACAAACAATTGGTGATAATAATTAAGCAAGCTTAAAACAACTGCGTCGCTTATTTGACGTTCCAAAGTGCCTAAAGAAACGCATTATTTACTGTTAACCATCGCAAATTGGAAAAGATTGAGGTAAAAGTTTAGTATACGATCCGGTAAATAGCGCATGCGCAAAAATGTACCAGTGAACATCAAAATGTAACGTTGAATATACTCTCTTCTCGTACTTTTTCTCTAAAAAAATCATCAAGACCTAACAACTAACCTAAACTGCTGACCTGAACCGCCGAGAACGCAACAACATTGCTTTAAACATTACGAGACGATAGCGGCACCCACAACATTTTTACGTACGCTGATCGAACTATAAAACATACTCTACTCCCAGCGCATGCGCAATAGACCGGGCCGTGTACTAAACTTGACCCAGTATTGGTGTAGATATGCTACAAGTTTATTTTGAGTGTCAAAAAAATAGTGTACAAGCGCAGAGACTTTATGGTGATCGTTTTCTCGACAGAATTGCTCCCAACCGTAGTAAGTTCAGAAAATTGGAACAGCGTTTACGGAGAACTGGATCTTTAATAAAAACGAAAGACAATTATCGTGTTCAAAACCAAAATTTAGAATTGGGCGTGATACTTAACGTCGAAGGAAGACCACAAACGTCGGTTCGTGATTTTGCGGGTCACACTAACGCATCTGTTGGAACGGTTCACCACATTCTGAGAAAGAATAAATTACTATTACATCCTTATAAGGTGCGTTACATCTTATTAAATACACATGAATTTACTTTTAATATTTTATTAGGTCAATATTTTACAACCGAATGATGCTGCAAAACGAATAACCATCTCCAATTGGTTTTTAAACTTATGCCAAGAAAACCCTAATTTTCCCTTGAAAATTCTTTGGCCCAACGAATGTACCTTTACCAACAATGGCATGTTTAATTGAAACAAACATTATCGATGGAGTTACGAAATCCCGATGAAAGTGAGAGAAGATTTAATGTTAATGTTTGTTTGGTGGGGCATCTGCGGTGGGAACATATGGGCCTTTTCTCTATCAACGGCACACTACCAGCTGAGCGTTATAGCCATCTTCTCGCTAATGATTTAGCTGCATATCTTGATGAACTGCCACTGATTGTGAGGCATAATATATTTTTTCAGCTCCTGCCCATAACGAAATGTTTTGGCAGAACTGGATAGATACTGCATGGTTATTGACCATATGAACTCAAACTAACTGCATTTATATTAAGAATTGTATCAGCAGAATAAAACACAGTTGTATCTTTTCAATTATAAAACAATACTATTTATTTATCAGAATTCTTGTAACCCAGTGATATGTATCTAGGTTACATGTATATGTAGACAGGGCTGGGCAGTAATTAATTACTTTGTAATTAAATTACCAATTAAATTCCTTTTTGGTTATTTGTCTTGGAATTAAATTACTTTTCAAAATGCGGTAATTGTAATTGGGAATTGCCATTTTCACTAAAAAGTACTTGACAATTACTTTTTGAAGGTAATTAATTACTACATTGAATTACTCAATTACTTTTGTGTAATGCAATTACCTAATCAATTGTAATCATGCCAGGGAGGAAATGACATTTTAGTCCAGAGTTATACATATGACACTTTTACATTTTATGATGAGACTACCTCTTGTATTCAGCTGCATTCAACATTATTTAAATATGAAAATCAAGGGGCTAGCTGATTTATTATTAATCACATTGCCTCCCGTCTCTAATGGCAACGGGAGTCAATGTATTACATTCCCTCCCACTGCCATTGGAAACCGACCAGGCAACCAAACGTATATTTTCTGGAAACCCCTAACAGGCGACAGAAAATGTCACTTTCGTATAAAGGGGTAAAAAAAGTATTTTCGGACTGTGCCAACAAAAAATGCTGAGGTTGCGCCAATTGGATCACCATCTAGTGTTCTTTACGAAATCTAAATAGAATTTTGCTGTCAAACAATTAAGAAATCCAATGCTGCACCTTGTATAGGTACCTACTTAGGTAAGTTACATATGTATTTTCATCATTCAACCTCATGTTAGGCGTATTTAATAGTAGAGATTGTTCTACAAGTTAAGAAATGTGAGAGTTTTTCAACATTTAATTTACGAGCGAACAATGCAAAGCGACTGAAAATCACTTTTATAACATATTCAGCTTGCTATTTTTTCTATGACCATTACAAAATCTAGCCAAAATGAAATTCGACATTCGTCATTAAAATACGAGAAATCTGCAGTGAAGTAATCCACTGTTTTACGACTTTTTGTAAGCGGCTGGGCGATAGATAAACGTCAACCGACGTCAACATAACCTATAAAAGTTGGTTAAAACGTTGTAATTTCGCGACTTTTCGATTTAAAAAACAATGTACCCCTCGGCACTGGAAGTTCCTTTTTATCCTTCATGTGGTTTATTTGCTTTGGCCCTACGGGCCTCGGCAACTAAACCCACATTCGTGATAAAAAGCTCAACTTCAGTGATAACCTATGTGTAGGGTTGCCAACCGTCCTTTATTTGAAAGGACAGTCCTTTATTTCAAAATAAAGTCCTTTGTCCTTTAGTAAGTTGTCAAAGGACAGTAAATGTCCTTTAAAACCAAACAGTTTATCAGTACCTTAAAAAAACTAATATTCAAATAAAAAACATGTCCCATTTAATGCTCAATAGTAATTTGTATACCAAGGCAGTGAAGTTTATCTTTTTATTATGTATATGGATTTAGTTGCCGAAGTGTATCGATGTGAGATAGGTGACTTGCAAGTTGAATACCTCTAAAATGGGTTTATTTTGTTTTTTCTTATTTTTTTTATTAACTCCTATTTTAAATAGAACACACGCCATATAATTATATTTTTTAATTCAGCTTAAAATTTTAGAGAAAATCGTACGACACTCATTAATGACCAATAGAAAAATTAGTTCACGAGCCATAACCACGACAAAAACAAAATTTCTTGGAAATTTTTTGTAGGTATGGGTTACTTCTTTTTAGGGTTTGTGTCGTTGCGATTTTCTTACCGAATCTGCATTCGAGCATTAATTCATATCCGGAAATTATTTTTCGTGTATTCCAACAACGTCCTAATTTGCCCTCGCGTCCCGCTCGGGCAAATTAATACGACATTGTTGGAACGCACTCAAAAAATTTCCGGAAAGAATTAATGCTCTTATGAGATTATATGTGAAAATTTGTCTCTTCAACTAACTCTCTATTTTGTACGGTTTCTGTAGAATTTGTAATTTTTGAAAAAAATTACAAATGCTTCAAAATTAAAAATCAAATGTTTGGTTCATTATAAGATCACTGTAAAAGGAAGTTCTGTGTGTGTATCACACCAAATTTTTAGGTATGGACTCGACTAGAATAACTGTTTTGTTTTTGGTTTATGTTTTAGTTTTTTTATTTGTGTTATTGTGTTTGTTAAAAAGGACAGACAGAATTTTTTTAATATGATTTTATATCTACTTATATGCATATTATATTAAAAATAGTATACATTTTCCTATATCTTATATTAGTATTATTTTGGAAAATGCACAAAAAAAAAATTTATAGACCAAAAACCGATTTTTTTAGCGTGCACCCAAAATAACTTTGCGCCTTCGGCGAATTTCCTACGGCGCTGGTTTGTCCTTTGATTTTATATTCGAAAGTTGGCAACCCTACCTATGTGGAAATTAATCCTATAACATAAAATCGTTGTTCTCTTCCTTTGTTTGTATGTTTGTATCTTTGTTCGCTATCTCCTCCGAAGATACTGGACCGATTAAGTTGTATGATGGCTTAAAAGTTTCCAAATTTTTAGACTTAGATCGTAGGAGGGTTTTTATTTACAAAAAAAGTATGAAAAAGTTTTAATTTAATTAAATCCTCTAAGCAGCGGAGCGGCGCTTCTGTCGCCGTGGGCTACAGTGTGACAGCTGCTGTGGCCGTGTGCTGTTAGCTCGGGTGATCGCCTATGTGCCCTATGTTCATATATCGTTATAGCGGCGCATTATTCAAACAATCCAGGTTGGTTCAGGGGTAGAATGCTCGCCTGCTACGCGGGCCACCCTCGATTACCGGCCGATGCATCCTTTTTTTAAAATTTATATTAATGAATCTCTCTTAAAAAAATAGCGAACCGAATCGTAGTTCGGTGACTCACTAGAATAAAAATTAAACAGTTAAAATTCAACTTCCAAGTCCGTATACCTTCTTAACTGACGGGACTTTGTACTAAAATATATTAGGTTTAATCGGTTCATTATAACCTAAGGAATCTATGACCAATCGGTGTCCCATCTTTTTGGACACTCTTCCCATCCTTCACTTTATTATGTACTTACATCTTAACATCAAAACAAACTTAAAACTTTTGGTTTTGGTGAATGGTGCATGTAGCTATAAGATTTAATTATCAAAAAAACCTTCAAAGTGATAAAGTATATAGGTTACTACGAATATAGTTAGCAAAACATAAAGGCATTTTTAGATTACGATTACGAATTGACATGACACTGATGATAGTTGCAACTTGCAAGAAAGTTCTACTAAATACAACTATATGATAATAATTTATATTAAAAGTAATTGAAAAAGTAATTGATTTTGTGCAATTACAATTATTAAGTAAGTGGTAATGGAATTACTATTTAATGTGAGTAATTGAAATACAGTCAGACCTCGCCGTTCGCGGGGGTTACCTACGTTCCAGAGAATGCCGCGAAGCGCAAAACCGCGATGCGCAAGTAAACACATAAATGATAAAATCGGGGTTAGGTTCCATTAACTAGATTTATTTATACTATGCAACCTCAAAAAACCAAAACTTTTCTGCATTTTTTGTCTGGCAAATTTGAAGCAGAAACTTTACGCTTTGACGACATGGTTTTCCGTGTTTTAAAAATTAAACTCAATTGAATTTTCGACAGAAACGCTCAAGAAGACAGTAAAGTTTGAACTAAAATTCCATACGTAACATAAGTCTGCCACTTGAATCTAGTGCTCGAATGCCATTTATTTATTCAAGTTATAATTTACAGTTAATAATAGAGATTCAAAGAAATAGGCTCGATAAGTGTGTATACAAGTTCGTGATAAATAATGTTATTTATGTGTTCATGACAATCATGACATAAACCGCATACGTCTGCTTTATTTACTTACGGTCGGTCTTCTGAAGGCCACTAACCTGACGTTACTTCAAATCGCTGTTAAAATAAACAAAAGCTCATCAAAACGTTGGCGCTTATGACATATTATTCATTAGTAAACAAATTTTTATGCGCCTTTGTTTATTTTAACAGCGAATTAAAGTTAACTTCAGATTAGTGGCCTTCATAAGACCGACGTTAATGTGTGACAGTTTCAACAGTTAACGTTGGCAATTCCATCCGCGAACGGCAAAGCAAATATCCGCGAACGGCAAAGATGTGTCAAGATTTGTTAGTGATTATTGCTCGGGATGCCTAAAAGTTGTGTGATCTTAATTATTAATGAGGCAAAAAGAATGTAGAATGTTACACATTTATACAATGTTGACAATTTTAGCGAGAAGAGCTAAAGTAAATTAATTCTTTATCACATCAGTTATCCATTGGGCGACCTTGGTGTTGTTCTAGTGCGAGTTGTAATAGAGACCCGAACCAAAGAAATCGATTTTACTAACTAATATTTGTAACGTATGGTAAAAGCTGGGCTAAAGACTAAAACTTAATGGTAAAAACTGGGCTACCTGTAGTGGAAACAAGTTCAATCTTTAAAATGCAAGAGTAATTACAATCCCTAAAAATCGACAAAAAACTGTTCATGCTTGAGCATGATAGTTGTAAAAAATATCGTTTAGTTGGAGCATTTTTGTTTTGATCTTTTCGATAAAAGCACACGTATTTTTTACAGTAGCAGTTAATAGGAAAAGCAATTTATGGGAGTATTTTTGCAGTTGCGTATACAGTGTTTTTACCGTTCCACTTATAAAGATCAAATTTCGCAGACAGAGAGCATTGCATCTGGCAAGCAAGTTATTGAATATGCAAAGCGGAGGAATAAAACGTGCTTGAGCTTATGGCGAGGCTATCGGTTACAGAAACTGCAAAGGCACTGAAGAGTTGATCATAAAATATACTCGATACGCGATCTGGCAGATCAGGTTTCCCCAGCCTTCATGCACAGAATTTAAGCTCGTATATCCACCCTATTAATAACTTTCATAATTAAAATATCCCGTGCTTTTGTAATAACCGCATCGTTTTCTGCATCAATGAATTTGCGGTTTGTAAACCGCCGAAAATTGACAGGGTTTGATTTTTTAAATACATATCAAGATAATATAGTTATAGGTAATAAAAAATACAATAAAATTTTCTACATAAATTCTTTGTATTTAATATCAAAGTCAGTCATAAACCCTAGAGGAAAAACTGATGACCCTAGTCTATATTTAAACGTTTCTTATACACACACCACCTACGAAGAAGGGAATGATGTAAGGTTTTTGTCGACAATAGAATATGAGGCTAGTTAGTAGCTTCAGCTGCTGTCGGCATCGATTTCGAATCATTTATCTCTAACCCACCACCCACCACCCCCTGGGATGAAGATAAAAGAAGAAATCAGGTATTATGTTCAGCAAATGACATTTTATCAGTTTTACTGACAAAGGGGCGTGATCAACAAATTAGGGCGAATTTAAATGTACATTGCAATGGTTATGTGCTTCAGTATATGATATTAAATAAATAATTATACCTATAAAAAATGGGATAGATACCTTATTTAGAATTGCTAGCTAAATAATAATACAATTTATTATCTGGATTATAATTGATAAATATAACTAACAAGGGAAATCTTATTTAATATGGGACTAAAATTACAGTTTATTTTCATTGGAAAATGACAGTAAGTCACTTTACTGTATGCCCATTCTCATAGCGGTAGATAAAATAAGAAGTAAAGGCATGTACGGACACATGGATGACCTGTAATGAAAGAACACGTATAAGAAACAAATGCCATGGTTTTCCAAAATTTAACCAATCACGTGTTTTTATATAGGCAAAAAATAAAAAATGTTCCTTGGGATTTTATCAGTTTCTTTTGCCACTTGTATCCATGGCACACCACCAAATACGTTACTTTAATCAAGGTGATATTTCAAAAATGTCATTTAAACTGTCATTGTGCATCAGTATAAATGTCAAATTGAACCGATATTTGGGAAATAGTCCACTAAAGGTATTTCGGGCACATGATTTTGCTCGGAAAATGTTTTACTCAAGAGTTGTTGTTTTGTTGCAATGCCCTTGACAAACTAATTTTGACAAATTCCCTCGTTTGTTTTGTGACATTGCCAAAACAAAATACTTTCGTAAAACATTTTTACCGGCAAAATCATTTGCCTTTAATAACTTATTATTGACAATTTCCCAAGGGAAATTATTGTAGCACTAAATTCCCCTGGGAATTTATCGTTTGCTGCCAAGTAACCAAAGATATACTATATGTAAACAAATTTTGCATTAATTACTTACGCCGCAGTACGCCGCGCTGTTAACGGTGTGCAGACGACTGGGCCCCTGACCCGCCAAGTCTCAGACCATATTCCTAGGTCCGGAATCAAGCGCTCTTTATTTTTACTTACGCCGCAGTAATTATACCATAGAAAGGCTGCGGTATGCTTTTAAGTGAAGTTTACTTAGATTTTGTACTACCTCTAACATTTACTTCTTGTGGTGGCATGTCTAGGAACAAAATCGGTAGTAGGAAAGATGGAAACATCGTGTCTGAACGGCGAAAAGTTTGCTGTTTGTTTTGTTTGTTTACGCTTCCATGTCAGTCATCAGCGCTGGCTCCTGTCAACGTTTCGTCGTATACAATAGTGAGTCATTTTGGGAGTATGAGTGGGCAACAAACCAACGAAGAAATCGAAAATAAAAAGTCCAAGTACACGAAGAAGAACCAAAAGTGTTTGTGGAGAGTTTTTATGAGTTTTTGCGACGAGAAAATGTAAGTACTGTTACCTACAACGCCAGTGACTGAATTAGCCAATATTTTAGGTGATTTTGCTTTAATATAAAATAAACGAATGGTGCAACATAGTGTAAACACCATTTGGAACACTGTTGCCAAAATGCTTCAAAGAAAATACTTTGAAGAACACGGTGTGAAATTCAACCCCTTTGAAGATATACATATGGGTTTAGAAAGAAGTAACTATTCTATAATTGAAAATATTTTATCATCTATGCTACCCTTATAACAAAAGAAGTGTACAGTCGAAAATCGATATTACGACATTAAACACTAGATTGTTACAGCAAGAATTCAACTTTATGACATTACCTAAACGGTTTGTTACACAATAAAACCACATAAATCGGGAAAATACAAGGATCGGTTGCCCCAACTACGTTACGATGTTCTGTAACAAAGTTTGGCGACTAACTGTTAATCTGAATAAGATGTTAATTGCCTTAGATGCCACTTATTTTTAAAGCGGCAAATACAGGAATGTTCATTCAAAGTGGAAACAGTGAACGAACCTTTCAAATTTGACTTTGGCAGTGCCCGATGCAGCAGTCAGCGTATAGCTTTGGTAAACCTACCTTTATTGAAATTCCGCAGCTGCTAAACCCCTTAATAGAAAGAAATCACAAATACAAATTCGAATACCACATCCTACATGTAATAAAGAAAGGCACGACTAATTTAAAATTAAATGTATTCATTTGAAAATATGCATGAAAATATTTAACACAAATAAAGACAAGACGAAAGGGTTAGTATTCTTACTTAAATGTTTAATCAACTGATTACAAAGTGTAAAATTGAATACAAACTGACTACAAACGACGAAACTTAACTACTAACTATACCAACTACCCGAACTTTTAGTTAATTGGCTTAAAACACGTTTCTTAAAGGCGGCACACAACCAACAATAACTCTTAGGCTCCGCACACCGTACTACAATTAAAAGCACAACTAGAAACTGCTGGACACGTGTGAGAGCTGCCCCGAAGGCGGCAAGCACCACGGGGTTGCAAAAGCATAAGATAGGTACTTTTTAACTGTTCACTGCTTGAGCGCTGGAAGATGACTTAATTCAGAAAAGCGCGATGAATTCAACGGTTCGGACGCGTCACTTACCCACCTCTCCCATTCACATTTAGTCCCCCTAGTTCAACAAATGTTGCGTCATGTTATGGTGTATGAGCCTATGAGCCAAAAACCCGTAACTTTTTGCCAGATCGGCGCCAACGGCTGACTAATGCGATAACCAATTTCTTCCCAACGGTGTACGAGCAGAAAGTTATATAGCCATGATTCAGGAATTCCCTTTCGATGTAAAACGTCGTGATTGTGCCTAACATCCACGTAGTATCTAAGACGCTAAGATCTCAAAACGTAAGGTTACTAAATCATAAAGGCACCGTCAACTGTGCAAACATGTATCTTTTGTCAATTTTAATTTGAGGTTTCTGTCATTAGTGTCTCACTATCACTCTCACTTTCTTACAATGTTATGCCCTTTTTAATTTGGGGGAACAAAATCTTGGAATGGAATGGCGGTACCTTTATGTACTTAGTAACCTTATCAAACGTGCCAACTGAACTTACATCGGTAGAAATATACAATTTTGCGACAGAATAGCAAAAGATGTCATTAGTTGTCTGAATTTACATGAAAGTTTACCAAAGGTACAGAAATGGAAGTAAATGTAGGAAGTTTTTGCGGAAAAACAGTAAAATTCCAATAGTGATCATATCGTTAAATTGTCATAACACAAGGTTTAAGTAAAGAGCTCCGAAGGTAGCTATTCGATACTGCTTAAAACATGTAAAACAAGATCGAAGAAGTACGTCAACATAACATGAGTTATGCGTCAATACACTCGGTGGTATCAATGCACCGAGCCGTTGGTAGCTGTTGGGGGACGATTTTAAATAGGGCCTAAACTTATATGCCAATTACGGCCGAAAACGTTGACGCTATAAGTTAAAAATAATACAAAGAACACTAGGAAGTTTTTGCAATACGGTCTTATTTATTTACGATTTTTCAAATTATTTTTCTTCGCATTCGATATACATTTGTATTTTTCAAAGCAATCATCGATCCAACTCATCCACGGTTGCTATGGGTGCTTGGCACATTCGTCATCACGTCTTCCGCAGCTCGTCAATATTGTATGCCTAATCGTCACATGCGGGAAGTAGTCGAAATTGCCAAATAATCAACACACGCATTCACCCAATGTAAGGGGTCGTTGTTGTGGTGTAGAAACAATGTGTTGGGCCATGACTTTATACAGAAACTTTTCAGCTTCTATAAGGCGGGAGCTGTGTTTCACCATGTGTATTATTTAGCAGCAGTGACCATATTCTATATTAAGCACTCTAAAATTCCTCTTGCTGCGAAGAATACTGCAATCATTCTGTTTTTCCCTGATGATTTTACTTGATATCGGGACACAATAGCCCATGAGACAAGAGTATCTTTTTGTTGTCAAAATCTTCAGGCTACTACATTTTGTTATCAAAATTGATAAAAACTCCCACACAAAAAAGTTGGGGCAATATTTTTCTTAGCCCCCCCCCCCTCAGTTTTACTCGTCTATGTGCATTTTACATCGCCAGGAGTAACTTTATCTTTTTAAGTAGAAAAAGTTTGGTAGTGTACAAAGTATCAAATGATTATCTTTGAACGTTTCGAAAATATTAAACAAAAACGATCCTCAGCACTACACTTTTAACACCCTGTATCTGGAAAACCAAGGGTTTTTCGGCCTATGGTTATATAAAGCTTTCTTATTATTTCCGGGTCTAGAATTCGCTATTAAAGTTTGGCATGCTATTTTGGGACACCCTGTAGAACAAAAAGATCGCGCGTGGGTTGCAACGTCACCCTAGAAACAAAACGAGCTTAGCAGCTGCTACGCCACGGTATTAATATTTACCTGATGCTTCCTTGCCATTTTGGTATTTTAAAATTCAGTTTAAAGCTGTTTTCGCACTGGAAGATCATATTGTTTGCTAAGTCAAATTTAGAGGTTATCTAAACGTCAGATGGAAATTGTGCATTTGCCCTAACACCGGAGTTAAATTGACATAAAACGAGTTATTTGTCATACAAGGTTTTTCTTAATTTTATGAACCTACACCCTGAACCAAGTTTGTCTCATGTTCTACGGAGCTAAGCCGAAATTATTGCGGATTGACAAAATAACAAAAGGGCAATAAACCATTTATTTGTCGTAATTACTATTACACTCTTTTAATTTGCCCTGAGTTTGACAGGCAGGTTCGCAATTGAATCCAATACAATTTATAAAGTGTAGTATCCCTTGTCATTAATTATTTTATTTTAAAAACTATTCTATACTTTATTAGGCGAGACTATTACAATATATACAATTAAAGAATATTAAAAAATAAAACCAAAAACAATATCTATTAATATAACCTTTTTAGGCAAATGAAGTACATCATTCGGCAGCTTAAAACTTGTACAAGTCAACTGTAGAAAAATAAATGATGAACAGAAATTAATGTATTAGCAATGGTTATTATCTAACGATACAGCTGACAGAAACTTGTATATCCAGAAAAAGAAAGAGGTTAAAAGGGCAGTAGCGATAGCAAAAACGCAATGTGGAAAAATACATGTGATGAAATAGATAGGTGTCTGGGCTCTACAAGGTCACGTGAGGCATGAAAAATGATAAAAAGATGAGAAAATACAAATGAATCGACAAAGTCACAAATGATCCCATTCAATAACTGGATAGAAAATTATAAACACCTTTTGGTTGAAAGCCGAATAGAATTTCTTATAATACTACAAATTATATTGGCGAAGAGATTTCACTTATTGTACAAGAAGAAATAAAAATTGAGGAAGTTAAGCACGCAGTACGAAGCATGACAAATGTTGACCTATATATTCAACCAGTTCTTGAGAGGTGAAGAAACACTACAACGAATGGAAAACAGCATATTTTACTAATTTGTATGAAAAAGGTGCTCGCACTAAAAGTTCCAACTACAAAGGTTTGAGTATTACCAATTCTCTGGGAAGAATATATGGAAAGATATAAAGAAACAAAATAGAACAAGAAATGCAGGGTATTAGAGCAGAATTGATTCGGGCTCGAATATCCTACACTCATAGTGTATTTTGTTTGAAGTTAGTGATTAAGAAACAGCTTGCGTGGAATATGGAAACGCACTTAGTATTCGTAGATTTAGTGAAGGCATACGACAGTGTCCTATTGGTTGAATAGCGGCAAGTTATGGAAGACCAAGGCAACAGAGTATATATAGCTGCGGTTAGAATATTTGTGACAACATGTTGAGTTCCATTAAGATATGCTAAGAAACTTCGAAGAGTTTTAAGTTACTAAGGACCTCAGACAAGGTTGCTCTATTGCTCCCACCCTTTTCAAGATCTACTTGAATGGAGCACTTGAACTTTGGAAACGGAAATGCTGTGCTTGAGATATGCCTGTTGGAGATAATAGGTTGTTTACTGTACACTTTGCCGACGAGCAGGTGATACTATCTGAGGACAGAGATGACGTTGATTATGTGCTGAGTAAGGTAAATGAAGAATATTTAAAGTGGGGGTTGTCAATTAATACTTCAAAAACCGAATAAATAAAATGTAGAATAGGTCAAATAAGATCAACAAGGAGACACCTAAATAGCTTAATGTGGAGACAGATCAGATTGTGTAAGCGCATATTTTGAAAATAGTATAGCTACATACGGTGCTGAACTATGGGAAATAAAACAAGGTAATCGATGGAATATTTTATCAGCAGAAATGAACTACTGGCGTAGGTGTTGCAGATACCCAATAATGGACCATGTGCGAAACATAGATACATACTAAAATGAAATGAAATGTGAGTTGATATGGACATAATAGAGACAATAGAAGTGAAACGATTGAAGTGCTATGGTTGTCTTCAGAGAATGACGGAAATTCGCTGGTTCAGACGCGTATGGAATGGGGTTACCACCACAAAGAAGGAAACGTGGTCGACCGAAGAAAAATTGGCAACAAGAAATAAATTAAGCTATGTCCACATTCACACTTAACATGCACGAAGGAGGCTGGTTAGATAGAAAATTTTGGGAATCTAGGTTGCCGGAGACGGAGACCGCAATAACGCAACTCGCTTATACAGGCTGCCTCCTCACCGATTAGTCATAGATTCCTTAGGATATAATAAATCGTTTAAACCTAATATACCTTTGTACAAAGCAGCGGCGCAGGAACTACGGTAATTATGGGGGGGGGGGCAAAAATTTTTTTCTGAGATTTTTAAACATAACTAAGCGTTATGTTCGACTGTTTCATAAACACTTTATTATAGTATTATTTAGCGGTAACAAAGTGCCACTCTACTCCATAGAGTAAAGTAAAATGGCCGCCTGTCAATGTCCAATAGTTATTAACAAAATAAATGTCATTTTATTCAAATCAAGGAAGCACTTTTTCTGAACGAGAAGACATTCTCGTTCAGAAAAAGTGGTTTTCGAAGTGATGTATGTCTGTTAGTTCGTAAGCCTGACAGTTTATTAGTCGGTATGTGTCCTCTCTACAGGCCAGATGGTTTAATTGATCGGCCTCAAAATTTTTTATCTGTTTTTAATATAAATTTGGAGATCCCAGTAATTTTTGGTTAAAATCGGGTAACCCGAAATAGTCGGTTTTCCCGGAACATTTTATAATTGTTTGATAAAAATTAATAATAATAATTATCCGACACTCTAAGGGTATATTGATATCTACCCCCCCCCCCCCCCCCCGACGGCATGTTGTGTAATTATATACAACTTTTGTTCGAAAAGATTTTAAGTATAACAGTTTTCCAAAAAATAGCAAAATTAATGTTTTACAGGCAGTAAAAGAAAGTCGTGTGGTGACCACACTTTACTTTTTCATATGGAAATGCAATCTAGAGAAATCATTAACAACAAACATTGTCACTAGATTGCATTGTGTTGGGTACATAAACTTGTGGTTATTATTTTTGCAATGAGGTTAGGTTTCATGTTGATTGGTTGACACCGTAATTATTTTAAATTATAGTTTTAGCTATGATAAATTGAAATTATTCTTAGTGTAATACCTACCTAATTAGTTAAAACCAAATTTTTAAATCACATTACAAGTTTATAGTAGCCCGAGCTATAGTCTGTTCAATAAACATAAGACACAAAGTGGCCTTTGATTTTCAAAATTTCATGGTGTACTTCCAAAAATTTATCTTTGTCTACGAGTGTATCTCCAAAAAGTTACTAAAACAAATAGGTTAAGGGGGTGACATTTACTTCCCATCTGTCATAAATGTTATGAATAACTACTTTTAAGGATATTACACAGATACTGTGTTGAATACTATTGACCTAACGTTTATTAATATGTATTTTTATTATATTTTATATAACTTTAGGTGGGAATTTCTAGAAAAATATCTACGTTAACAGTGACAATGAGAAATATGGATTGTCATTTTTAACATCAATGTAAACAGGTGTGGAAACATTTGCAAACGAAAATAAAGAATCCTTAACACATAAATTATATGCACATGCCAACTTGTGTTTACTGAATGCCCTATACAATTTAAAATAATGAAATGTCAACCTGTCGACATGAAACCTAACCTCACCGCAAAAATAATAACCACAAGTTTATGTACCAATCACAATACAGCCTAGAATTTCGGCATTTGCATTTTCATATGAAAGAAAAAAGGACTATATAATTCTCCAATGTCGACCTATAACTAAAGACGTGTTTAACAAATTCTACGTGTTTTATTTCTGCTTCACCTACAATAGAACAACAATTTTTTAAAACCTTATAGACTATATTAGGGGGGCAAATTACACTATTTGACCCCCCGATATATTCTATGAGGGGGTGACCGCCCCCCTTGCCCCCCCCTGTTCCTGCGCCCCTGGTACAAAGTCCCTCCTGTAAGCTGTAAGAAGTTATAGGTCATTGAAGTTCATTTTTTTATTTTTTTGTTAATTTCCTCAAATGTAAAGATTTGAATTTTGGTGTACATGCGCATTATTATGTTTGATATACAAGACTTGACTAAGAGGCAGTTTACCTATATCTGAAAACTCATTTTAGTTATCACTTTGTTACTTATAACATTTATTTAAATTTTAAGTCATTAATTGATTTATTATTGTTGTTTACTAGATCACAATCATTACCCATAGTTTTTGTGATCATGGCTACTTGATAATTACACGTCTTAACGACAACGAAAAACCTTTGATGGATATTTTAAAGTTAACGGTTACTTTTACGCTTGTAAACTAAGAGTACTTTATTTTTACGCTTTTAATTTTTTTTTCGGATAATAAATAAATGTTATAAGTAATAAAGTTGTAGCTAAAGAGTTTTCAGGTATAGGTAAACTGCATCTTAAGCAAAGTCTAGTGTATCAAACCTTTCTTACTAGTGCAGTATGTATGTACACTAAAATTCAAATCGGTAACTGTACATTTGTGGAAATTAACAAAAAAATAAAAAATAAAAAATCTGGTGTGATACACGCACACAACTTCCTTTTACAGTGATCTTATAATTAGTCAAAAATTTCATTTTTAATTTTTAACCATTTGTTAAAAATTTTCAAAAATTACAAATTCTACAAAAACGGTACAAAATCGAGTGTTAGTTGAAGAGACAAATTTTCTCTAGAATTTTAAGGTGAATTCAAAAATGTAATAATATACCGGGTGTTTTATTTAAAATAGGAGTTAATAAAAAAAATAGAAAAAAAAACAAAAGAAACCCACTTTAGAAGTATTCAACTGGAAAATCACCTATCTCACATCAATACACATTAAAAATGTAAGAAAAATGCAAAATTTTAAAAAAATCGTTAGAGCCGTTTTTGAAAAAATCGAAAAAAACTGAAAAATCACAAGAGTAAACACCTACTTCCGGTTATGCGATTTTCTTCAAAAGCTTGCTGTCTCATCTACATAGTACACAAAACTTATATATGAAGTTTCAATGTCATACCTCTTTTCGTTTTTGAGATATTCTGTTCACAGACACACAGACACACAGACAGACACACAGACAGACAGACAGACAGACAGACCAATGAAAAAAAATATGTTTTTTTGGGATCAGGGGACTCTAAAACGTGAAGATCCGTTGAAAACTCAATTTCGAATTTTTGGGGTGAATCCAATACTTCCTTTATAGTAGTAAAAGGAAGTAAAAATTGAACTTCAAGGCCCTGTAACTTCTTACTGGAGGGACTTTGTACTAAGGTATATTAGGTTTAATCGATTTATTATAACCTTAAGAATCTATGACTAATCGGTGGTGAGGAAGTTCTGGGACACCCTGTATATAAAACCTTAACCTACTTTTTTATAGAAGCTGGTCGATTTGATAAGTGTTAGGTGTTGATCGAGATTAATGTCGCGTTTGAAATAATATACGACATATTATCAAACATTATAATTATCCGTAACTATGTGTTTTGGTTCTCTGAAATAATTCAATAGATTGTCACTCATCAGAAAGTTGAAATATCAAGTGTCTCTCGCACATAGTTGAGCAATACTAGTATTTCTGCGATCAATAGACCTCGTGCAACTTCAGTTTTCATGCTCGATCAGCTCAGCATTGAAATAAAATTTGCACCCCCAGATATATCCTTCCCTGGAATGTTTATGTAGATACGGACTACGGCGTATCACTTATGAGGAAGAGGGAACTGTCATCTGTGAACATAGTTGCTACCCGTCCCAACATTACAAAAAGTACAGTTGGAGAAACAAGTTTATAATTCCCATCAAGAATATGTTAAATGTATTTTATTAATTTTAGTTAGTTACTAACATCACCTTTTCGTAAGAAATAAAGCTTTCCGAAATATTGGCTTGGATAAAAAGAGTTCTCTTTTTATTTGCTACCCCGAAGAACGAATCCCAATTACTTACTATATTGTACGTAATAATCACTTCGAAATACCTTTAAACATATTGTGAATACGGAAGCGTCTTTTCCTGTTCGCTGCAATAGTTACAATAAAAAAAAATAATCAGAACAGAATTACAACTTAATTTTGAATTAAGTAACCCACCGAAGAAATAAAATGGCGATGATTTGTTTTGTTGGCTCATTGAGTTGTTAATTTGTAACTATTAAAATGTTAAATAAAAAGTGCAGATTAATATCAGTCATCGAACAGATCTTACTGCTTCTCAACTTTTAATTCTTCTCACCTATTAGCTAGTTTGCTGCTTAATATCTAATTTCGCTAATAAAATAGATTTGGACAGACGGATGGTGTGTTAATGTATCTTCACGTAATCCAGATGGTGGCTATCGGCTGATTCACCGGCATTCTTGTATCACATCACCTGAGTGGATTATAAGTTTCTTTCGGAACATTGGCGGAAACGTATGTTTAGTTAATTAAATATTATTCATAAATATTCATTTTGTTAATAAAACTGTTTCGGATTAATTTTGAATTGTTATTTGATACGTCGATTACATTACTACTGTTGCTGGAGATTTTATTATGCCGATTGGATTATGTTATTTTGCTGACCATATTTTGACGTTAGAATAATAAAATTGGTGATAGTAACGTATTAGGCTGCCCCCCCCCCCCTCTGTTGCATGTTCCAATTGTCAGTTTCAGAAAGTTGCTGCAAGTCTGTCTGTGAAAATGATCAAAAGCCATTTTTGGGAAAAGCATCTTTCTTGTTTGTTCGACATTTTTTAGGGTACCATCATTCCAAAGTTTCATAGAACAGTCCTGTAAATAATTTTCATGGAAATTTGTTTGCATGAAATTCGATTCCCCTCCTCGCCCCGATATCCTCCCTGGAACTTTGGCCAGATATTGACTATGGGGTATAATTTATCTTCTTTCTTCTTTTTTAGCCTGTTACCATTCAGCGTTGGACATAGGCCTTCCCTTTGTCTCTCCATATGTCTCTGTTTTGAGCTGTCTGTATCCATGCTAAGCCTGCTGTTCGTTTCAAGTCATCCTTCCATCTGGTCTATGGGCGGCCCACACTTCTACCAGTCCAGGTTTTCCATTCCTGTATTTCTTTATTCCATCGCTCATCTTTCTGTCTCATGGTATGGCCCGCCCATCTCCATTTTAGAGATGCTACATGTCTTTTAACATCTATTAATTTTGTTTTTTCTCTAATTTTCTCGTTCCTTATCCTGTCTTTTAACTTGATATTCAACATTTGCCTTTCCATGGCTCGTTGGGCTTTGGCGAGTTTTTCCATTAATGCTCGTGTTAGTGTCCATGTTTGCGCAGCGTAAGTGAGTACGGGGAGTACGCATTGGCCATATACAGATTTTCTTAGTTTTAAAGGTATTTTTTGGTTTTTCAAGATTTTGTTTTGTTTTCGTCTATCGATTTCTAGGTTTTGATTAAATTTTCTGCATACTATCATCTGTCCTAAATAAATATATTCTTGGACTGTCTCTATATTATGGTTGTCAATTTTAATGTTTATGTTGTCTGGTTGGTTAGTCATTATTTTTGTTTTTTGTTTATTTATTTTTAGCCCAACTTTTTCGGATTCGTCTAAGTTCTTCTAACATAGTTTGTAAATCTTCAGATAAATCTGATATGACTATTAGGTCATCTGCATAGACCAAGTGGTTGAGCATCTTGCCATTTATATTTACTCCTTTATGCTCCCATTTAAGTTTTTTAAAAACATCTTGTAGTGCCGTTATAAATAGCTTGGGGCTCATCGAGTCTCCTTGTCTTACTCCTCGACCGACGGGAATTTTATTAGTGTTTTCATTTAGCCGCATTACCATTGTTGCTTTTTCATAGATGGAATGGATAATTTTAGAATATCCGTGGTCTACTCTACTATTTTGTAATGCTTTTTCTATAGCCCACAATTCAACAGGTCACTAGTGCTGAAATTTTTTCTAAATCCTGCCTGTTCAATCGTCTTATAGAATTCTAGTTTCGCATCTAACCTATTTATTATAATCTTTGTAAAGAGTTTGTATAATTGGGGCAGCAGAGATATTGGTCTATAATTATCAAGTACTGTTTTATCTCATTTCTTGTATATAAGAACAGCTAGTGAATTACTCCAGTCGTCAGGCAGACATTTATTGAAGAATTCTTGCAGTGCCTTGATTATAGTATCACCTCCTTCTTTTATTAAATCGCCTATTACACCGTCATATCCTGGACACTTGCGATTTTTGACGGTCTTTAAGTTGAACTCTATCTCTTCTTTATTAATTTCTGGAATGTCTTCCGAATTTACATTTATTATTTTCTTTTTTAATTCCTTTTCTACAGCATTTGGTATTTCATTCTTCTGTTTATATAGTTTTTCATAGTATAGTTCTGTAGTCCTTAATATTTCTTTTTTATCTCTTCTTTTCCTTCGCCATCTTTGATTGCTGTAATATTTGCTCTGCCTATCGATCTTCTTATACTTTTCATATTCTTATTGTCTTCGATTACTTTTTCAATTTCTGTGTCTAACTGTCTTCTTTTATCCCCTCTTATTAATTTCTTCAACGTTTTATTGATTTCGGTGTATTCTATGGTATTCCGTTTTCCTTGTTTCAACAGTTCTCTTCTTTTATTAAATAATTCTCGTGTTTTTCATTCCAAATTTCTTTTTCCTTTTTCCTCGGAGCTGTAGCTACTTTATGGCCTGCGTCTAACATACATTTGTTTATGATGGTGTTCATGTCATTTAATGTCAGTTTCTGTATCTCAGAAGTTTCTAAGGTTTTGTTTAATTGATTTTCGTACTGTATTTGTTTTTCTTTTAAAGTTTTGTTTCTATCATTGTCCTTGGGTTGTTTATTCTTTTCTTTCTTTCCACTGCTTTATTTCTATTTTTGTTCTCAGTATTCTATGGTCACTTCCTGTGCCAATGTTATTTAATGGTGTTACATCTTTAACAATTTCTTTATGTCATGATAATATGTAGTCTCTTTCGTTTTTATGTTCTCCGTTAGAAGTTACCCATGTCCACTTCCTATTGGGTTCTTTTTAAAAAAGGTGTTCATTATATATACATTTTGTTGTTCTGCAAAGTTCATGAGCATTTGTCCACGTTCATTTCTTTATCCTAATTCATAGGTTCCGGTCTTATTTTCACTTGGGTCTACTTTTTTGGCTATCTTGGAATTAAAGCCTCCGATTATGAGTGTATATTGGCAATGGTTATTACCTATTGCTACTGAGATTTCTTCGTAGAATGATTCTACCTCTTCGTCTTCATATTTCGTAGTTGGAGCGTACACTTGAACAATTTTTATATTGCAGAATGTAGATATGTTTAAAATGATATATTTAAAATGATATAGGCCACTCGTTTCGATATAGAATTGTAGCTTCTTACGTAGTGCGCTATTCTTTTATGTATTATAAAACCTATTCCTCCTATGTTGTTTTCCTCAGTTTCTGCTCTTTTGTAATACAACATATGTCCAGATGTTAAGGTTACGCAGTGCTCGCCTTTTCTTTTAATCTCAGCTAGTCCTAAGATATCCCAGTTAATGTTTTTAAGTTCTTCCTCAAGTTCATATAATTTCTCATCTTTGTTTAGTGATCTTATGTTGTATGTAGCAATCATTAGCTTAGTCTTATTTCAGTATTTATTTGGGGCTATCGACTTCTTATTCCCCCCATATTCCGTGGAGCAGACTGATAATTTCTTATCAGTGTGGGGTTCCGTGTTCTTCGCCCGACCCACCTGGGGATTATTTTTGGAAATCGACGTTTTCATTAGGGGTTTTTGGCCAATACTCCACCACGCTGGCCAGGTGCGGGTTGGTGGAGGGTAAAGAATGTGTAGGAAAGGCTAACAAGAAAGGGGAAGGAGTAAGGGTTGGGGACCTGGTTCCTTCCGGCGAAGGGAGATGGGAGAGAAAGCCAGTAGCTAACGTAGGGCAGGGTTCGCCAAACCCTGTAGTATCCTATCTTCACCGGGATCGTAGAAGAGTGCTACCCGCTACCCCTCTCCCTCTGTTGCATGTTCCAATTGTCGGTTTTAGAAGGTTGCTACAAACCCGTCTCTGAAAATGATCAAAAGCCATTTTGGGGAAAAGCATCTTTCTTGTTTTTTCGACATTTTTTAGGGTACCATCATTCCAAAGTTTCATAGAACAGCCCTGTAAATAATTTTCATGGAAATTTGTTTGCATGAAACTCGACGCCCCTCCTCGCCCCGATATTCTCCCTGGAATTTTGGCCAGATACTGACTATGGGGTATAATTTATGAGTAAGAAGGAAATGTAGTCTGTGAAGATTATTAAAATTGTTAGCCATTTTTGACAAACAAACTGTTGTTTTTTGCAACATTTTTTGGGGTATTTGAGCCCCTCACACTGAGCGATGCATCGCAGTAAATCCAGAGTTAGGTACCATCGTTCTAAAGCTTCACAAAACATCTCCGTAAATTTTCATAGAAATTTGTCTGTATGATATCTAAAACTCCATGGGTAGGTACTCATTTTTCGTTCATTGCGACATAGCACAACGTTCGCGGCTAGATTATTCGAATGTATGAGGCAGAAGATCAATGTTATCAGGTTATGAAAACCAAAATGTAGTATGAGCACTTACCGTATTTTATACAAAATTACTTTACAACTAGAAATTCTTATATTACTATGAGGACCTTTTCATATTTGGCTTACTGATTTTTTATGAAAATGAGTGTTCATCTTTTTTGATAGATTTGGCGGTTACTATTACTATCACAGGCGGAAAGTGTGTACTTCAGAAACTGATAGAATGATAGCACAAGGTAAATTACTCTAACTTACTTTTAATCAATGTATAATCAACGCAAAGAACAAGTTACTGAAAATGCAAGCAGTGTATTTTAAAAAGTTATTACTATTAAGACTATAATGTAGTATAATGTGCAAATATGGGGATACTATGGAATTCCATAAAGCTGTATTGGCAGTAAATAATAGTATATTGCATACCGAGGTGGAAAATGTTTCATTACTGTCGAGAGATTAAGTAGTTAACCGAGACGCAAACTTTTTAAAAGTCAGTAATCACCTTATTACATATATGGTTCAGAATAAAATATATTCAGTAATTAGACACTTTGTTGAGTTCACAATAACAATCTCATAAACAATGTGCCTAATATAACTTCCAGAAATTATAATGGCATAAAAAAAAATCGTAATAATTTAATTTCAAAATACATTCTTTGCATGTTGAGCTTTGCTGGAAAAATTATATGTACGGTAATATGGGTTTGAACGTGTATCGTCTTTGGGGCAAAATTACTATACATTTAGTAATTTACACAATTGAATAATGTAAACAAATAAAATTTTAAATTAAATTATAAATTTGCAGGGTAGACGTTACACTATCTGCGCATTAGAATTTTGTTATTTATTACCAATATTTCATGTCAGGCTATAAAATCTTAATCTTGGATGTTGTAGGTAAACCTTGCTGTAATAAATGTTAAATTATTCTTTAAAAAGTTACCACTTCAGTATTTACAAGAGCGTTAGCAGCGATGATGGTTTATAATGCACTTAGGAGTATATGTATCTACAATTTTCTATTCGTATGAACTAGGCATGTGTATTATGTATTATGTCACTGCGAAAAAAAATGGTATGGAAATTTTAATTATTAAAAACTTGTAATTTGAAAATATCAAGGTTTTTTAACGAAACGTCATGTACACACATTGTTTTTTGTGCAACCATGAAAAAAGGTGAAATTTACTCATCGGTATCGATACGCGAAGTTTTCCTTTTTCTAATCTAGCAAAAATATGTTATTTATTTTATATTACCATTGGCGATATGAAAATATAATAGCATTTTGCGCTCTAGGGCGCAAAACATTTTTGGGCAATCAGGCGCGAAACAATATTGATGTTCTTGTTTGCCGGTAGTAGACTAAATATTGTTCGTATTTCGCGCATGTAATACATAAATAACTATTTTCTACTACCACTTCCTGAATGAGGCTATTATTAGACACTTTTCATACGTCAAAAGTATGTTGTTATAGCATATTTATTAAATTTGATGAGTTGTCAATCTTAAACTTTCTCACGCGTGCACAAAAGTGACGTTTTAGTTACTCGTTGTATAAGTAGCTATTGTATCCTAATTTAAATAGTTTCACTTTTTATCACGAACGTGGAATTTAGGCATATAAACCAGATAAGGGATAAAAAGAAACTTTAGTGATAAATCGTGAAATTAAATTTTTTTAACCAACTCTTGTAGGTTATGTTGACTTTTTATGTTACCCATCTGTCACCCTTTCACCTACAAAAAGTCGTACAACAATGGATTTCGTTGAGGACATAGGGCCGACGCAAGAAAACCACATGAGGGATAAAAAATAACTTCAGTGCCGAGGTGCATATGTTTTTGAAATAGAGAAATCGTGAAATTAATTTTAACTCAGCGCTTGAGGTTATCTTGAGGTTTTCTATCTGTCTTAAAACAATGTATTACTTCACTTCCGATTTTTCGTATTTTAATGACGATTTCGACGTTCTTCACTGCCGATTTCAGGAAATAATATCTTTAGTCATTAGGTGCAAAAATGAAGCTTTATGCGCAGAAGCTGGTAGTTTGGCTGCCGAACGTAGTGAAACAGTCAAACCGCCCGACGTACATAAAGCCAATTTTGCTCCGAATAACATATATAATTTTATTTACAAACGAATACCTAAATTGCAAAAAATTAACAAAATTAGAAAACAATACTTTGGTAGGAATAGGAAAAACCAAGATTGAGCGATACATTGGAAATCATTTTTCCACGGTTACTGTAAATGAAAATTAACACATAATAATTACTTTATATTATTGAAACATTTAATTTTGTTATTTTATATGATTAGGTTGTTACTTTTATGACGTTTGAAAATAATTTTTTCTACAGCCGTCAAAAAATGTCACATACGCATCGCTATCGATATGCCTTTACCTTTACCTGACATGGCAAAAATCTATTTTATGTTACCATTGGCGACGTGAAAAAGACTTCGCGTACAAGGGCGCGAAACAATTTTGATATTCTTCTTTGGCGGTTGTTACGGTTCAATTGCGCCTCCTTTTGATTTCGAGGTCTGTAGTCATTATTTCGTATTGTTACGCATCTTTTCATTCTGATGTCTTTGGTACTCAATTTGTATTTTGCGCATTAGCGCCACGCCTACTTCCTTGGCCTTGCTGCGAAAGTTTGATATAGCTCGCAATTGTTTCGAAGCGCGTCCTTTTTCCACCTCGCTCGACGAAACAATATGAAGTCGGTTTAGCGGAATAAGAATTTCGGAGGATTCATGGGCTGCCGTTGGTTTTTGGTTGTTTTCCTACGCTTCTTGGAGCGGTTTCAAGTCCCCGAATTTTATTATGAGGGAAGTTTAATCCCACGCCATTTGGCGGAGTTTGCTACCTAGTCTTTCGCACATGCCTGGAATTTTGTCTAGGTTAAGTAGAAATTTCGCTTCGTATTACATTGTATTTCTTGTATGCTATCGTGGACCTTTTCTTCCCTTATAGCAGCCAGTGCCGGAGGGCCGATCTGGGCATTAGTTACAGTTAAGGTCATATCCTCAACGCAGGGATGCTTTAGGCGATATTGGGCTGTATTGCCGCACGAAATGGTATAAAACGACATTGAGAGCCCGGATCAGGGACTTGACCTTGTGAAGTCACATATGGCTAACCTTTGCTGTCCCTGTATTTTAATGTGTGCAATTAATATTATTGCGCAGTTTGTGAACTATAAATATTGCAATCTTTGCCTGCGGTACCTCATTTTTGTATTTGTGAATTATTGATCATAACAATTAGTTTGTGGCAACTTATGATTCCGATTATGTTAAAATTATATGATTCTTGCTATGATTATATTTTTTGAATTATATTGTTATATTTGCATTCTGGCTTTATTTGTTACTGCGCCCTATACTTGAGTTGAGCTTCTCTTTCAGATTTATTGTGCTACCTGAGTTTACGTATTCTCGTTTGAATGCTTGGATACACTTGCCGTTATCTGATAAAAATTCGCACGCGACTTACATTACTCTCCCCCGCATCCAAACATACCACACACTCAACAGCCCTAAACCTAACTTCTCGTCTACGGTCGGATTTGAACCCATGTCCACGCAGGCTGATAACCCACTCAACCACCCAGGCGGCCTGATGTGAAACACGGTGTTTAAATAAAAAGAATTGTTCTACTGCATCGAAAAGCTATTAATTTCGGCAGCGTTTAGCGGCCGAAAACACACACTTTTCCGTGCTAGTATCTTCTACTTTTCAGCAGCAATAACAATAGCAACAAAAAACTAACGCTGTGTTTCTATTGGTCGAAATCAAAACACACACTGCCATTTTCTGATATGATGATGATCTCTTCGACTTTTCCCGACTTCATCGATTAAACTGTAATTTTTAATAAACAAAAACGCTGTAATTTTATTCAAATCAGGAAAGGAGATTTTATTAACTGAAAACTTTTCAAATAATTAACGGGAATTCATCTTTAATACCTTAGGGTAATAGGTAGTTATTCTTGATATTGATAACGCAATTAACCTAGAAGAAGCACACTTCGAATAAAAAGTTTCAATAGCAACTTGCACTTTCTAATGTCTTCTTCTTCTTCTTTTTCTACCATTGATTAGGGATAGTTCACTGTTTGTCTTCTGCCTCATTCTGCGAATGAAGAGAACCAGCTCTGGGCCCATCTAGTGGGTGGTCGTCCAGGTGGTCTTTTTCCTCTCGGTCGTTTATCCATACATATTCGAGCCAATCTATCTTCATCCAGTCGTTCGACGTGTTCTTTCCATTTTCTTTTTCTTGTTTTTGACCATTTTACCACCGCTTGTATGTTACATCTTTCTCGGATGGAATTGTTCGTGTGCCTGTCAAGTTTATTACCTATTGATCTTAACACTTTCAATTCTTGCGCTCGTATTTTTGTTTTGATTTTTTTTTCTTCCGCCCTGGTCACTGTTGCATAAGTTAACATTGGTCTCTTCCTGGCATTCTATATTCTTACTTTCCCATCTGTTCTCATATATTTGTTTCGCCATACCGTATCCCTCAAACACCCCGCCACTTGTGGTGCTCTTGTCTTCTGAGCTTGTATTTCTTCAAGTTGTGTCTCTATTGTACTTGTAATTTCAACTCCTATATACTTGAATGTCATTACTTGTTCTACTAATGATTGCTTTATTTTCAGCTTGCATCTTATAGGGTCCTTGGATATAACCATGCATGTAGTTTTCTCTGGGTATATTTGCATGTTATACTGTTTGGCCGTTATATTGAACTGATTTGTCATTCTTTGCAGAATTTCTAATGTGTCTAATATAAATCTTTTTGTAGATAAAAGGGAATCTTCTGTAGTGCAGTCGAACGTCAAGTTATGTATGCAGCTCGTACATAATCAGAGCTTATTTGACTCGTCCTCTTACGCTACGCTACGCTACGCTACGCTACGCTACGCTACGCTCGCTCTGCCATACAATAGACTCGTCGAATAAAGTCTTATATTATGTACTTGATACAGAAGTAACTATAATAGTTAGGCTATTATAAACTGGAATTGTCCTGCAATTTAAAATAATAAAATGTTAGCCTGCCGACATGAAATCTAACCTCAGCGCAAAAATAATAACCAGAAGTTTATGTACCAACACAGTGCAACCTAGTGGCATTGCTTGTTGTCATTGGTTTCCCTAGAATTTCGGCATTTGCATTTCCATATGAAAGAAAAATGGACTATATAGAATTATCCGCTGTCGACCTAAGAATAAAGACCTGTTTAACAAATTCTTCCTGTTGTATTTCTGCACCACCTACATACAATAGAACTACGAATTTTAGCATCTCGTATAGATTAATGTGAAAACTATGTACATTTAAAAAAAACTCATAGATTATATGGGGGGGGGGATGGGCTGCCGCCCGCTTGAAATAGTATATTACAGCCCGAGATGGGAAGTGTTTCATTACTGTCGAGAGATTAGTTAGCTGAGTGAGACGCGAAGCGTCGAAATCAGCTATTATCTCGAGACTAAGGAAACTTCCTGTCGAGGTTTGTATACTATTTTATTCGCAACCACTTTATTCTAAACAATAATTGGAAAGATTATTATATTATGATACGACAGGTTGTGACGCGCATGAATGGATCAACGAGATTCCCAGGGTCCCTACCTACTCAGCGGTAGGGAATGTACTTCCCGCACTCACTTCCCGCACTTGAGCGGGAAGTGAGTGCGAAAAGTAGCGGGCTGAAATGTACGACTTCCCCCACTCAAATGAGGTCAGGAATGTTAACATTACATATATGGTTGCGAATAAATACTTTTCTGCCTAGCCATGAGAGTACTTTACCTGACTCAAATAAATAAGAAAATAAGCTAAATAAGCTCTTTATTTATTTTTGTTATTAATATTAATATTTTTTTAGGAAAAAATTAAAAATTTTGAATTATATGTGATTTTTTACTGAAATTAGAACGATTTCATAAAAAATAGTATACATGCTACGTAAGGAAAATTTCCCTACTGAATTCGGCGGCTTAAAATACTCTCGTATTTCGTATCTTTTACTTCTTGGGTATGCTGTTTTATTTTTGTAATTTATAATACATAATATTAGTAGTTTGTATACCAAGGCACTGAGGTTTAACTTTTTATCACGAATGTGGCTTTAGTTACCGAGGCTCGTCGGGCCAAGGCAAATAAACCACATGAGGGATCAAAAGGAACTTCAGTGCCGAGGGGTACATTATATACAGGGTGCCCGTTTTTGGAGCTCCACCATGGGGATCTCGGTAACCATAAGAGATACGAGGTCGGTTAAATTGGGGCAAAGTTGCGCAATTTGGAGCTCAATAATATGCCGGTTTAAAATTTCAAAAATTCCGATTACCTCCGGAGATATCCGAAAAAAACCGGAATTTTGGAAATACGTTTTTATTTTTTCCTCGGCTTATTTGGTGACCTAATTCAAAATGAGTGACACTTCGTCGTTGCAACTTTTCCTCCTCTACAACCTGCCGATGTCATATTTGAAATCAGACGTTTCGATTTTCGACAATCATCATCAACTTTGGTTTTTCTTATGGGCACTATCTTGGATTTTCACATTTTTGAATTCAGCTTTGTTTTCTGATTACGGTGATGTATCACATGTTAAGGTTCAGTGTTGCAGTTTGGGTGAAATATCAAAAATTCTGTTTTGCAAAGACTGCCTTGGATATAACATCCATACTTTTGTTTAACAAAGGCATTGTTGACAGTTCGATTTAAGTTGGCTTAACGTCACCTACAGTTACAAAATTAGTATAAATTTATTAACAAAATGCCCTTTTCAAATGAAGAAAAACGAGATATGCTAGAAATTTATTACGCTTCGCATCGAAATGCGCAAGTTACTTCGGAAAGATATTTACAGCGGTATCCAGAAAGACAACAACCAGCTCAAAATTATTTGTTATTCCTTCATAGAAATTTAGCCGAGTTTGGTGCATTTTCTAAGCCTCGAAGACGTGTTCATAGACCAAATGCGAATGAAGTGGAAATTTTACAGGCGGTGAGTAAATTGTTAAAACTTTCTCAAAAATAATAAACGGCAATGAATTGAATTCTTCATTAGATTCAAGATAATCCTTCAACTTCAACAAGGGCTATAGCAGACGAAATTAACGTATCACATCAAGCAGTGTGGAGAGTCTTGAAAAAACATAAATATCGCCCGTTTAAAATTCATATCACCCAAGTCTTGCATCCAGGAGATACTGAACGGAGGGCAGCGTTTTGTAGGAATATCATGGCACGGTTGGAACAAAATCCCCATTTTCTTTCCAACGTGATATTCACGGACGAGTGCAAATTTACCAACTCAGGCATGTTCAATCGTCACAATGAACATGTCTGGTCCACTGAAAATCCACACGAACACCAAGGACGTCGACCACAAGCACGTTTCGGGCTAAATGTATGGGTTGGTTTATTTGGCGGTACGATCATTGGCCCATACATTTACGAAGACAATTTGACCGCAGATGGGTATTTGCACTTTTTAAGGACCTACCTTACGGATTACATCGATGACAACATTTGCCTCAACCGCTTGAATAACCTTTGGTTCCAGCAAGATGGTGCTCCGCCACATAATGCTAGGAGAGTGGCTGATTATTTGTCTGAAATATTTCCGGGTAGAGTCATTTCAAACAGTGGAGACATACGTTGGCCGGCACGTTCACCAGATCTTTCCCCATTAGACTACTATTTATGGGGAACTATGAAAGATCTCATTTATAAATCTGTACCCGCCGATATTAATGAGCTGCGAAGGAAGATCATCACAACTTTAAGGACCAAAATAAGAAGAAGGGACGTTTTAAGATCAATGCAGAATTTAAGAAGACGCATAGAGCTGTGCTTGGAAGTGGAGGGTGAACCCTTCGAGCACCTCTTATAATTTTCTTTATTTACTTGTTTCTCAAAATTTAGTTTTATCCTATGTTGTAAATTTAAAACATAATTTTCTCCTTTTTTATATCCTACTGTCAAATAAATAAATTTCTAGCATATCTCGTTTTTCTTCAGTTGAAAAGAGCATTTTGTTAATAAATTTATACTAATTTTGTAACTGTAGGTGACGTTAAGCCAACTTAAATCGAACTGTCAACAATGCCTTTGTTAAACAAAAGTATGGATGTTATATCCAAGGCAGTCTTTGCAAAACAGAATTTTTGATATTTCACCCAAACTGCAACACTGAACCTTAACATGTGATACATCACCGTAATCAGAAAACAAAGCTGAATTCAAAAATGTGAAAATCCAAGATAGTGCCCATAAGAAAAACCAAAGTTGATGATGATTGTCGAAAATCGAAACGTCTGATTTCAAATATGACATCGGCAGGTTGTAGAGGAGGAAAAGTTGCAACGACGAAGTGTCACTCATTTTGAATTAGGTCACCAAATAAGCCGAGGAAAAATAAAAACGTATTTCCAAAATTCCGGTTTTTTTCGGATATCTCCGGAGGTAATCGGAATTTTTGAAATTTTAAACCGGCATATTATTGAGCTCCAAATTGCGCAACTTTGCCCCAATTTAACCGACCTCGTATCTCTTATGGTTACCGAGATCCCCATGGTGGAGCTCCAAAAACGGGCACCCTGTATATATACGTCTATTTTTTTGAAATCGACAAATCGTGAAATTACTACATTTTAACCAACTTTTGTAGGTTTTGCTGATATCGGTTGAGGTTCACCTACACCTACAAAAAGTCGTAAAACAAGGATTATTTCACTGCCGATTTCTCGTATTTTAATGACGATTTCGGCGTTCTTCACTGTCGATTTAAAAAAATAGTTTTTTATTTAACAAGCATATAATGTAGGCTAGATTACACGAGGATGAAGTTTACACACGAGCCGAAGGCGAGTCGTGTAATCATCCAAGTGTAATACAGCCATTATATGCGTGTCAAATACAATAATAGTATTTTATTTAACAAGCATATAATGTAGGCTATTACGCGAGGATGAAGTCCAAGTGTAATACAGTCATTATATGCGTGTCAAATACAATGTTTTATCTACAACTATGTATATAGTTGGTGGCACTGTAAATCTATGTCAATTTCGAGGTTAACAGGTTAGGTTTTGCGTCAGTCTATGTCGAATTCGAGGTTATCAATCAAAACTGACGTAAAACCTAACCTGCTAAAGCGACGTTAATGTAATTTATTGACAATGTAGCCCAGTAATTAAAAAAATACCCTGTGGAATATGAAATTTCATATTCCGCTAGTGTAATATAAGCCCCTTTTCGTATTTCGAGTTGGATATATAATGTACTTATTATTTGACAGTTGTAGATAATAGTATATTATGTATCAAGTTTTATAAACGTCATTTTAGTCACGAGTTTTATTAATCACGAGTGAAGCGCAGCGGAGCGAGTGTTTAATAAAATGAGTGACTAATAAGTTAAAACGAGTTGCATACTATACTTTTTCTACGACCATAAATTAGAGAATATAACATCATATTATTTCATTAAAATTTTGACATTTATTATATTAGGTTAAATTATGCTTGACAAACGTCAAAGTGACGGTTGAAAACTAACTTGATTTTAGTTTTGGCTGTGGCTAATAAAGCAAATACTATTTGAACCTAACTTCACCCCATGACTAAAACATCGTTGCCAACTTCAGCTCATGACTAAGAGGCTCTTTAGTCATAGGTTATGAAGGCATGATTAAAAGGTCACTTAGCGACGTGTATGTTAGTATAGCTGCTTTCGCATTACACATTAGAGTACTCTGGAGTGCACCAGAGCAAGTTACCTCGCGTTCGAATTACAACATAATTTTTGGAGTAACTAACGCTAGTCTTCCTTCCCCTGCCCCCTTAAGCCCCATGAAAATTTGTGGTGCAAGAAGCCCTGGCATGCGCTGTTGTGTTATTTAGAATCAGCTGTCAGATTTAAACGCCTTTTTCACTAAAAGACTAAACTAATCGGTATTTGTACTGTGCGGTGTACGAAATATTGACAATCTTTCTGCTTATTCTAAAATGTAATAAATTGGAATGTTTTATCGTCATAACGGGGCAAGATCTGTTCGAAAAAATCCTCAATTTTCATTATTGTCATCCGCTGACTTTCACTGGATGAAACCGAATCTCAATTTACTGTAATTAACAGAAAAAATTTTAATTTCATTTTTAATTATATTTCAATAAACTTTTAACTACGAATTAAGTTCTTTATAAATCTATTTTGAGCGCAGTCTGTATGTACCGCCCTTATTTTAAACGTTCAATTCAAAAGCAAATTAGTTAGGTTATGTATTTTACGCGAGAGTAACCTAACGTCTGTTCGAATTACAAAGCAACTCACCCCAGAGTAATTCACCCCAGAGTCAATTGCACCAGTGCTAGTTGCACTCAATTCGAAAGCAGCTTATGTTAAATGGCATTTTAGTTACCGGAGTAGAAAAATACATTTTTAGTATTTTTACACTATGGTTTTATATCTATCATATATTTAATCAACAAATGTTCCGTGAGTTGTAGTGCATAAAAAATGCGGTACCCATATACTTTTTCATAGTAGAGCTGTACTACAAAATTGTAGCAATGTAGCACAAATTACTTAGTATGGAATGTCCTATGTAGTACTAAGTTGTGTAAGATCAGATTGGTTTTAAATACCGGTATGAAAGCGATTATGATTTGCAAAGGTTGTCATTTTATTCCTTTGGACGAAAATTGTGCATGTTTGCCAAATTTTATTGATCTAAATTATGTCTTCTCAGTGAAGTATTTAGAATTTTAATTGAATAAATTATGCATATTACATGAGTTGATGAACGCTTTTAATGTGCATTTATCAGTTATCACTTTTGTGTTTTTGTACAGTTCGTGTTATTCTCAAATTTTAATAATATTTTAGGAGGAATTACTTATCTATATTTTGTTAATGCAAATAGTTCGTAGTGTCGAAAAGGTAAATAGGCCATACCGAATGACATAAAATTGAACCGCACAATGAAATTTAATGGTTTCGTATCGAAAAACAGATGAATTTAATAAAACTATTGTAGGTGGAAAATGACTTATGTTTGTATTAATTTGGTGTTATTATTTTACGATTAGTAAATATAGACAGTTCGTTCGTCATGGATTTTAAACGATGTTTGACGAAATAATTTGTATATTTCTTGGGTAATATGTTAAACTGATTGATAACCGAAAGTATTGACTGATTGGAACCACCAGAGCTGACTTTTATGAAAAAATCGTGTTTGAAACTCGATAAGTCAATGTTACAAATTACAACTCCAACGTAGCTTGCCAACAATATTAATTTTCATAACAGCTCATCTATTTTGTTTCAATTTGCTGTTTGCTTTCAGCGTCATCATTTTACAATAGCATCAACAATCGTACGAAAATTCGTATCAGTATTTATCCACCTGGCGCGATCGTTACTCACACTTTACAAAGAACGGAGTGCGCTGTACAGTACTAACAACATCTGAACTTGCAGGAATTTGCAGAGACAGCGATGAACGAGTTGTTAGGATGGTATGGCTATGGAGCCGCTCGTGAGGATTCCAAAATGCCGCTTTCCTGCCACTCGCACCCCGGAAGCAATAGTTCGGACCCGGATTCGCCAAAATATACAGGTGTGTTTTATTTATTTTTTTTTGTAAGAGGGAACTTTATTATAACTGTACTTGGGTAACTGGTATAATTGCATAATTCGACAAAAATGACTATGCAAATGTTTTAACACGTAGCAATATAACATTCCATTAATTATTGTAGTGAACTACTTTATATTTTAAATATCACAAACGTGTCCAATAGAAATACCGTACGTTGAGTTTTAACTTGACCAGTCAGTGTTATAAAAAACTTAATTTGGAATTAAAATGTACATCAAAATGTATTCACTAATGAATAAAATGTCATATGCACTAACATTTTGATGCGATCTTGTTTACTGTAACATAGAATTTAAAGTTAATTTTAAATTAGTGTTATGAGACCGGCCGTAAGTGAATTTTTCAATATAACCAAGTATGAAAATATTCCAATGCCCACAAAATCAAATTTTATGTTGAGAGGCAGTAACGAATGAAAATTTATTTCCTGTGAACATCAAACCTTAATATGCATTATACAATTCTTCTATTTAAACCCCACATCTCTTACAATTTTCATTAGCCCATTGTCTACCATTCCGGATAAGTGGCCATTGCCATTCCACTCATTTCATCTTCTTATTATCCAAGAATTTATTTCTTAAATTTCACAATCTCTCCGACTTTCCTCATTTCTTCCGTGATTACGTCGACTTGCTTATTTGGCGCAACGTCTGCACTTTCGTGTCTCCAATACTTATCCTGTTTTTCCATATCTGCTCTTGTTTCCCTGACGTAGGTTATGATTGGCGTATTGCTGCTTTGTACATTTCTACTTTTAATTCCTCAATAGATATTTGCTATACCATATGGTGTTATTTAAGATGCGGATATATTTGCTGCTTTGTGAGCTTGATGCGTCACGTATCGTGCTGATAAATTGTTCCTCCCAAGTAAGTATGCATCATGACTTGTTCTATGTATTTATTTTGTAACGTAGGGATTGTGGGCGTTTTCCTCTTGCTATGTGATATTTCTAGAATTTTCGGCAATGATAGGAAAATTGGAACAGCAATCGCTGAATATTATCGGTATAGCCTACAATTCGAATTTCCCTCTCTGTCGTTTTTAACCTGTTGGGCATTTTTAAAGAACTATTTCATTATTTCGGGCATAACCAAGGGCGTAGCCAGGATTCCAGTTAGAGGGGGGCATAAATTTAATTACACAATCAACTATTGTTATTATTATTATAGTTTTATTTCATTTTTTACAAATTACAAAAATTATAAGTTGAAATATCATCAGCTTCCGCAAATCTGCTGTAAATCGTAGCTTCTTATTTTTAAATTTTGTATAATATGAAATGCAATAACGATTATAAATCAACTGCCTTTTGAACTTTATAAATGTTTAGGGGTGAGCCGAGGTGCAAAGTATCATATGCCGCCCCCTCTGGGTTGTAGGTTAGGTGGTTAGGGGAGATAAGCGATTTGTACTGAGTGTAGCTAAATTGGGAAGCATTATTAAACCAAACACTTATTTATTATTAATCCGATAATTATATTATATTAAAATATCAATTACAATATTGAAAGTAATATTTGACACTTTTCAACATCAATATCAACTACTGTTCTTGATTTTCTTATCACAAATTCGTTAACAGTATTGTAAGTGCCGGCCTGCCTGCCTGTATGCGTTTATCACGTTTTAATCGGCACTGATTCGGGACAGTTCGTCCACCATCAGTTGTATCGTCCCCTTGTCGTTCGCAATACAACGATAAGCAAGTACGTCAAGCAGCGGAATTTAGCCGCGCGCGGAAAGGATGCTAACATATAGTGGAGCGGAGAGAAAAGATAAGAGTAAAGCAAAGAAATCAAACTTTTTACAACAGATTGAAGTACGTATACTGGTACGCTGATGAGCGATATAGAATCGTTATGACAAGAGACAAAAGCAACAACAGTCAGGTTTGATTTTCTCTGATTTGCTGTTTTATCTTCTAAAGAGGGGACATTTTAAAACTGGCATGAATATCGAAATTGTTGTAAGTTAAGTGTTCGTTAGGACAGCCTTGTGGGGCCAGAAAGATGAGAAACACTATAATATAGTATGATCAAAAATTAATCTCATCTAGTATAGCTGTTGCACTATGTTAAAATGGAATTTTGCTGGACATATAGCGAGATGTAAAGATCGGAGATGGAATAATACTATCCTGCACTGGAGGCCATACGATGGCAAACGAAAAAGAGGACGCCCGCCAATGCGTTGGACTGACGACTTGAAACTGACCGCGGGACTTAATTGGACAAGAGAAGCCCAAGATAGAAACCGATGGAATAAGATGAGGGAGGCCTATGTTCAAAAATGGACTGTAGAGACGGGCCTTTGAGATTGAGATTGAGTATGGCTGTGGAACTGCAAACCAATGCCTTTAAAATTAGCTTACATATACAAACTGTCAAATTTTATTATTATATAATGGTCCTCGATACCGAAAGGTAAAAGAGGCTATAGATTATGAATGAATGAACATTCTTTTGATTCATCTTATTACAATATTATATTGAAATAAATGAATTTGCACGTAAAAGTAATGTAATTGTCCAACAAATAAGCCTGCGCCGGTCGAATAGACACTTCATCTTAAATCTAACCTAAAAACAAAATAAATTGGACTCAGTCTCATAATTAGAAATAGAAATGCAAGAAACAAGCAATTGGAGTTTTTTTGCATTATTAGATCAATTTTAAATCATAATTCGTATACGGGTTTTGTGTAATAATCTTCAAAATATAAACGCGGACGACACACTTACATATAATTTTGCCCGTGCCAAGAGTCATCGTGCTGGTTGCCCTTAGAAAACTTCCCTCGGGCAACTCTCGGGACAGTTTTCATTGCAACCAGCACTCGACCCTTGGCGTGTGCAAAATTATCGGCAAGTATATCTCGTCCCTGTTATATTACTACTAATAATTTCTGAGAAGGGTGAGCACATTCGTTTGCTATTAGCCTTCGCAGGGTGTATACTTTCTGGAAAACAGGGAAAACCTGGAAAAGTCAGGGAATTACATTCTAATTCTGGAGTCAGGGAAAAGTCAGGGAATTTGCTTAATTTATAAACAAAGTCAGCGAAAATTAATTAAAACGACAAACTACTTTATGAAAAGTTGATTCGATTCGAGAGCCACCATGTAACCGGATTATCATGTAAACGTAGTAAGTACGTTGAAATTGCACAAAATCAGGCGCCACGTGAGAAGCTTCTTGGCAGCAGGTGTACGTACGTTAGACATGCTTGTCTTCGTTTATCTAATAGCTTGTTTTCCTACTCTCTCGTAAAAATTTACTTTTAGAGTATGTATGTATGTGAACATTTTCTGGAATTTTGATTGAAAAATCCTGGAAAACCTGAAAAAGTCAGGGAATTTTCAAATTGTGAGTTAGTATACACCCTGCTTTGTGTCTGAGGATATCTGAGCATGATACTAATGGAAATACAAAATAGGTTAGCTTTCAGCTACAAAACTTTTTGAGGGAGAAACTAAGAAGTTCTGGAAAAAAGAAAGCTAATTTATCTTTAACAATGCACTACGGAAACAAGTAGTATACCATTTTTTCAACAAAAATTAATACAAAATATTTTATTAAATTTATTTAACAAAATTCTTATATAAATTCCTTTACCTGGCATTTAGATTATTTTGTTGCTTAAAAATATTTAAAATACGCCCGTATAAAAGACATTTGAGATTTGACATTTTTAGTGAATATATTAAAGTGGTGTCCTTTTTATTAAACAAAATAATAACATTCTTCAAATATCCGTATATATAAACACTGTTTGTCTCGTGTGTCTGCCTTTGTGACCGATTGTCAATGATCGGACGCAGTTCATCGTTGCCGCGTCTTTTATAATGTAAAGATAAGCAAGTACGTCAGCCAGCGGAGTTTAAATCAGCGCGTATATAAAAATTCTATGGATGATTTTGGAGTTTCCCGTATAAGTGATGAAATTCACCTAATTCCTGTTGCTTTTATATGTATTTGGTGCTGCTACACGTTCTTTCAGTGCCTCTCTGCTGTATGTACCAATGACATTGCTTCTAAGAGCATATTACGTTGATCCATCTCTAGTAGTGTGCTCAGATCGATTTTTTCTATTTTCTTCTGTCTAAATATGTTGCGTTTTACGTTAAAAGATCTATCTCTAGTAGGTTGTGGCTCTTCATCATCCACCACGCGACGGGTTGCTACACTACGTTATTTAAATAAAAATAAATCAGGAACGCTTTATAATTCTGCCAAGTAATTTAACTGTGCAAATGCTGTAAATGCTTCTTTCAGTTCTTGTTCAAACATAATTCGACATTGCATTATGATTTATTAATTGAGGCACGTAATATTTGTCTGTCTAATGTATGATGCACATTCTTTGCAACTGTTTTGCTCGTTGTTATCCAAACTAGACATTGCCTAAACTATTACTAATTGTAATGTCTATGTCTGTGTTATCGAAATGTTAATTGGAATTGTGATAAGATCGTATGATTTCTGTGACGTACAATTTTCCGATATTTCATTCTTTATACTGAATAATATAGCAATTGGAGTTTTTTGGATTGTTAGTTTTCTTAGTCTGCAATATCATTATTTGTCAGTGGGATTATGACTTTTACTAACAGGAAGTGGTATTGAGCTAACTATGTTTGTGTATGTATTTTGTAGTTAATTTTATATAACTAAATGTTTCTTTGTTAATGGACAACATCGACTACTGCTATTGTTTTTATATTCTAACAAGCAATCTTTCGTTTTGCACGTTTACCACGAAAATCTTTGTTGCCATAGCATCATCTTCATAAACCCAAACATTGTCTGTTGTTTAGTCTCGGGGTTATAATTATGGATCCAAGACTCATCACCCGTAACAATTTTAATACATAATTTGAAGGTTGTGCATCGAAATTTTCTAGCATAAATCTGCAAGAGTCTACCTGTGCCTGTTTTTGTTCTTCGGTTAACAACCATAGAAACTACGGGCTTGCTAGCTTGCTCACACTATGGTGTTCGTATAAAATATTATCTACCTATTTCTTGTTACATCTATCTACGAGCTATATTCACATTTTCTTTAAACATATTTTTGGTAGCAATGTTTTCAGATCGAACGGTTACTGGAGGTCGTTCAGGTTTCGGTTCATCTTCAAACGTACACCGTACACGTTTAAATTCATGGAACCAGTAACTAATTGTGAGTAACGTGGGACTATGGTCGCCAAAAGTTGCCCTTAAATTTTGGTCGTATGCTAATCTTCTTTTATAATGGTAGAAAAAATGTTGAGAACCACTGTCTTAGTTTTTAAATTGTACCAAAAAAATAGGAACATTTAAGAATTTTGTTTTCCGTTATAAGTCGATTATTAGGTTACTTAGAAACAAATTATTCGGACATTATTAAATCACTTTTAAAAGAATAATTAAACCCGATTTTAGGTTTTCATTTGTTTTCATAAGTTGCGAGTTATTGATACTAACTTTCTTATTTTATATGCACCATCGATGAGATCGATCTTCATGAAGATGCTGTAAAAATCAGCATCGTTTTCTTCAAGATTCCGGCAGGAATTGCACATACTTCATCTTGAAGCCTTTTTTTCCAAGGCTCACAGTGGCCAGACTTCCGAATCGCTTCGAGTACTCTTATGCTTTTCAAGTAACTCCATAGCAAATCATGTAGATAATTAATGTAAATCGAGTGAACGGACAGTCAGTGTATGTATCTGAGCAGTAAATCAAGTGATTCCGACATATTTCCCAACACGTATGCTTTGTCTAGCTGTGCGACTTGTTTGTTCTTCTTGTTAAAATCATAATTTTTCATTACAGGTGCTCTATAATTTCTATCAGTATGAAGTCAAAGTAAACGAAATCTATGATGTGAAATTTAGAAATGATGTACCAAACTGTCAGCTTTGGTGGATGAAGACATTTCTTGAATTAAGGAAGGGTTTCTATCAGTCAGTAGCGAACATTGCTGAAAACGCTGTTGAACAGCAGCATTTTATAAACTTTTAAACGCAGATACCACATTGTACACCTTGCCTATCCGTGTTTGACAATGAACAGCTGAAATTCCCATTCTTAGACTACATAAAATTTTACAGTCAAGTCCAGATCGCTATTAGTGTCTGTGCGGCATTTGAGCATCTTGATGACTTCATTTTATCCCAAATATGTTTAATGGAATTTAAATCAGATGAGCGTGACGCTAATCCACTCTCATAACATGTTGCGCAAGAGGTTATGGACGATTGTACCATTATCGTCAACAAAAACAAAATCATTGCCAAGCTTTTGTGCAAGTGGTATAACAATAGATATTATACACCTATCCGTATATATTTCTGCTTCCATAGTTTCACGTTGCAAAACAACCAGCTGGGTGCGACTATTTAAAATTATGCTACACCAGATCGTAATACCTCCTCCACCAAAAGCAACCTGTGGAGGTCTTTCTCCATACTAAAATTCGTGGCTACATACGAATGATTCAGGGTGCACCTGGATTTTTCTGAAAATAAACATCTGCCCCCATAGTATGTGTTTTGAGCCCATCGTCTCCGTGCCGCACGTGGCGCCTGTTTAAAAATGAATAAGCTGCTCGTCGTCTAGGAGTCTACTTCTTACAGTCTAGGATGAAATTATCACTTCAGTGGCAGCTTGTAATTCATAATTCGTTGCGTTACAGGTCGGATTTCGTTTTGTAGTTAATGTCAGAAGATTGTTTTGTGCAGGAATAGTACTTTCTTGTCTACCTCCATGTCGAAGGCTCATCTACGTGTTGTCTTAAATCGTTCCGAAGATCTGTCGATACATGTATGTGAAATAATACGTGGTAACCAACCAACTTCTCCTAAAAGTTATCTTCTTGTACTTGCTAAACGTACAAAGAGGTCGATTTCATCTTCACTTAATCAATTGATAGGACACTATAATAAGAACATGGATTACAAAAAATAGATGAATTGAACCCGCTGAATTTCTTTACGAGTAAAATAATCAAAATGTGTTGGTTATTCTTGCCTTTCCCTGTATGTTTATGGTAGGGCTGGTAGACTCAGATATTAAAAAGTTAGCAGTCTGGTTTTCCTTGCCTACTGATACTATGTCCAAGTAAATATATTCTTCGAGTATTTCTCCTCATTTCCCACATGTATAATTTATATCTTCTGGAGTCATGCTGGTTTTGTTCATATTCATGTGTATTCCAATTTCGGCTGATCAAACTTTGAGTTCTATCATATTTTGACTGAAAAGGCAATTAGCCCAAAATATGATGATTTAACTCAACTTACCTATATACAAAGCTGCTTAGTTTAGCCGCTAGAGGGCTTTAAAAATGATGAACTTTTTAAATTTTTAACCCCCTGTATAATCACTACCAATTTAGTTTCTGAATAGTTATTTAATTTAGAAGCTATTTCCTCTCTTACAAAATGTCAGTTGGATGAACGGTTTAGCCACAAAAATATTTTCTAAATCCCTACAAGCCTAGTGTTAAGTTACAATTACTGATTGAGGCTTGTAGAGATTTAGAAAATATTTTTTTGTGGCTAAACCGTTTACCCAACTAAAATTTTTAGAGAGGAAATAGCTTCTAAATTAAAGTAGCTATCCACAAGAAAATATTGGTAGTGATTATACAGGGTGTTAAAAAATATGGATGGATAATTTATTGTGACCAAATTTTTAAACACCCTGTAATTTTAGAAATTAGGGTTTATTCCACAAAAAGCTGTAATGTCCTGGTACAAACGTATGGCCAAAAAATGAATAACATCTATCAAAAATGTTTCGACTTACCTGAAAAAATTTGTTTGTTTGTTTGTTTGTTAATGGACAAGGTCTAGGCATGCAGAGTACCAGGTACCTTAGACACCGGCTGCTGTGGTCATTTGGTCAAAGTCCTACTTAGAATGTTGCCGAGACTAAGGAGTTCCAACCCTAGCAAGGGATCTTTTACATGCTACACATCGTAGTAACATGGGACCCACGGCTTTACATCACTTCCGAATGATGGCATTCTGTAGAGGCTTTCATCTGCATTTTTTTATTTTTGAAAACCTCACCGGGACCGGGAATCGAACTCGCGACCCTTAGATCAGTAGTTAGGATGCTTACCACTGAGCTACCGACCCCGGCTGAAAAAATTTAAAAAAGTTAATAATCTTTGAAGACCTCTAGCGGCTAAACTAAGCAACTTTGTATATAGGTAAGTTGAGTTAAATCATCATATTTTGGGCCAAGGAATTTGTGGTCTTCCGTTGTACACGTATTTTCCGGACACCCTGTATATTACTATAGGTCGGTAGAATTGTCGTGAATTGGTGTGTTGTTCTTAATTTAAATTTAAGCAAAACGACAAAAATTATCTTCTTTAACTTTAAAATGTGGTTTGAAAACGGAAACAGTAATATGATTTTGGAACATTACATTTTATGTTAGTTGGCTGTCTGTAGCTGTAACCTTCGAATCTTTAATTTCTTGTATAGTATAATACCAACTAATTGATAGAATGCCTAAAGACAAGAGATTGCTTTCAACTGAAATAAAAAATAAGAAAATATTCTGTAGATTATGTAGAAAGATGTTATCGTCAAAATGCATGTTTAAACGATCAATAACGTTGTTATTTCAGTGGGTGCATTTTTATATATTTCTAAAAATATTTCAACATTTTGGAGACAATATTGATTAGCTAATACGTTAAAGAGTTTCGGGAGTCCCACATTTTTGTGTAGGCGTTTCTTTGTATGCTGATAAATTATTTTAACACAGGTTATTGGTGTACTGTAGATGAAAAATTTCAAATAACTGCATAGACAAAAATTCGGCGGATTGAGATCTTGTGAACGGCCAGGCCAAGGAAATAGTTCCTCATTTTCATTTTTTTTTACAAACTTTTGGTAAAAGTATTCATACATTGTAATATCGAGTTTGATTTGATTGGGCATGATCGATCGCGGATTCTACTCGTAAGTGCAATTATTTTTCTAGAAAATGATAGCAATCTGGCTATTTAGTATTCTCTGTAAAAAGTAATCTTCTATTGTTCTAATATATGTAAATAGTCACCAACAATGTTGATCCAATTGTTTATTCTACGTTGTTGATGATTATTTTCATAGTTCTATTTATAAATATGGAAATTTAATAGCATATGGATACCTCTCGTAAATCCAGATACTACATCAGTAAATAATACTGATGATAACAACCAAGGCTATTTGCATAAACATACTAGACAATATACAGGGTGTCTCATCGGTGAATGGACGGAGAATAGCTTCTCATTAAGGCAATTATTAAAATTTTGTTTTAGCGAGACAATAGGTACAATGTGTGCACATGTTAAAATTATTTTTGTTTATACAGGGTGTTTACTTACACAGTGTTACACTAAACATACGTTTTTCTAAATGGAACACTCAGTATGTTGTGAAATTTTTGGAAAGCTCCTTCAGTTCAGAAGGAGTTAATTGCAAAAAAGTAGCGCACTTCAGATGCTTGTAGTGGCCAAACTGTTTGAGATATTGATATCGCGTTTTCATAGAAAAACAGATTTCATGCATGCGTGCTGTAAATTTTTTATTGTTCATTGAAGTGTTAAACAGTGTTTAACATGATAGCGTCCTCAAATGTTAAGAGCTTTTTCCGCGATACTCTGAAGAACGTTTTTCCTTTGAATGAGACACCCTGTATATTTTGGTCTTGGTGGTTTCAGATTTGTATAAGCTTTCATATAATATTAGGTTTGTATAGGGCTTTACACGGAACTTCCCTCGCAAGTGCGGGGCGCATCGATCGCTGTACAATGCTGTCTACGGTGCGTGGCGATCGCTATACTTTTTCATTCGCGCTAACTGCGTTATACGGCCTTCGTTGCTCATTTCTATCCTTTGCTGTGAATGCGGTGCGCAGCGATCGGTACACCTTTCCGTTGCGCTGTGTTTAGTCCGCAGTGATAGTTTTTCTGTCTTTTGCGATGTTCACCCTGTACGGATCGGGTCTTATATTCATGAAGGGTAAAAAGCTGAGCTTTGTGCAAATTATTACTTTTATCTATTCTTGCGGCAAAGCAAAAATAGGCAACATTGATATTTTAAGATGCTCACCCTGTATATATTTAACCAAAGAGCCTCATGTAAAATATCATCTTTCTCCGACAAACAGTTTTTGAGCTATACCGTCAATAAACAAACGGACAGACGGACGGAGTTACGAAAAAATGTTGTTCGTCATCTGATTGTAATATCAGAACATTAAAATAGCATTTGTTCTAATTATGGCACGTATTCGTATTTTTTTGTCAATATAACCAACAAAATATAAATATACAATGTAGTTTATATACATTTGTAGCGTTTTCTGTACGCCTGTCTGCTGGCGGTATAGCTCAAAAACTATTTGTTGGCAGAAGGCGATATTGCATGAGGATTGTATGTCTGCCTGATACGAAATCGAATTTATTTTCGGTCTAATACATAAGAGTGAGCAGTGAGCTGGTGTGGGTTAGCGTTTAGAGCAGTGGTCGCCAACCTGTCGATCGCGAGCTACCGGTAGCTCGCGGGGGCAATTCTGGTAGCTCTCACAACGAAAATACAAAATCAGAGAAGCTTCCTAAAATTCCACAAAAAAATCTAATTGTCATAATATTAAACATAAACAGCGGCAACGTTGCGGCGAGCGATCTGCCGCTGACGCCATCAAGCTAGAATCGGCTAGAATCGGCTAGAACCGACCAGCCGGACCAGTGCGTTAGTGTTCGAGAACGATCTGGATTGCTTTGAACGGGATAAATACGCACGGCGCGGCGACATTGCGCTTAGTTTAAAACTGAACGCGTAACCAACGTCCAGCGGTTGGGTTAGTAGTGAACAACAAAAAATAATATTATGGCAAGCAGTTGTAAGAAGGTAAAGACATACCACTTTCATTCGGAATGGGAAGAACAATACTTTTTTACAGAAGTTAAAGATAAAAATGTGTGTTTGTTATGTAATACTTCGGTCTCCGTTGCTAAAAAGAAAATATTGAGAGACATCATAAAACTGTACATTCTAATTTTGAAAAATCATTCCCACTACATTCTGCCGCCAGAAAGGAGAAACTGAAACAGTTAAAAAAGCAGTTAATTGGACAACAATCAATATTTTTAAGAACAATCGACAAAAATAAGGCTGCAACTGAAGCATCGTACCGTGTGTCCCAGATAATTGCACAAAAAAAGAAACCTTATGAAGACGGGGAAATGATAAAACAGGCGTTTTTAGAAGCTGTTGACTCGTTATTTGCCAACTTTAGAAACAAAGACGAGATAGTTTCAGCTATAAAATCTATGCAACTTTCTGCTAATACAGTGATGAGACGTGTAGAAGTAATGAGCAATGATATTTTTTTACAGTTAAGAACTGACTTAGATAACTGTGTTTATTTTTCACTTCAACTGGATGAATCAACAGATGTCGTTGACACTGTCCAGATGGCCGTGTTCGTCAGGATGGTTTTTAGTGATTTTACGATTAAAGAAGATCTTTTGAAGTTTATTCCACTGAAAGGACACACTACTGGACAGGAGTTGTTTTCTCATTTAAAAAATATTATTTCTTCCGAGAAAATTCCAATATCGAAAATGGTAGGCTTGACAACCGATGGCGCTCCAGCTATGGTGGGTTTTGATAAGGGTCTGGTGGCGTTATGTCGTAAAGATGAAACTTTTCCGCAATTTCTCTCTTACCACTGCATTATCCATCAGGAAGCATTATGTGGAAATTTCCTGAAACTAAACAACGTTATGAAACTGGTGGTAAAAATTGTGAACAAGATTAGAGCTCAAGCGTTACAAAGAAGATTATTCAAACCTTGGCCGATGAAGTTGACTGTCAATACGGGGACCTACTCCTTCACTCTGAAGTCCGATGGTTAAGTAGAGGACGGGTGCTGAAACGTTTTAATGATGTCCTATCTGGCATAGTTCAATTTTTAAAAAAACGCGATGAACCGACTCCGGAACTAGAAAATTCAATCTGGCTTAGAGATTTTGGTTTTCTCGTGGACATTACCGAGAAATTAAACGAACTTAATTTGCAGCTTCAGGGGAGAGACAAAGAACTAGCAGAAATGATTTCTGATATAAAAGCATTTATCAAAAAGCTGGAGTTTTGGGAACAAAACCTAATTAACAGCGATGCCAAGCATTTTCCTATTCTTTCAGAAAAAATATCTCAAAATCCATTAGAACCCTATGACAGCAAATATCATGTAGAAATAGTTTCTACCCTGAAGAATAACTTCGAAAATCGTTTTTAAGGATTTCAACGAAATGGCTTTAGTAGCGCAGTTTGTTGTTTCACCCTTTATGGAAATTGATATCCAACAGTTTGCAACTTGTGTTATGCAGAACTTTGGCGAAGACATCGCTGCAACAGAAATGGAAGTAATTGATTTTCAAAATGATTTAGCCTTAAAATCGTTAGTCTCAAGTACCAAATGTATCTGGCCTATTGTAAGTAAAGACAAATATTCAGTTCTATGCCGTGTTGCCTTGAAAGTGAAAGCATTATTCAGTTCAACCTATTTGTGTGAATCTTCTTTTTCCAATATGAAGTTTATTAAGAACAAATATCGCAATCGACTTACAGATGAACATTTGGATAATTGTATTCGAATGGCTGTATCAAATTATACTGCAAACATTAAAAAAATTATCGATGAGTCTGAGTGTCAGCCTTCTCATTGAACGTGCTTTTTTATTTTTCAATGTTTATGTTCATGATAGTGCGTTACTTTTTTGTTGTTATTATTAACTATTTTTAAATCTTACGTGACATGCCGTTGTGGCTGGATAAAAGTTTGTGTTTATTTTTCAAACAACTTCGTTTGGTAGGTAGGAATGTAGTTATTATTAGTACCTATGTATTATGTATTACCAGTTAAATAAATAGTAAAATAAATACATATAATGATAAATTAACTGTGGATTATTTCATTTACGTTGCGTTACGTGGCTTCCGTGTGGGTAGCTCGCTGTTTATTCCAAAATTAACAAGTAGCTCAACACATTGAAGAGGTTGGCGACCACTGGTTTAGAGCATTCAACTAGCAATTAGTAATCGGATTCCGCCTGGCCTGGGTAACCGCGTGGGAGCGCGAGTTCGTATCCCAGCGACTGCAATGTTTTTTTTTTTTGTATTGGGTATACAAATTGATGTAATTCGCGCGAGGGAAGTTCTGTGTAAACCTCTTTACAGATTTTTAAAGTTATTATTAAAAAACTTGACGATTGATGGTTACTTTATAGGTGCATTTTATTTAATGGTAATTTAAGATTAACAATAAATGTCAATTAATAAATGTAATTATAACCTAAAAATATTGTCCGGTATAAATTCCAATGTAAAATGTTGTGGAGAATCAACAAACATAATTCAAATAAACATGGTCGACACGTTGTTTAGAAAAAAATAATAGTTATTTATTGTATAAGTGTTTTAGATGGTGTTTTATTCACGCAAGAATGTTTAAACGCGAGAACGCAGGTAGGGTCCCGGGTGGTGTAGCTTGAACAAGCGTCCACGTTCGATCAGCAGAGTTAAGCAACGCTCTCTCTGGTCAGAACTTGGATCGGAGTTCCACGACTACTTCTCCCGGCACCTCGTGGTACGGCTACCACGGAAAAAAGTTGGTCCCGGTTGTCATAATAACATCATGACAGTCGTTAGTGGGGTTGGAAGTCCCCATAAAATGTACAGTGACGCCTATAATTGGCCTAACGGCTGTTGGCGGAGTGCGGAATAATAATTAAAAAAACGCAACTAAAACACGAATGCAATACAACCTTTTATCCAACAACTCAATATATATCTAAAAAACTATACGTTTTGTATTGACAGCCATGAAAAGTCATAGTGACAATTTGGAAAGTACCGAAAGATCAAATGTTATACGTTTGGCAGTACGGAAGTGTATTGTCAGTCTATGTCAAATTCGAGGGGTTAATAGGTTAAGTTTTGTTTGTTATTTGACACAATACTTAACCTACAAATTTCGAATTTGGCATAGCTTGACAGTGCTAGCAACAGTGCAGTAGTAAGTGACATGGTTTTATACCACTATCGGAATAAAGTAATTTCATTATTCCACTAGTGGATAAAGTTGTACTTTAGACAGTTCATAAGTGTGGATAAAACTTCAATTGTAAGGTGATTGTGGATAAAAGAATTTTAATCTAACCTATAAAGTAACCATCACCCATCAAGCTTATTATTAAAATTAAAAGGTCATCAGCAAATTTCAAGAATTATTATTTGCTTCCACAAAGACTAAAATATACAGAATGTTGCATAAAAATAAGTTTTTAAAGTTTCCCGAAAGTTAAAAACCTTGTATAAAAAGCAGCAATTTTCCATGTATGGAATCTGCAGTAAATAAAGTTTTGTTCTGTGAAACCCCGATATTAATATCTCAAACAGTTTGATCTCCGCATCTGAAACGAACCATTTGTTTGCAATTCACTTTATTTAGTGGGAAAACGATTGAAACTAGCTCGATGCAATTTTATATTAATTTGATCACACTGAAGTGGTTTTAATGCCATAATATACTGGGTGTTCCATTAACAAAATTGCTATTATATGGGCTTCCACACGAGTAGTTGCATTACAGCATCAGTGAAACAATAATAAATTTATCTGCCAATAAGAATAATAGGCCAATACGATAAGCTTGTAAGCACAATAAAGCATTTATATCAGGGTCACATATGATAAAATAAACACTAAAAGAAGGCGCTTTCCTCATAATATCTATTTTAATCAGAGTATCGCATAAGCACGGGCAATTTCGAGTTCACAGCATTCATGTAACGCCGATGGTTTACAGGTTGGGCTTCACTTAAAGGTAAGGTTATATTTGGGAAATCTAGCTGTAATTATGACTTGTTGAGTGATACACAAAGAACAAGCATCGATTAGAAAGCCTGTTTTGAAGACTTTGACTATGACCCCTCTTTACTCGTAAGTCGAGTAGGTTGCTAGCCTTGCCTGTCGAAAACAGAGGAAGATTTTCCATGTTAGGGGCTAACGACTACCACAGGTGTTAGCCTAGTAGCCGGGGAGATTACGATTTTCAAAATCCTTCAAGAGTTGCTGGGAATCGAACCTGGTTCACCTAGAAATTGGCTAAATGTGGAAAATTACCTGTCAATTACAGCAAGTTGATGAATTTTACTAAATCGTTCCTAGAAAAAGCTGTATAATCACTACTGCATATGCACAAGGATCAACATTCCGGCTTCAGATTGAATGGAAAGGGGGCCCACGATGCAGAATGACCAAGAAATACTTCGCCGAGACACTGCGATAAAATAAATCGAAAATCGTACCGCAGTTGCATTCCGGTGCACAGATCCTAAAAATGATTAGTTTTCAGCTTAGATCTATAGTTTTTTGTGTAATTTTAAGTTTAATTTTGTAAATAGCTGATCCTCTCTTGTTTTGTGTGTTTGTTATTTGTTTATCCGTTAATTTTAACTGCTGGTTTGAATTAACCAGACAATTTATTAACAATTGATAAGCATTTCCGGGGGCTACCGCAAGAAGGTATAAATACGAGAGCTCCGTAAAACCCGAAAAGCGTTTAGGAGATTGATATTTGTCGTACTTGCACACACATGCTGTTTTGTTAAACAAAATGTATGATTTTCATATATTTGCAACCACATTTTTCGTGCAACACTCTGCATATGAACACTTTGTATAGGCTAAAATGACTATACCTAGTGTCTCGCCAAAACAGAATCTGAATATTATACCGGGTGCTGACTTGCGCGACGCACCATAGGAATTTGCATAGTAAATTCTTTATGTTCAATTATTTGCTCCCCTAATTATTTTAGAGTTAAAGTGTAAAGACATTCTTTGTAGAGAAAAAAATACTGCATCCATTCATACTGTTGCTAACAATTTTTCATTTTCCGGAACCGAAGGAATGCAAAAAACAAACTAGCATTTTCACAAAAATCAGTGATGCCATGGAATTTTGAAACAAGCCAATGCCAACGCAAATGCGTGCGGCGCGACAATATGTGCTGTTTGTTTGTTTGTCATTGATGTTTGACGTTTATAATAATTCATTATTAATTATGTTCTGCTCAATGTCTCTAAGGTACCTAGGACCTTGTCCATAACAAAAATGGTTTTACGAGTATGGTGGACGTTCGTTAAGTAAGCTCCTTGTTTATTGTAAAATATCCGTATCGGCAAATTCCGTACAGTAAAACCATTAATAGGCTGATTCATTTTCAGTTTAAGACTACAGGCACGTTATTAAATAATTGTAGGTGCATTAATGAGGTTCAGAACTTACACCAAAACGAGAAAACGACAATACGTTCAATCTTTTGACGGCAGTGACTGGATGATCGCCCCGCACGCACTTGCGTTGGCATTGGCTTGTTTCAATAATTCCATGGCATCACTGATTTTTGTAAAAATGCTAGTTTGATTTTTTGCATTCCTTCGGTTCTGGAAAATGAAAAATTGTTAGCAACAGTATGAATGGATACAGTATTTTTTTCTCTACAAAAAATGTATTTACACTTTAGCTCCAAAATAATTAGGGGAGCAAATAATTGAACATAAAGAATTTACTATGCAAATTCCTATGGTGCGTCGCGCAAGTCAGCACCCGGTATATTGCCCGAGTGAAGAGCTGTCCTACGTCCACACGCCGATAAGACACCCTGTATAACGTGAATGTCTGCCATTTCTGTAATGAATATTCTTTTATGGTTAACGCAAACAAATATTACTAAATGACAATATAGTAAAGTCAACGTCGAATAATTTAAGTAAATATTACTTAGCCAGCTCGTTTATTCATGCAAATAAATATAATTATTTTTGTTTATTAGTTAGTAATTATTAGAGTGTTATATAATTGGAGGAGTTATAATTCATTCACGATATTTTCTCCTCCCAGTAGGCTGTTATACAGAGCGTTTCACTTAGGTGCGAACGTAGGGAAATAGCATCGGAAATAGTAAATATGCAGATTCCTGCTTGCTGCTTGAATTGATAGTGGTATCAATTGAAAGAGAAAAACAAATGCGCTTAATTTGATACTACTTTACTTAAATTTGTTACTTGTTTAAGATAGAGATACTGTAATAGATATTTTGAATTTTATTTTATTTTGTTTATGCCAGAATAAATGTTATTTTCTGTCAGTGATCAATTACTATGAATAATAATGTTGAATATTTTGGCACAAATAAATTTGATCATGGCTGGTCTATTTTGTGTGAATAAAATGCAAAATATTTATGACAGTTTTTAAGCTATTTCTATATTAAACAAGCAACAAATCTGCATATATACGATTTCCCATGCTGTTTCCTTATGTTCGCACCTTAAGTGAAATACTCGGTATGTTTTTATTAGGTTGCATGTATGAATTGTGGTATAAGTCAAACTGTGACATGGAAAAACGATTACAGTTTTACTTCCTTTTACAATAAAGGAAGTATTGAATTTACCCCAAAAATTATAAATTGAGTTTTTAACAGATCTTCACGTTTTCGAGTCCCCTGAACCCCAAAAACATGTTTTTGTTCATTGGTCTGTCTGTCAGTCAGTCTGTCTGTGTGTGTGGCTGTGTGTGAACAGAATATCTCAGAAACGAAAACAGATATGACGTTGAAACTTCATATATAAGTTTTGTGTACCATCTAGATGCGAGAATCGAAAATCAGAAAAGTCGAAAGAGAACGCCATCAAATAAGTCGACTTTGCCGAAATTGGAAATCGTCAACTTATGAAAGTGCAGCCGATTGTGTACTGAGGTAGTCGATTTGTTTATCAGGCGGAGTTTCCTACGTACGATACAGGGGCCAAGGAGCCATGGCTCTTCAAGGACAAACCAGTCATTGCCTTTTTTAAATTCTGAAAGAACATTTTTTTGTATTTATTTTTTTCATTCTTTTCATTTTTAAGCTGCTCAGGTTTTCGCCAGTTTATAGATTACAGCGATTGCCAGCCGCAAGAAGTAGGTAAAAACATAATGATTTTTAAGATTCAATGGGAGCTGCTTGCGTAGGTTTAAACAGTCTCAGCGTCCCCGGTCTGTGATAGAGGGTGTCGAGTGTCGGGTTACTGATGCTTGCTTACAGCGTTCGGACGTATGTGTCTGATAAAGAAACGCCCTGCATAATTCCTGCATATCTAATACTAGAGGGCTCGCTCCTAAATATTTTAAATTTTGTGTGGGAATCGGGGTTATAAGATGAAACTTACACAGAATCATATATAGTAGTGATTAATAATCCCGAAGTAGTCAAAATTAAAATGGGCAAAAGGGCAATATTATTGAAAAAACAACATAATATCCTCATAACATAGAGGAGACAATAAACAATATTTTCATCTAACATTACAAATATATTTGTACTAAATATATTTATTCAATTTTTCAGAACTTGCAGAATGTATTTGTATGTAATTATCTCGGTTTGAACCTCGCAAAAATCTAAGTGAAAATTTCGTTATTTGTGTCAACACCACATTTTCTATAAAACTAAAGGTTGAATAAAAAATGTGTATTTTTAAAAAAAACTTGACCACATACACTTGTTTAGTAGGTGTTGGAGTATAAATAATTAATTTTACTTAAATGTTAGATTAACCCTTAACTGGTAACGTGCCGTCTATGAGACTGCAAGGAAATTTTAATCTCAAATTTTCAGCAAAAGAGTACCGCTTTTCGGCAAATGATCTTATCTAATCTTTCTCCTCTTGGTACCCCACCTATCGCACAATTATTGGTAAATTTGGGTAACTAACGCTGGAGATGTGTTTTATTTTTAGTTCAGTACAGTCTGTGAGACGGCACGTTACGGTTTACGTGAGATTTTTTTCCATTGGTAGGCATGGCAGGCCCTGTGAATTACAATATTTCTTTAAGTTTTTTTTTACAAATGCATTGTTTTACTTATTATTAATCGTAAAATAAATAAAATAAGTTTTTTTTTGTTATCTTGGTCTGGTAAAAAGTACATTACCAATTTGTGTTCAAGTTGAAAATTATCTTATTATTCTTTCTTTACATTGTTTTCGGTTATTTTAAATAAAATTATTACTAAAACATATATGCCTAACAAACCTGTATATATATATTTAAAAAAATAATTAAAACAGTTTAATTTTTTCGCTTCAAAGGTGACGGTTTACGTGAGAATTTTTTGCCACTTGTAGGCATGGCAGGCTCTGTGACTTACAATATTTCTTTAAGTTTTTTTTTTACAAATGCATTGTTTTACTTATTATTAATCGTAAAATAAATAAAATTACTTTTGATCAAAAGTTTTCCTTTGTTATCTTGGTCTGGTAAAAAGTACATTGCCAATTTGTGTTCAAGTTGAAAATTATTTTATTATTTTTTCTTTACATTAAGTTTTCGGTTATTTTAAATAAAATTATTACTAACAAATATATGCCTAACAAACAAATAATTAAAACAGTATAATTTTTTTCGCTTCAAAGGTGTGCCAGTCTCACAGACTGCACGTTACCAGTTGTGCTCCAAAATTTCACGTTACCAGTTAAGGGTTAAGTACTGAATTCAATGTAAAGAAAGGCTAAAATGTGATTGTATTGTTGCTGACGCTGTCTACGTTAAATTCGAGGTTACATTTCGACTCAGTTTGTGTCAGACTGATGAAGAATCTAACCTGCTAACCTTGAATTTGACATCGACTGATAGTGCGACCAACAATATACTTCAGTACTGCCAAACGTATAATACGAATCACAGGCATTGCTACCGGCCTAGGCCATAAAAACGTACTTACCGGATTTTTTGCTAACCTGGTCGACAGTTCCTACCAGGCCACTAAACAAAATGGTTACTTATGTATCTAGGCCGAAAAATTATCTTTTTATGGACGATGCATGCAAATAAATAACTATTAATTTAGATATAGGTATATCAGCAACAATTACAATGTGGTTCGCGAATCTCAGAAGATTAAATTGCTCGTCGTCTGCATTTACACCTATGTTACTCAAAGTGTTTTGTTTAAACATGTACTTAGAAGGGTTGTGTTTTGGTGATATGATCTAGTCGATTCTCTGCTTGATAATGAAATCTTGAGGGTCATCATATAGTAGTTTGTATTGTATGGTATCTATGACCGATTTAGCATATCCTATTCTTTGCTGACTTATTGTGTCAAATAGTTTTTTTTTTGAATCGGCAGTGAAGAACGTCGAAATCGTCATTAAAGTGGCAAGGAGACAGTTTAACGTCATGCGACGTTAACATATCCTACAAAAATTGGTTAAAATGTAATTTCACGATTTCTCGATTTAAAAAACATAATGTACTGAATCTACTTTTTATCACGAATGTGTATTTAGTTGCCGAGGCCCGTAGCGAGTCACGCGAGACTTCAGCGTCTTGGTATACAAATTACTATTTCGTAATCGACAAAGATTGGAATTAGAGGTTTATTGTATCAATTTTTTAATAATAAGTAATTTCTACAATCTGTAGATGGTCATTTGTGCATTGTGCCAAAGCCAGCTCGGAAGTCTGCTTGCTAGCGAGGTTGGTGAAAATCGAGGTTGGGTATTCTCTTTGGAATAATTCTCATAAATAATTTTTAAATATGTCAAAACAGACTTATTGCCGATAATTGTGTAATTTTGTGTAATACAGTTAGCAAAAAAGAATAAGAAACAATAACTATTTAGCTTCCTTAGAGAGGTCAAATATCGGTTGCATGATGTGCCAGTCCGATACTGTAATAGTGTCATATAAGATCATAGTTTAACATAAGTTTATTTTTGAATGCCAGAGTAATTTTGGTGTAAACAATACATATATGTATATATTCGTAATCGGCGCGTGTTAAAACGTGGCTTTTAAGAAATCTTACTCGGTCGGCCAGGGATTTGGCCGAATGTGTAAGATAATCCTGCCAGCTATTTCTGGCTGTTGTAATATTAGCCCGCGCGTGGCCAATACGACCTTCCTCGGCTCACTTTACCGACCGCTTTTAGCCTAATATATTAACGCCTCTACCGCAATTTCAAAAATTCCTAGACCACAATACCCCGGGATGCCCCCGAGCAGAGCTTCTTACCGAAATCTGTGCAAACAATCTGCCTCAATATCGGAGGGAATTTTCACCAATGCTCTTGGAAATACTCGATTCATTTCTCAGCCAGACTTGATGGGTTAAATTAGGAACTCGCTGGCGTCATGTAAAACTTATACTGTATTGACCCGAAAACACTATTTTTGCTTAATAATATACAGGGCGAGTCGGTGACCTAAATTCCGATTCGCACCTACCGGTCTGCGATGTTGGGACTGATTTTTGCGAGTTTCCTCCACTAGCAAAATATAATTTTACCCACCTTTGTTGGCGAACTACGATACGTTTTCAGTTCTGATCATTATCAACAGGCTTCCATTTATTAAATGATCGTAATTATTTCAAAAACATTAATCAGGATCGAGTTACTTCGTAAAATTATTATAAAGTATTCGAGTTACACGCCGTTTCGATAATTATTTGGCGAATGGATTTATTTAGAAGCAGAGGAAAAATGTGCCCGATGATTATTAAAATCGACGAAGTTGGACTGTGGGCTGCATCTGTTTACGTTTACCATTTTAAATTAACGAGGAGGATTAACTACTGTTGCTAACTCTAGATTTTATAATTATGTCTAGTCATTAAAACAGATCTACGCATTTGTTTAACAGTTATAGATTGTTCGATATGGGTTTGAAAATAAAATAAGTTGGTTTAAGATAATATTCAGAAACTATTAGCAGGATGGTAACCAAACATACTTTGGTTTCGTATAAATACTTATACAGTTTTCACTTTTTTAATATTACCTACCAGAAGAAAAAACCAATTGGTTTGCTATACAGCTAAGCTTTTCCTGTAGTACCTAGTAAAACTAAATAATTCTACTTTTAAAACATTTCAGTACAACTTGTGAATCTACAGTTATATTTAACCATTGCATTTGTTGTCATTGCGTGCGATAGAAACAAACCAAAATGCTATTAAAAAAAAGTCTTAGTTCTAATACATAGTAGTAGGAAATTACCCAAAATTATTTTATTTTTATGGTGAAAAATTTAGTTTAACAGAAATTCACACAATTATTTATTTTCAAACGTCATAAAAGTAACAACTTATGAGACTTGACAGACAAGGTAAATGCGTTACTTTTATGCCTAGGCATAAAAGCGATTACTTTTACAGCGGAGGAGTAAAAGTACTTGAAAACTTTTACTCCTTATCTCCTAATAACATAGTATACTATTGTTCGAAAATATACAACGTGTCCACGGAAAAGCGACATTATAAGTGTAAATTAAAAACAATGTTTAAGTATGAACGCAAGTTTGCTCGATCCAAAACTTATTCTAGTACATTCAAGTTACAAATATGTGAAGGGGGTGTTGATAGTTGAAAAATCGAAATTACTTCAGGTAAACTGTCTTTTCTGAACAAAATATTGAACAAGTTTTTGTCATTTATACTTATAATATCGTTTTAAATGCCCTTAAAGGGACTTAGAGCCCGAAGAAAGGAAGGTTAGCATTTCCGTACATATGTTTGTGGGAACTTTTTTAAAATTTTGATGAATTTTGTACATTAAATAAATTTGAACTATTTTTTTCCTGTTAAAATTGATTTTCGGCTTAGACCGCGTATTCTTTGTACATAAATACCTACCCAGTATTCTCTGGCTTAATGTGCCTTGCACCTTGTGAACTCGAGCAAGGATCCACGCGATGGCCGTGCTCTATTTTTAAATAGAGCATTTTTACAGTTAGAAATGAACTTGGTTTTTGTGCTGTTTCTAACCCACACAAACTAATGTTTCGCAGCTTGCATTATCAGACCCAAAGTTGGCCAAGGCATAACTATTACAAAAATCCTTGTTTGGCTTCACAAGGTGTAACGCAATCTTTTAATACAGTGGGCAGTTTTAAAATAATGAAACAGTTTAGTAAATTAAGGCACAAAAATAAGCTTTATGTCACTGTAATGTGCAGAAACGGGGGTTTATTTGTCGTACATGATGTTAGTCAAATGGCCATTATCATTACTATTTGAATAGGTCTGTATAATACCCCAAGTAAGAAAAATGGATGCCGTGTTACAGTAGAGATCACTACTGCGACGTGTGAGACGAGTTAGAAAACATCGCCACAGAGCTTTAACACTGGTTCTTGATTTATGGCACGTAGCATCTTGCTAGAACTAATAATTATTTATCTCTTCAATTTAGAATAGAATAGAATTTCCTAGGCAAATGTGTCATATAAAAGTTACAAAAGGCGGCTGAAAGCCGCTATTTAGAACGTGCCTTTCTTTGGGAAGATGCAAGTATTTGAATTTCACGGAAGCACAAGGGTAAATTAATGTAGGGTTAACCTCGTAGGCCGAAAAAAATGGGCGTAGCTAGATTATTAGTACGTGATCAGAAGCGCAACAATTGCCATAAAAATTAGGCTAAAAATACGTCCGGTTGGAGCAAATTCTTTTAGTAGAGTTGTAAACCTTTATTAGAGATCATTTGCGAGGTGTCGACCGCTTGACAAATGTTGGCGTTTGAAACCTAGGATTTTCAAGAATACATAGTAATTATGCATCACGTTCATGTACATGACTTAGAAGTCAGAATTAAGAGCTGTTCTGATGGGCTTATTAGAAATTTTGAGAACGCCTAGTGTTCTTGGTCAAACTGAACTGAGAATTTAGTAGTTAATAAGTAACCGTATAAGACTCACGTTGTTTTGTAAACAACAGAAAATAAATGCAATTATATGTACTTAAGTGTTCTTATTAATCTCGCAACAGTAGCTTTAGGCTTCGTGCATAAGTTGACTAAAAGGATTGTCAGTCACCCCGACATTAGACGAATTCGCGACAAACCCATACAGTTTGGCTCTGATTGTGTGACTTTTTTCAATAATAATTAATTAAAATCTTTTTAAAACAATTTTAATTTACAAATATTAGTTATGTTGTTAAATGTGAAGTGTAAGGAAAATATTAAGTATTATTTTATTTAAAAATGCGTGTTTAAGCCATATAATTAATAATTTGAAGAAATTTTACGTTGTGTACTTTTTAAAATAGATCCAGCCCCAATGAAAAATGCAAAGTAACATTGTCTTGTCAGCAACAATTAAATGCTTGTGCACAGTGCACTTTCAACCAAGTCTATTTTTAATTTTCAATTCCCAGAATAACGGCATCAGAGATAAAACTAGATGCAGTATTATGTAAAGTGTAGCTTAATTACACAGCAAAATTTCACGTTGCAGAAGGATGTGAGTGGTGCGGAAAGCCAGTGGACGAGAACAAGGGCCTGTCATCATCGGGGGCAACTTTCTGTTCCGAACTGTGCTTTTCCCAATCGAGAAGAGCAAACTTCAAGAAAAACAAAACGTGTGATTGGTGCAGGCACGTGAGACATACGGTATCCTACGTTGACTTTCAGGTGAGGCCAAATCTATAGACACATAGAGAATGTATTTTAATGACCATGACGTTAAGCACACAAGGAATCTGTGAGTGATCTTATAATTAGCCAAAAATTTGATTTTGAATTTTTAAGCATTTTTCAACAATTTCCAAAAATTACAAATTCTACAAAAACGGTACAAAATAGAGCGTTAGTTCAAGAGACAAATTTTCTCTAAAATTTTAAGCTGAATTCAAAAATGTAATAATATACCGGGTGGTCTAAAATAGGAGTTAATAAAAAAACAAAATAAACCCATTCTACAGATATTCAACTGGAAAATCAACTACATATATCAAATCAATACACATTACAAATGTAATAAAAATGTAAAGTTTGAAAAAAATCGCTAGAGCGATTTTAAAAAAAATAAAAAAAAACTGAAAAATCATAAAAGAGTAAACACCATACTTCCGGTTATGCGATTTTTTTCAATAGCTTGCTGTCGCATGTAGATAGTATACAAAACTTGTAAGTATATGAAGTTTCAACGCCATACCTCTTTTCATTGTTGAGATATTCTGTTCACAGACAGACACACAGACCAATGAACAAAAACATGTTTTTTTTTTGGTTTCAGGGTACTCCAAAACGTGAGGATCTGTTGAAAATTCAATTTCGAATTTTTGTGGTGAATCCAATACTTCCTTTATCGTAAAAGGAAGTAAAAAATACAAATAATTGTAATTTAAAAAAAATTGGAGCGCCCTTTGAATTCAGTGATTTCTTATTTTTAAAATTAGAGATTTGAAACAAATCTCTAGAAACAGGCTCAACAAGAATTTTGAATTTTCTGCTTGATTGCTGATCGCTTATATCCAGTAGTTTTGAGATTGTTCGTTTTATGTTATAACATTATTGAAATAATTGAGTTCACGTAGTGATCTTGCGCAAGGGACATCCTTTACATGCTAATAAATAATACTCTCAAAGTTTCATTTCTTTAATTCTGAGGGCAATGTTATACTTCTAGCTGAATTTTATAGATGTGATTTAAATGTTGTAAAAATATAAAATAAAAGCATTATTATTCAATCATAAAACTCTAACAATGATATGAGGAAAAGTTCATATATGACATTGAACGTGCCAATTTCAATTTAAATAATAGGATTGTCACCCTTTATGAGGGTTTGTTACGTACTTCCATATTTTTCTTCTAGTTATATTCGAATATGTGTTTATACTTTATCAAATTAATTCTGTTATTTTAATAACCGCATATAGCTATTTTCGACATAGTATGGAAAGAACGTTCATGTCGAGTGCGACTTATTATTTTTCAAAAGCAAGCAAGTAGATCTTACAGTATAAGTAAAGATATATGTCTAATATCACCATAGAGTAAATAATGTCAAGAGGCTCAGCCATAGCTATTTTGGCCGTATAAGTGATAAATGGCCGTCTCCTAGAGGTCTCTACTTGTGGTCACCTATCCAACGGTTTACATATTAAATCTGTTGGAAACCAGAATCATTTTAGAGATTTCTAACTCTTATTGATTCAACATTGTTGAATCAGAAAATCTAAATGCTTTGCGCAAATTGCAAGAACTAATA
>OW679194.1:135614778-135930491 GCA_940337035.1 Agriotes lineatus | reverse complement strand
TATTCAGGTTTATGTTAATTTGTGATCAACATACATATATTTTGTATAATTTCAAGTGTTATGATGGCAGTTTTGTAAAATTTTAAGTGAAATGACGGGGCCAGAACATTTTTTCAACAAAATTACGTGTTTTTATTCAAATTTATGTTAATTTGTGGACAACATATATATATTTTTCAATGAAATTGCGTGTTTTGGTGGTGTCAGAATATTTTTTTCAACGAATTGCGCGTTTTTATTTAAAAATTATGTTAATTTGTGGTCAACATACATATATTTCCGTCAAAAGTATAAGATTTTTTGAATTTTGTTTATCGAAATGATTGTGGTAGTAGATTTTTTCAATGAAATTGCTATTTCTTTTAATTTTGAGCGATGCATTTTATAAAAAGTGTAAAACATTTGCAAAATTATGCATAGTTTATGTAACATGATGTCGATTTTTGTAAAAATTTATGTGAGATGGCGTGTAATTGTGTGATTTTTGTTCAATTTTCGTCGTGTGTTTAGTAAAAATGTCGTTTTTTGTATAATTTCAAGTGACATGATGACAGTTTTTGTATAATTTATATGACATGATGTCGATTTTTGTGAAAATTTATGTGAGATGGCGTGTAATTGTGTGATTTTTGTTCAATTTTCGTCGTGTGTTTAGTAAAAATGTCGTTTTTTGTATAATTTCAAGTGACATGATGACAGTTTTTGTATAATTTATATGACATGATGTCGATTTTTGTGAAAATTTATGTGAGATGCTGTATGACTGCGTGATTTTTGTTCAATTTTCATCGTGTATTGAATGAAAATGTCGTTTTTTGTATAATTTCAAGTGATATGATGACAGTTTTTGTATAATTTATGTGACATGATGTCGATTTTTGTGAAAATTTATGTGAGATGCTGTATGATTGCGTGATTTTATTCAAATTTTTGTTACTTTGGGGGTCAACACATACGTCTTTTCGTAATTTTTGCGTGTTTCTATTCAAATTTATTTTCATTTGTCGTCAACACAGACGTATTTTCGTAAAATTTTACTATTTTTTCGATGAAAGTTGTATAAAAATATTGTTTTTTGTCGTTTTTGCAGAATTTAATGTGACAAGATGCCGATTTTTATAAATTTTCTACGTATTTTCGTAATTTTGCGTGCTTTTATTCAAATTTATTTTATGTTTAGTTGACAAATGTCATAATTAAAATTAGTCAAGCCTTCTCCAATACTTGCTAATATAAGCCGTTCACGATCTTTTTGGGTCAGGTGAGGCTATGACCATCTAGTAATTTTGTTGGCAGTACCTCTGCGGCAACTAAACTCCCTAATGCAAACTGACACTTTTTCTGTTAGGTTAGGTTGTTTTCAGTTTAAGGTTATATTTTCTGAATAGGTACATTGTTGCCGGATCTCTCTCTAGTCTCTACATCAACTCGTGTTCTTTTAGATCTGGTCTGTCCTTTTTAAACTGCAACTAACATCGTTTAATGGAAATTTTTTGTTGTAACAAAATTATATTGGGCATTTTGATTTTTCCTTTGACGGAAATTAAAATTACTTTTACACTTGATAAAGCATTTATTTTCTTACGAATATTAAAATAATAAGTTTGGCAATGTGGTGGCAAGAAAATGTCGAACAGACACTGACAGAAAAAAAGTTGCATCCGCTACATCACCGAATGAGTTAGTCCAGCATGAAAAGAAAAAATAATAGCCAACTCTGTCCCAAAAAGGTCGTGAACGGATTATATGTTTATCTCTTTCTTACTCAAGCAATACGTATATCTTCTTGTTCATGTTATTGCTGATATATATAATTGTGACCGATCGCCCAGCGACCCTGAGACTATGACGTGTTTTTCTAATTACACATAACGACATGCCAAGACCTGTACTGCAATTTCTAACGGACAAATATTTGTTAAGTCACTCATATATTAGCTCTAAAGTTTAAAAATAGCCGACGCGTAATTATGATTTCGCTATATAAAATAATTATTTCTATTCACATAGCTAGCATCGGTTAAAAAATAATTCATTAAATTCTATTTGGCCTTTACAAGAAAGCATGCAGAGCGCGAAAATGGCTGATTTACCAATTGAAATTCAAAAACGGGCGCCAGAGAGTAGAAGCGAGCGGACATTGCCATCCATATAGCAGGCACAAATTATAAAATAATTAATTGTGGCCCAACCAAATGCAAAAACACTTTTTTAAAATTACTACAATTCATTTAACACCACAAGGTATGCAATTCCAATTTTATAAATAACATTTTCGAAAAAATAATTTGTTTAAAAGCTGGGGCTCGTGACGTAACAGCAGTGAAACGGCTTTCCGATAAACACATTAAATCTGAAGCAGCTCCGTGGTGTTGTGGCACTAATGGGTGTAGCTAAATTTGTGCAACACGAACGTAAGGGGTTCAAATCCCGGTCGGGCTGAGATTTTTTTAAATATAAACAGCCATTCTGCAATGCAAGAGAGAGAGACAGCAGCTTCGAAGAGCGAGATAGATCTATCAGTTTGAATTTCAAATATTTCCGCGAAAATTCAAAATTAAAAACGACTACAGTGCGAAGTGCGCCCACAGAAAACAAAGATGGACGACACACCGCGAAATTCAAATTCAAATATGGGAACTTAGAAAAAAAACTGAAAAAATTTAAATTTCAAATATTCGCGCCAGAAATCCAAGATGGCCGCCTAAGTCCGACGCGTAATTTAATCAGTAGCAAATTAAAAATGGCCGCGCGTAATTTAATCAGTAGCACATATGTAAATTACATATCAAACTTCATATGTGATTAATTAGATCAATCCGCGAAATTAAAACCGCGAAATCCGCGAATCAAAACCGCGAAATCCGCGAATAAAACCGCGAATTAAACCGCGAATCCGCGAATCAAATAAAAAGTGGAGGGGATAAGTGGCCCTGTTCTACTATCACTAAACTGGAGCATCTGTGGATTAGGCCTATTGGGGATACCACAATAAAAAATCTGGTGTGATACACGCACACAACTTCCTTTTACAGTGATCTTATAATTAGCCAAAAATTTGATTTTCAATTTTTAAGCATTTGTCAAAAATTTTCAAATTTACAAATTCTGCAAAAACGGTACAAAATAGAGCGTTAGGTAAAGAGACAAATTTTCTCTAGAATTTTAAGCTGAATTAAAAAATGTAATAATATACCGGGTGTTGTATTTAAAATAGGAGTTATCAAAAAAAATTAAAAAAACAAAAGAAACCCATTTTAGAAGTATTGAACTGGAAAATCACCTATCTTACTTCAATACACATTTAAAATGTAATAAAAATGTGAAGTTTGAAAAAAATCGTTAGAGCCGTTTTTGAAAAAAAAAACGAAAAAAACTGAAAAATCACAAGAGTAAACATCTACTTCCGGTTATGCGATTTCTTCAAAAGCTTGCTGTCAGATCTACATAGTACACAAAACTTATATATAAAGTTTCAACGCCATACCTCTTTTCGTTTTTGTGATATTTTGTTCGCAGACAGACACACAGACAGACAGACAGACAGACAGACCAATGAAAAAAATATGTTTTTTGGGTTCAGAGGACTCTAAAACGTGAAGATCTGTTGAAAACTCAATTTCGAATTTTTGGGGTGAATCCAATACTTCCTTTATTGTAAAAGGAAGTAAAAAAAAGCGCCATTAACTCTACCTCATGGTGGTGTGGAAATGAGTTTACTATACGTTTATCAAATTATTATAACTACATAACGAATAGCCAGAAATAATACAAGAGAAATTTTAAAAATGAGAAATTACACTATTTTTTTTAGAGAAATGTTCATCTTTCCACCGCTGTAACTCCTTTCATATTAGACTTACAAAAAAATAGTTATATACAAAAAATGTCAAGAATGTTGTCTTCTTTAACTTTGAATTAGACTTTCTTGGCGTAGGATTAACCGTTGCGGAGTCATCTGGAAAAATCCAGTTTTTAGCACCTTTAATCCAAGATGGCTGCTCGCGCGGCGCCCCTCCAAGGTCGAAAACTTGGATTTTTCATCACGATCCCGACCTGAACAACATGTATAAAAACCGTTCATACTCCATTTTTTGTAAGGCAAAAACCCCTACTGACTGGACTATTTACACAATAAACATTTTTATCCGCAAACGTCACAAAAGTGACAACTTATTTGTCTTTATTGATAAGGTAAAAGTGTCACTTTATCTGCCTAAGCACACAAAATGATTGCTCTCTTTCTTTCTTTCTATGTTTGTTCGCCATCTCCTCCGAAGATACTGGACCGATTAAATTGTATAATGGCTTAAAATTTTGCTAATTTTTAGAATTAGTGCGTAGGCCGGTTTTTATTTTCAAAAAAGTACGAAAAAGTTTTAATTTAAATAAACCTTTAAGCAGCGGATCGGAGCATCTGTCGCCGTGGGTTATGGTGTGACAGCTGCTGTGGCCGTGTGCTATTAGCACGGGTGATTTAGTATGTTCATATATCATTACAGTTGCGCGTTATCTGAACAACAGAGGTTGGCGCAGGGGTACAGTGCTAGCCTGAAATTTACCTGAATACGTTTGCGGATAAAATAGTATATGTTATTCGGAGTAAAAGTGACTTTATGTGGCTTAGCTGAATTATTTGCCTCACTAACGTTCGGCTAAATAAACTTCAGCTTCGCCACATAAAGTATCACTTTTACTCCTAATAACATAATCTACTATTATACCTATATAGGTACATATTTTTGAACTTCTAAAATTTGTAAAGTAAAAAAAATTGTACATTTTTTATTTTTTTTTTTGTAATTTGTATATAATTTTTAAACCTTTTTGGCCGCCCCTGAATTTGGCCGCCCCTGAATTTGGCCGCCCGTGTGCGGTGCACACATTGCACACTGGCTTGGCGCGGCCCTGGCCACAGAGCTTTAACGCTGGTTCTTGATTTATGGCACGTAGCATCTTGCTAGAACTAATAATTATTTATCTCTTCAATTTATGGGATAAAAAGGTCTCGAGCAAAAGATTTTATGATTTAAGCATCAATGCTTAACTATTATCTAATGTCAAATTACGTTTTTCCAAATAGCACTCCTCTGATTATCATCATATCACAACTGACAAGATATTAATTTTATTATTGCAAAAACTAAGTATCCATACAGTTTGCCGCTCACTATACAATATAAAATGTTTCTATAGTGCAACTAGTAGCACCTTTTTGCCGAAATAAAAAATGGAAAAACGGGTTAGTGTTTCATTTTACTACTTCGAAAGTCAATAAATCTAAGAATTTTGACAAGACTCCTCAAAGTTTATTCTTTTGGTACCTATGTATTTCATAATAATTCTGTCGAAGTATTATTGTTTTAAACAGCCTGTTACGATTTGCGTTCTTGTGTGAAAATGAACTATAGGCGGTTGTACGAATAGACTGTACTTTAGTTAGCCATAAGCATTTTGTAAATATTTTTAAGGTAGAATTTTCTAGGCAAATGTGTCATATAAAAGTTACAACAGGCGGCTGAAAGCCGATATTTAGAACGTGCCTTTCTTTGGGAAGATGGAAGTATTTGAATTTCACGGAAGCACAAGGGTAAATTAATGTAGGGTTAACCTCGTAGGCCGAAAAAATTGGGCGAAGCTAGATTATTAGTACGTGATCAGAAGCGCAACAATTGCCATAAAAATTAGGCTAAAAATGCGTGCCGGTTGGAGCAAATTCCTTTAGTAGAGTTGTAAACTTTTATTAGAGATCATTTGCGAGGTGTCGGCCGCTTGACAAATGTTGGCGTTTGAAACCTAGGATTTTCAAGAATACATAGTAATTATGCATCACGTTCATGTACGTGACTTAGAAGTCAGAATTAAGAGCTGTTCTGATAGGCTTATTAGAAATTTTGAGAACGCCTAGTGTTCTTGGTCAAACTGAACTGAGAATTTAGTAGTTAATAAGTAACCGTATAAGACTTACGTTGTTTTGTAAACAACAGAAAATAAATGCAATTATATGTACTTAAGTGTTCTTATTAATCTCGCAACAGTAGCTTTAGGCTTCGTGCATAAGTGTATTTTGACAAAAAGGATTGTCAGTCACCCCGACATTAGACGAATTCGCGACAAGCCCATACAGTTTGGCTCTGATTGTGACTTTTTTCAATAATATTTAATTAAAATCTTTTTAAAAAAAATTTAATTTTCAAATATTAGTTATGTTGTTAAATGTGAAATGTAAGGAAAATATTAAGTATTATTTTATTTAAAAATGCGTGCTTAATGCCATATAATTAATAATTTGAAGAAATTTTACGTTGTGTACTTTTTAAAATACATCAAGCCCCAATGAAAAATGCAAAGTAACATTGTCTTGTCAGGAACAATTAAATGCTTGTGCACAGTGCACTTTCAACCAAGTCTATTTTTAATTTTCAATTCCCAGAATAACGGCATCAGAGATAAAACTAGATGCAGTATTATGTAAAGTGTAGCTTAATTACACAGCAAAATTTCACGTTGCAGAAGGATGTGAGTGGTGCGGAAAGCCAGTGGACGAGAACAAGGGCCTGTCATCATCGGGGGCAACTTTCTGTTCCGAACTGTGCTTTTCCCAATCGAGAAGAGCAAACTTCAAGAAAAACAAAACGTGTGATTGGTGCAGGCACGTGAGACATACGGTATCCTACGTTGACTTTCAGGTGAGGCCAAATTTGTAGACACATAGAGAATATATTTTAATGACATTACGTTAACCACACAAGGAATCTGTGAGTGATCTTATAATTAGGCAAAAATTAGATTTTTAATTTTTAAGCATTTTTCAACAATTACCAAAAATTACAAATTCTACAAAAACGGTACAAAATAGAGCGTTAGTTCAAGAGACAAATTTTCTCTAAAATTTTAAGCTGAATTCAAAAATGTAATAATATACCGGGTGGTCTAAAATAGGAGTTGATAAAAAAAAATAAACCCATTCTACAGATATTCAACTGGAAAATCAACTATATCAAATCAATACACATTACAAATGTAATAAAAATGTAAAGTTTGGAAAAAATTGCTAGAGCGATTTTTGAAAAAATTGAAAAAAACTGAAAAATCATAAAAGAGTAAACACCATACTTCCGGTTATGCGATTTTTTCAAAAGCTTGCTGTCGCATCTAGATAGTATACACAACTTGTAAGTATATGAAGTTTCAACGCCATATCTCTTTTCGTTGTTGATATATTCTGTTCACAGACACAGACAGACAGACGCACAGACCAATGAACAAAAACATGTTTTTTTTGGTTTCGTGGTACTCCAAAACGTGAAGATCTGTTGAAAATTCAATTTCGAATTTTTGGGGTGAATCCAATACTTCCTTTATCGTAAAAGGAAGTAAAAAATACAAATAATTGTAATTTTGGAAAATTTGGAGCGCCCTTTGAATTCAGTGATTTCTTATTTTTAAAATTAGAGATTTGAAAAAAATCGCTAGAAACAGGCTCAATAAGAATTTTGAATTTTCTGCTTGATTGCTGATCGCTTATATCCAGTAGTTTTTAGATTGTTCGTTTTATGTTATAACATTGAAATCATTGAGTTCACGTAGTGATCTTGCGCAAGGGACATCCTTTACATGATAATAAATAATACTCTCAAAGTTTCATTTCTTTAATTCTGAGGGCAATGTTATACTTCTAGCTGAATTTTATAGATGTGATTTAAATGTTGTAAAAATATAAAATAAAAGCATTATTATTCAATCTTAAAACTCTAACAATGATATGAGGAAAAGTCCGTATTATGACATTGAACGCGCCAATTTCAATATAAATAATAGGATTGTCGCCCTTTATGAGGATTTGTTACGTACTTCCATATTTTTCTTCTAGTTATATTCGAATATGTGTTTATACTTTATCAAATTAATTCTGTTATTTTAATAACCGCATATAGCTATTTTCGACATAGTATGGAAAGAACGTTCATGTCGAGTGCGACTTATTATTTTTCAAAAGCAAGCAAGTAGATCTTACAGTATAAGTAAAGATATATGTTTAATATCACCATAGAGTAAATAATGTCAAGAGGCTCAGCCATAGCTATTTTGGCCGTATAAGTGATAAATGACCGTCTCCTAGAGGTCTCTACTTGTGGTCACCTATCCAACGGTTTACAAATTAAATCTGTTGGAAACCAGAATCATTTTAAAGATTTCTAACTCTTATTGATTCAACATTGTTGAATCAGAAAATCTAAATGCTTTGCGCAAATTGCAAGAACTAATATTCTAGTAAAATACATTTACTTGACATCCGCACTGTCAAATCGGCGGTATATGTTTCTGTCTCGTAGCAAATTAATAGCATTTATACCATGGATTTTTGTCATGATCTTACAATTTGATAATAGCGACAAAATTATTTGGTGCGCGTTAATTTCGAATGATTCCAGCGCTCTACTCGCTTTGAATTGAGAATGGAATAATTTTTCAATAATATATGTATATAGGCAACTCAATTAACGTTCGTTGCGCGTGTACTTTACTATTTTTATCTACTACTATTAAATTGTATTCACATTATAAGGACATTTTTGATTAACAATAACAGTCATAATTTGCAGTAGTAAATTATGAATTCATAATTCACGGTTTGCAGCCAATCATAAAATTCTATTCGCTACCGTTGTGTATATACTATTTTTTGCACTACCAAACGGCTTAATACCTAAATTCCCAACAAATTTCGAATATATTTTAACTGTCAACCTGACAATACAGCTCTTTAAAACGTCAAAATTAAAATAGTCACATTTCGTGACTTAGCAATTTATTAGTTACTACGGTGAAAATTGTTTATTTTACTTTCTCTCCCGTGGCGTGGTGGAGAAAATCAACTTCACGACCTAAAAATAGGCCAATAACGGTGCGTTCTGAGACTAGTAGTGCAAAAAATTCATTAAAATTCTATTTTCATTATTCGATAGGTTGTAGCCAATCACAAAATTCATTCTTATTGTTACGTTTTACGTTCTCCGGCTATTAAAAATTATACGCCGCTTCTTGTTTTAAGCATTTATTTACAGCAATTTAATTACGATTTACAAGAAACACAAGAACTATTAAGGCGGAACACACATTCTTTATAAACTAACAGGACTATTTCTAACAACAAATATACTTTATTTATTTACACGCGATTTCAACATTAATGATTTATATAGCTATATTTATTTGTTATACACGCGTTATTTATCTCGCTAGATTTATGTACACACGGGTTTATTTATATGGCAGCTTCTTCCAAAGTTGGAGTCGGCACTCGGAGTTCCACTTTGACTGTCCTCTTATTTCCTTTTCGCGTATTTATATCCGCCGGGTTGGTCATTCTAGAAACGTCGAGACACCCTCGATCCTTACAGCAACGCTGACGTGTTCGCGCGCATGAGTCACCAAGGTCGTTTCTCGAAGGGTGTGACTCATCCGTCCGCACGTGAACCGGCTCAAGGTCGTGACACTGCCCGCGCCTTAGGTTGTTCTCGAATGATCGAGACGCTGAGGCATATGTTTGCAATGGTCTGATCCCAAGGTCGTTACACTGCCTCCGCCTTAGGTCGTTCTGTCCCAGAACGAGTTGCGTCGGGTGCCTGACACTGCCCCCGCCTTAGGTCGTTCTGTCCCAGAACGAGTTGCGTCGGGTGCCTGTCCTCTCGCTCTTGTGGGGATTCGATGGCGGTATTTGTAGGCGGTGCCCTTCTTGCCCACATGGACTGGCTGAAGAAGCAGCAGTCCACCGTGGGCTCAATGCTTCATCACGGCTGTAACAGCAGATCTCGATCTGGACGCCGGTTGTCTCTTCTACTGCCGATCGGTAAGCCATCAGGAACAGGTGAATGCAATGGTCCCAGTCACAATGATGCTTGGAAACTACCTTGGACAGATGCTTCCCCATGGTTCGGTTCCTCCTTTCCACCATGCCGTCCGATCGAGGATGGAGGGCAGTGGTCCGGGTCTGCTGTATCCCCAGTACCTTGCAGATGTTCTGGAACAGTCCAGACTCGAAATTCGGGCCCTGGTCGGAATGTAACTCCAGGGGGACTTCAAAACGGCTGAAGGACTCCACACCAGAACATCAGTGACAGTACCGGCCTCTTGATTCGGAAGGGCGTACGCTTCGGGCCACCTGGTGAAGTAGCCCGTGCACACCAGGATGCATTTATTTCCCGATTCGGTTTCGGGGCATGGTCCGGCGATGTCAATGGCTATCCCCTCGAACGGACCATCGACGTTGTACTGCCACATCGGAGCTCTACGTCTTCCAATCGGTCCGTTTCCTGTAGCGCAGGCTTCGCACCTACGGCACCACTCTCGGACGTCATCTTTGTAGCTCGCCCAGTAGAACCTTTCTCGGATCTTCTGCAACGCCTTCTTCAATCCAAAGTGTCCCCCAGAGGAGCCATTACGCAGGTGGCGCAGAACCTCGCCCACTCTACTCCTTGGAACCATCGATTGTGATCTCGTTGCCCTACCGTCCTCACCTTCCAAGATTCTGGTCACGACGTTGTTGTCCAGCTGCAAGGAGTCTCATCGCGCCCAATAGGTCTTCACCGTTGGGTTGGTGGCGGAGACCTCCTGCCAGGTAGATCGACGGCCATCTCGCTTCCAGGCAATAACTGTGCAATAACTAAGTCGGGGTCGTTCTCCTGGCTGTTCTGCAACTCGTCTGGCTCCCACGAGTCGTCCACTATAGTGGTACGATTGATGGGTACCGCACGACTCTCTAGCTTCGAACAGTGGCCGCAGTCCGCAGGGCAGGGCCTCCTGGATAACGCATCGGCGTTGCGGTGGGCTGTGCTAGGTCGATGATTTATTTCAAAGTCGTACTCTTGTAGGCGCTCGATCCACCTAGCCACCTGTCCTTCAGGGTTCTTGAACTGCAGTAGCCATCTTAGAACAGCATGGTCGGTCCTCAGCAAGACTCTTCTGCCAAACTCGATTGATTTATGTTTTACTACGTTGGTACGGCCGCTTGGATGGTCTCCGCACTCGAAGATGTCTTGGTACCGGGCCACCAGATCTTCGATATTCCTCCGTTCTTGTTGGCTCATGCCCCTTCCCAGGAGTGTGTTTCTCCTGACGGTTGCCGGTTCGCTGTTGACGTTCATCATCCTTACTGGGACCTTAAGCCCAGTACTGACCAACGTCTTCCCAACCAGGATACCATGAGTGACTTCCTTGTCATAATCGGGTTCAATCCTGCGCACTACGTTGCCCCGGAGATCGCCATCCGGGTATGCATCCACGACCCTCTCGGTTCCTCCCGGCAAAGTAACATCTTCCGCCAATACCACTCGTACTGCGATCTCTTCTCTTGGGTGTAGGGAAAGCTCCACCTCACCCACGGGCAACACGCCGTGCCCCAGGTCTAAAGTGAACCCACACTCATTCCTAACTTCCATTCCCAGGATGAACTCGTCCGCAACGTCAGCGATCAAGGCTTGATGCTTGAACGTTTGATTCCCAATCTTCGGTGTCAAATCAATTTCCCCATGTGTGGTCACTCCGCCTCCCGTGGCAGTGCGAAGGCGTGTCTTGTTGTGCAGCAGCTGACCCTCGTCCCGTACTACGTCAGACCTGGCGATGGACTTCGTCGCTCCAGTATCCAACAGCAGAGACCGAACTCTTCCATCCTCTTCTTCAGGTTCCCCGCGTAGTCCTCGCCGGCCGTTTCTTCGCCAGGCCTTCAGCTCTTCCTTAAGTACTTCTTTAAGATCCTCTTGCGCGGGTTTCAGCTCTTCCTTAAGTACTTCTTTAAGATCCTCTTGCGCGGCTTTCAGCTCTTCCTTAAGTAATTCCTGTGCTTTTTCTGCCTTCTTTTGGCCGGCTTTTAATTCTTCCTTAAAATCCTCTAGTGCTTTTTCTGCCTTCTTTTGGCCGGCTTTCATAGTATGTTATAGTGTGGTTCATTTTGAGCAAAAAGGTTCCTATGAACATTGTCCAATTCTCAATGGGTACTGAGATACAGCCAGTTGAGTTACAGTTACTGTATAAATGAATTTATTAACACAGCATTGTCCTGATATACCCAAATTTGGTTCAATATAAGTCTCTTCTACGCTTTACTAATTCATTATGAAGTTCTGGTTTATTTTTCCGTATTGTACCAAGCAGTGTTAGATTCTTCTCTTCTAGATCGGTTTAAGCTCGAGACTTTAAACAAATTATCGGTGGTCCTCCCTGGTTTTTCCAATCCCTCTTATCATGATTGCCTTGATTGAGTTTATACTGGTGACCTATTTTACTGCTATACATATATCTTAGAATTGTAAACAAATGAGGTTTGACTATCGCAGGCTGCTCAAATCCATATTCCATATTTTCCTGGTTTAGACGTTATATATTGTTTCAAAAAACATTTACCACAGATAGTTAGCAGTTCGTCAACCGTTATCTTACTTTCTCATAGGGAATGTATGATTATTGGTGGGTAGGTACAGTGAGATATCCCATAAGCGGACACGCACTGGGCCAACGTTTTTGTCCGGTTATTAGAGGCGTCCGCTTAAGAGAAAAATCCATTTTTATGTTTAAAAAAGTTGTATTATGCAAAGGTATACGCGCTAACAATACAGACAAGAATATAAAATAATTGAAACAAAGTTATGTAATAGTTGTTACAAAATCTAAAATACTCATTTGACGTAAGGGTTTTTCTGACTGTTAATTATACTTTCCGCATGTATTTCTAAATATTTTAACAGTTTGAATACTTTAAAGTCATTACTTTCTTTAGCAAAGCATTGAAAAATGTTCACTGTTAATGCTTCCGTGTGGGTCTTGATTACATTCTCACAAATTTCTAAGTCGCCATCGTTTTCTAATTCTGCCAACTGCACATCAACGGCAGCTGATTCACCTGAAATTTCGGTTACATCATCTTCCTAGCTTATTTCCTTGTCAATGTTTATTAATTCGTCAGGGTCGACGTCTTCAATTTCTGGGATACTCCTATACAGTTCAGCCATTACTGATAAGGGTAAATCGTCCTCTGGTTCGAATTGATTACACTGGCGTAACTTGATACCCGCAGACTCCGCGGTCTCGGGGGCCCTGAGCCTAGTTTTCTTATTCTTTCATTCACTAAAAGCATTGGCGTAACTAGGATTTTTGGCTGGGGAGGGCCAGGCCCCCAACCAACCATCGTCAATACCTACCTATGTATACCTATGAAGACATGAATTTACGTACATACATAACTTTTTCGCATACATTTATTTGCATATTCTTTGACGCTGTTATACGAGGGTAGCCGCGTAAATTTCTGCAATCTAATAAAACAAAAGTTTTGTAGCCAAAATTTGTTTTTATTATTGTTTCTGAAAATATTTGCCCTTAAACTCGCATTCGGTAAAACAAATCTTCAAAACAAATTCCACTCTTCTTGAGTCACTAGAGAAACAAGGTTTTTGAAGCTTTCCACAGCATCTTCGGGAGTTCAAAATCGCACACCGCGCATGTTATCCTTTAATGGAGGAAATAGAAAGTAATCGGAAGGTAATAGGTCGGAACGGTATGGGGGATAACTTCGCAATTTTAATCCGGAAGTCTCTAAAGGTTATTTTGTTTGATATGCGGTATGACTAAAAGCATTGCCATGGTGCAGAACGATCTCATTCCTTGGGCGCTGTAAACGAGCTTTTTGAATAACGCCTGGCAGCCATACTGTTGTGTACCATTCTGCAGTAACCGTACGTCTATTTTCAAGCACGACAGTTGCGATAGGTCGTGATTTTGAGAAGAAGCAAGCAATCATTTTCTTACCAACTCTTCGAGATCTCCTCATTTTAACTAGATTATCATCTGTTGGAAACATCCATTGGGCAGACTGTAACTTAGGTTCTAGTTCAAATGCATATATCCAGCTTTCGTCACCAGTTATGATGTAAACTGCTTTATATCTACCTTCATTATATTTCTTTTACCAATCCACATGCTGTTGTTGTGTTTCTGTTAAACTGTGTGGTATCCACCCACAACAGACTTTTCTTACAATTAAATGATTATGTAAAATCTTATTTATTGCAGTCATGTCAATGTCCAAGACACTTTCAATAATTATATACGTGACTCGATTGTCCTACTGAATCATTCTTCTCACAGCGTTTATGTTCGTATCGGTAACTGCAGAAATTGGTTCTCCTTCGCAAAAATCGTCATTAACTGACACTCGTTCAAATTTAAATTCATTAAACTAACAATAGACAGTCCTCTGATGCGAAGGCACTTGGTCACCAAAGCAGCACGAAGCAATCCAAAACTTTATTTCGGAGATATGGAACTTTTAAATGCATATTAAATTATGGCTCTAAAATTTTCTCTCGTTACATTTATTTTTGCTGCACAACACTTATTTCAAAATTAACTATGTAATAACTGTTGCAATGATCAAAACTGAATTTGGACTGTTAAACTAGAAAACAACAAACATTGGTTTTATGTCAAGTTTGATTTCCATGGTGCACTTGATCTGTTGCTTTGCAGAAATTATGGGTGCTACCCTCGTAATACTATTTGTCTGAGTAGCATATTAATAAATTATTTCTCGGTTCATAAACAACATAAAAAATGTATAGATTACTTCTTGCAACTAAATGAAGTTGGCAGTAAAAATATTATTCCAGGAGAAACAGATTTTTTTGGGAAACATCACTTGGTTTCCATTTACACGTTTTTGATCCACAATTTTTAGTTTTCTTCATTATCGTCGAAGCAAATACTTTCTTGAAAATATCCTCTTAATTGTTATTGTGATTTGTCTTTGTTCTGTCTTGGGCTAGCAACTGTGGACATTCAAACACCACAAAATTTACTTTGTTTACATAGAACACTATTAAACATAAAATTCTGGATCGTACTGTTCAAAGCTATAAACTCAACTCTTTAGGCAAGACAAACCTCCAAATAGCAAGTCACCGTAAGTCTGAACTGGATGAGCCTATAATAGGTAGTTAGCTGTATGTGCCCAGGGAGGGAGTAGTTAGCGATGCATTCAAGTTATCAGCTCATTTACTTACCCGCATATGAAATAATTGCAATTATATTTTTCTGTGCACATAAATTGGTTTTTTATTTATAGAAAACTTAAGAGAAAATAACTAAAATGGTGCACAATTAACTAAAAAAAATATTCAGACGAAAACAGTCTTTTCAAAGTAATTATTAGCTAACTAATAATGTTTTCTCTTGCATATTATTTTGAGGTTAGCTATTAACAAAAAAATCCACATAAAAAAGTCACTTATAAAAATTTGAAACCCCTACTACTGGCTTACTTGCGTCGCCCTGAGTCGATTGACACCAAAATCAGCCAATTCGGCACACGGGTTCGCTCTCAAAGTGGCGTCAAGCAAGCAAGCAATGAAAATTATTATTATGTTGGATTCGAGCCATCCGTCCAACATGGTATTTATACTATAATGTTTTTAAGCCAAAAAGGTAATAAAACCACAAAATGTAAGAACGTGTGGGGGTTGATAACCAACCCCTTAGTTTAAATGGGTTAACAATAAAAGCAGATTTTTAAATTTATTTAACTTCTATTTTTCTGGGGTGGGCCAGACGGCACTCTGGGGAGGGCCTGGCCCCCCTGGCCCCCCCGCTAGTTACGCCAATGACTAAAAGCGAGCAGAAAAAATGCTTGCTATATTTATTTTTATCATAATAGGCTGCCCACGCAAAAGGCAAAGTAGTTTTGAATTGCAGGCCTCTAAAATCAAGCGACATGGATTGTTTTGTAATAATATCGCGCATAGGGTAATGAAAATGTCGATTTCCTGCAGTCGTAACGCTGATTTGAGTTGACTTAATATCGCCCGTATAGCAAGAGAATTCTATATTTTAACAACATGATAATTAAATGTTGGAATTATGGATTGTTTTGACGCCTCACGACATTAGTTGGGTCTGCATTTTGAAGTGTCCGTACAAGAGAGATTCACAGTCTAAAAATTGCCGAAAAATGGTGTCCGTGTCCGTTTAAGAGAGTGTCCGTTTAATAGAGAAAATTTTATTAGTAAAGTTAATGCAAGCAAGTTGGTTCCCAACAAAATGTCCGTGTAAGAGAGGTGTCCGCTTATTAGAGGTGTCCGGTATGGGAGATTTCACGGCGTAATTCAAAAAATCTGTAAAGAACTGTACATGAAACTTTCCTCAGAAGTGAAAGTTTTGAAACTAAAAAAAAATTGAAAATATCGGTAAATGAATTTAATTTTTAAGGTGTCTGCCCTATAAATATATGTTGGGTCCAAAATAGCCCCTTTATCATCAAGAATAAAAATCTGAGCTATGTGCAAAATATTACTTTTATTTAACTAATAATTCTTGAGTTAAAGCAAAAATAAGCAATATTTTATTTGTCTAAACTTCTCACCCTGTATATATTTGACAGACGGACGGACAGTGAGACAAACAGAGAAACGGACAGAGAGACGGACAGACAGACGGACAGAGAGAGACAGACAAAGAGATGGACAGCGAGACGGACAAAGAGATGAAAGAGAGATGGACAGGGAGACGGACAGGGAGATGGATAGAGGGGCAGACAGAGACGGCCAGAGAGACGGCCAGAGAGACGGCCAGAGAGACGGACAAAGAGACGGACAGAGAGACGGGCAGAGAGACGGACAGATGAACAGACAGACAGGCAGAATTCAGGAAACGTATTTTTCGTCATCTAGGGACCCTGAAACGTGAAGATTTGAAGAAATCTTCGAAGGTGATTTTTTCGCGATTGCAATACTTTCTTTGTCTTTTAGATGAAGGAAGTCATTTATCTGGATCACGATTCTTTCTTGTAGGTTTGACATCATCAAAATGCAGGCATTGGGAAATTGCAGTAAATCTATTTCTATTCTACTACTGTTTCTTTGTAATCCTTTCGTTTTGAGACTGATAAAACCCTGCCGATATCAATAGACCAATAAAATGTAGAAACTCCTTCTCATTTAGCTCTTTCCATAAATCCCCATGTCTTAGTTTTCCTTCTGCATTAGTCTATGTAACGACGCATTTTATAGCATTGTCTCTAAAAAGGAGACGAAAATCCATGGAAATTGTGTCTACATTTCGATTTGCGTATATAGTAGGCTCTATTTCTTGATGCATAATATTCCGTCGTGGTTGTCGTCTCGTTTTTTGTTTTTGCAGATCTAAGTATGTACCACTTTTCAGTTTATTCTTTGACCTACAATAGAAGTTAATGTTTTTACACTAATATTGCAAATATAAGTTAGTTGCTTAACATAAAAATTTAGCAACGTATCTTCCGCACCGTTATCACCTATATGAACTCAACTTCTTCCAGCCATGATTATACTGAATGACTGAGCAGAACACTCACACTACAGAGAATACAGATTAACAGATTTGGTTATATGCACACAAAAACAGAGGAAGCATGAAGCTAAAAGTAAGGAACTAAGGGAATCCCCACGGGCTTACGCGAATGTGTTGCTGGCAATTAGGATTCATTTTCATATGTAACTGCAAAAATCATTTTACAGGCGAAAATTTAGCAAAATAGGAAACGCGTAATCAAAGCACCATTCTGAATAATAGTAGGGATCACTACTGGCAGTACTGACCCCAGTGTTATTACGTGTAACTTACATTATTTTTGTAAACCAAACATTCTACAGTCATTCTTCTTTGGCAAAACATAAAAGGTACCTACTGTCCTGTTTAAGATTTTTTAGAATTTTAGGAAAGACGATTTCGAACATATCCACTTCCAAAGAGCATGTGGGGTCTCCAGTGATCACATGGTGTTATGAGAGTTAACCCCACAATAGTATAGTAGCCATTTTACTAGTGTTATATTGATTTCAAAGTATACTTATTAGCTGACGCTGTTAAGATTTAACATGGAAAATAATAGTCAGCTATGACTAAAACTAATTTATATAAAAAATTCTGTAAGTACTGATATCCGAGGTATATTAGACAAATTTTAAGAGAAACCTCAAAAAAAAATGTAATCTTGATTTTTGGCACCCCTTTAGCACCCTACGAGTGACCCTTCAAAAGTTCCCGTCTCTGGGTGCCGACGTCGTAGTTTTTTGGAGCAAGAAGCAGAAGAAACTGTGCGTTTATTAGAAAAAATCAGGATAAAGTACCTTACCTCTTCATATTACAGAAAAGTGTAATTAAAAAAAGTTGTTCAGAATGTAAAATTATATCCCATTGCAAAATTTCAGAAATGTTTGCCTACTTAGGAAACCGTATGTGTAAGATGAAGCACTTTGGCAATTTCCCTGTAATAAAAACGGTTCGATATTTCTGAAATTTTGCATGGGACCCTAATATTAGATTCTGAACAACTTTTTTTAATGCTATTTTGCCGTGTTCAAAACAGAAAAGGTACTTTATCTACGACCACTACTAAACGTAGGCCTTTTAGTGCTAGCTTGTTTCACTAAAAGTGACGTTTTATAGTTTAGCGTGGTTAAAGAATTCAGCTGTTTACTTTTAGCCCATGTGCTGAAAGTGAAGTGAGGTTATGAAACTACAATTTCGAACTGGAAGCTTTGTTTCATAATTTTCATGTCTCGTGCATAAACGTCGACTTTTAGCACTTGTTGCATAAATAGCTATTACCTGAACAAAAGATATTTTTTAGCTACTGCCGAGGCCTTCTGCTATGACGCTGGCACTCCAAAGAGGGGACTTAATTGGTTGCTCGTATAGTGCTAAGGAACTACATTTTTATGCCTGGGCTATGACTCAATTGACTTTTTTTTGTTGAGTAATAACTCACTAATCCAGTCAGTTATACTGTTCGGGTTCAAGATAACACCGAGCACTTCCTCATTAACAAAATTATTTTTTAATGGAACACTGCCTTTTATAGATAAGTGCTTATTAACGCACAAAAAATTAAAATTGAAAACCTAAGTGAATATATATTTATTTGTTACATTGTTTTATGATACATTTTATTTATGCGGAAGAATGTTGTTTAATTTAGTTTAATTAGCTATAATCACTTTTGAATTTGCATGGTTATATTAAATTTAACTAATGCTATTCTAGTAATATAAAAACTATGTGATTGTTAAAGTTTATGTTTAATTTAATACTAGCGATCCTCTCTTTGTACTCAAAATTTATTCGAAACTATTGAATCACCCAAGCTACGCTTTGCTTCGCTAATTACATGATTTAATTAAATTAAATATAATTTAATTTTTACTTTACTTTTTCCTACTTTTTTTATAAATAAAAACTAGCCTATGATCTAAGTCTAAAAATTAGCACAATTTTGGAGAAGATAGCGAACAAACATACATACAAAGAAAGAGACCACCGATTTTATGGTATAGATTCTCGTTTGTAATTGGTAGAGCTAACATAAAAAGCTATAAATTTTATTAATTAATTGTAATGAATGACCACGATATTTTACACAAAAATTGATTAATATTTTTCTTTGCAGGATGGTGCATCACAATTGCAGTTCTGCTCCGACAAGTGCTTAAATCAATACAAAATGCATATATTCTGCCGAGAAACACGAGCACATCTAGAAATGCATCCGCATCTTCCTGATGATCCTGCATCGGGTGGTGGTTTAATAACTCCTGATTTGTGGTTGAAGAATTGTAAATCACCAGAACCGAGCAGTTCTTCTCCGCCGATGTCACCAAAAATCGCAGACAATCTTCCTCAAACTTCTCCTCTGCCTCTTATTACGGTGGCACATCCTTCAAAGTTTATGATGCCTAAGCATGAAAATCAAGAAACTGTAAAAAGACAAAGAACGAAAGTTCAGAAAAAACACAGAAAGAGATGTCCTGCAACGGCAACATGTTCTTCGGCAGTAAAATCGCCGCCAATATCGGAAATTCCTCAAGATCTTCGAGTGCGTCATACACCCCCATCAAGCAGCTTTGATAATTTGCAATTTGTGGAAGAGCAGCGCCCACATACGTATGGAAGAAGCTTCATGGACCATTTTCAGGGGCCTTTTTTTAATATTCCCAATGGTTTTCCTGGACCTCATCCAAGGCTTATGCCCCCTCAGTTATTTAATCACCCTCAACTGCCTCTTCCATCACAGCCTCCACCTTCAACAAGTCTTCTACCTCCCGTAACGGTTTTAGTTCCTTACCCCATAATCATACCGCTGCCCTTGCCTATTCCGATTCCTATACCATTTCCCAGCGACAGTAAACATAAATTAGATGACCTAATTAATAAAGAGGATAAAAATAGTATTTCTAGTCAAATTGGAAATGATTCAACAGAGTCTCGAACAGAAGGTGGTGCTAGTCATAAAAGCATGGACGAGAAAGAAAACGTTGAAGAAAAAGCCACCGATAAGACAGAGAAAGGAAAAGATAATCATGTAGATGTATTAAATGGAACTGCCAGCCCACTTAGGAAAAGAAAGAGAATTGTAGAGTCAAAACCCAAGATGGTTTCAGTTAAAAGTAAAAATTCTGTGCCTGTATAATTTTGAATTGAGCATCAAGTAAGGAAGGTGGAAATAGTATTATTTAGTATAATTGAGTTTTTGAATTATATGTAAAGAAAGGGATATAGATGTGGCACAAATCTGACATTTTATTTAACTATCATAAAATTGTACGTTTATTAGGTATTAAATGTTTCCATTTTTAAAATTTTAATAGATATAATTTTTGTTAAATATAATACTTAATAGTTATTTAACAAACAAGTGTGTTAATGAGAGCGATTACTAATCGAGATATTATTGAGATTATTAACCGCCGATTAACACACGAGTTAGTTACAATATTTTTTGTTGATCGTATCTTATTAAATTGGAGAAAATGTTATTTGATTGCATGACAAAAACTTAAAAATGTTGACATTCATGGTAGCTTTGATTTTCTATACTAAAATCGTTTATTAATAGAAAATCATCAATTAATAGGAGTCATTAATAAACGATTTTAGACAATTAAAAAATCATACATTAATAAGGGCTATTAATGAACGATTTTGTATGCATTAACGTAATCCATAAATAAAAGATCAACAGAAATTGTTATTAAATTATTACGAGGGCTGCTGGCAATACTTTTAGAATCTAGTAGTTCTAGTGGTGCTAGCGTTTTTCAACTGTTATATTCGTAAAATTTGACGTTTTTCACCGATAATTCAATTGCCAGTTCATACCCAAGTGAACTAGTTTTGTTTACACGGCATTTTATAAAAGGTAATTTTGTGTAAAAATGTAACTGTCACGTGACATGATTTTTTACTACTTCAAATGTGGCCTAACGCCAAAACAATGCATCGATTGACTACATTTGGCTTTTGGGGATGAAGCACCATCCAAGAGCAGTGTTTGCAATTGGGTTTGCCGAATTTCAGCGTAGACGCACCACTCTCACTGACGAATTTCGTGAAGGTCGTCGATCAACATCTGTTGTTGCCACTAATGTTGATGCTGTGCATAAAACGATTGAGCGAGATCAGCATGTGACATACCGTGACATTCATGCATCTTTGGGCATTGACTTGAAAGAAATACACACGATTTTGTATGATCATTTGATTGTACGGAAGCTTTGTAGTCGTTTGTAGAATTCTACAAAGAATAACAGTCATACTGGACAATAAACTGCGTAAGGAACAGAATGTGTTTAGGAGAACGAGGTCATGCATAGACCATATTAACACTTTGCGTATTATTATGGAACAGTCTGTAGAATACCAATCGCCACTTTACCTGCTGTTTATTGATTTCGAAAGAGCTTTTGATTCGGTTAATAGAGAGTATATATGAGGAGCTCTTGAGAACAAAGGCCTGCCGGGAAAATTCATAAGACTAATAAAAGAGGGCTATAATGGTTATGAATGTAGCATATCGCATGAGGGCAAACTATCAGCACCGTTTAAAACAAAGAATGGGGTACGCCAAGGCTGTATTATGTCACCGTTATTATTTCTTGTAGCTTTAGATGAAGTTCTATTAAACACAACAACCAAGGGAAGTAGAGGAATCACCTGGGGTATAACAGAAACATTACAAGATCTTGACTTCGCTGACAACATATGTTTGCTAGCTCACAGTGGTAAACATATCAAGGAAAACGCAACTGATTTAAATAGGGAAGCTGGTAAAGCCAGAATGAAATTAAATAAACCCAAAACTAAATCAATGCAGATAAACACTAAGCCTACGCAGATATCCATTGACAACGATATCATAGAACAAGTAAACGAGTTTACACATCTAGGAAGTGTGATGGCCTATGAAGATGGTGTACTAAAAGATGTGTGCGCAAGGATCAATAAAGCGAGAGCTGTGTACATCTCACTAAATCAAATATGGAAGTGTAACAACTTAAACTTAAAAGTGTTTAACTCAATGGTAAAACCGGTACTTTTATACGGGTCTGAAAGCTGGTCAATGACTAACATTATTAAACAAAAGTTGAGAGTGTTTATAAATAGGTGCTTACGATTTATACTTAAAATATGGTGGCCTGAAGTTGTGAGTAATGTGGAACTGTGGAGGAGAGCGAACCAAGAAGATATAGTGTTGGAAATTAGGAGGAAAATGGGATGGTTAGGACACACCTTAAGAAAAGACCCAAAGGTGATATGCAAGAAAGTTTTACAATGGAACCCTCAGGGCTCAAGGAAGCAAGGGCACCCCAGGGAGACGTGGAGAAGAACTCTACAGAAAGAAACCAACAAGTCCATTGCACAGCTCGGTTCCATAGCAAGGAACCGAACGGAATGGAAAAACTTAACCAACACCCTATGTCCCACGAGGGACTAACGGGACATAAGTAAGTAAGTAAGTTTGTAGTCGTTGGATCCCACACAATTTGACAGAAGCGCTTGTCAAATGGTGCAAAGAAATGCTCAAGAAATTCAACCAAGGTAATTCAAATTTAGTCTACAGCATCGTTACTGGTGACAAAACTTAGATCTCTTCGTACTAGCCCGAAAGTAAACAACAAATAAAAACCAACAAAAGTTGCGTTCACGCAGTGCTGCGAAGTAATGTTAGTTTTTTTTTCAGTTTAACTGGACATTTAGCAACTGTGGCTTTAGAAGATTGAAGGACTGTGAATGCTGATTGGTATACCACAAATTGTTTGCCGGTTGTTATCGATGAAATAAGAAAAAACAATCTGGAAAAATGCAGTATCTTGGACCACTCTAAAACACCTTGAAAATGTTCGCGCAGTTCTCTTTGTAACAGCAGCAGCAGCAATTTGAACTACCATTCCTGGAGCTAGTAATATAAGTGGGTACTAAGTACACACAAATCTTAAACTTTAGCTAACCTAAAATGATAGCTCCTGCGCATGAGGCAGAAGTGGTCTACGATACTGCATTTTAGCCAAACAATCAATTTTGGCGAATTATTCTGCATCATGACAATGCCATCAGTCACTCAGCTCGTCAAACAGTTGATTTTTTTGTCCAGTAAACATGTCGAATTAATGACATTGCGTGTATTCACCTGATTTATCACTTAATGACTTCTTTTTGTTCCCAAACATCAAAAATAAGATGCGTGGTGAGCGATTTTCGTCACCTGAAGCAGCGGTTGAAAGTTTACGGACACTGGTTTCCCAGTTACCAGCTTGAGAGTAGAAAAAGTGCTTCGTAAATTGGTTTGAGTGTATTGACATCAAAGGCGAATACTTCAAAAAACAATAAAGCCATTAACCAAATTTCATATGTGTTTTTTCATTTCCTTTCCAGAAACATTGCCAGCAGCCCTTGTATATTGTCACAAACTACATACACACACACACATACACACTCACACATACCGGTGCCGTAATGTTTGTGTGGACACCGGAAATAAACTCAATTGTGTCGACTTCTGTTTGAGAATAACCACTAAATTTTGCTATTTGTGGATAATTTAGTCCTATAACTTAATCCATTTTTTGATACACCTCAATTTCGATACAATTGGAAAAAAATTATTGAGTGGAAGGATACACTTTTAGTTACTACACAATTAAGTGGACCATCCCCAACTTTGGGTATATTTAAATGTTGGGGATCAAATCCGAGTAAATTAAATTATTTCAATGTAGAACTCTCTTAATTTTGTTTAATTAAACTTTGAACGCACATACAACCACCGTTTCATCTTTTTTACAAGGTGGTCAGCAAATTAGCTACCCCAACTGATTCTGCAAAAATGTGCCAATTTAGGATAGGACTACATTTCTAAAATTTGGTATTTACGAATACGCTTTCCTGTAAACAAGTATGTAAACTTTAACAAATTGTTAGAGTTGTCTCTAACTTTTGCAAGGCAATGGAACATTACCGTACATTTTAAGTATAAAATTTATTGTTGACCAGTGCTTGAACAGTGTTACAAGATATATAAAAACGGGAAATATAAGTATTAATAAATTAATATTGTTTTAATGATTAAGTAGAAAATATAGGTCTTGTAAACCAAAACTAGGCACAGTCTTATAAAAAACCCAGAAGAAGAGTGACTCTTATTATTAATATTCAAAATGAATATTTCATATTTCATGAATAATTACTTTCTGGTAATTCAATTACTAAATTACTGATCTCGATTGGTTATTAAATCTCTAGAACCTAAAAAATAAGATAAAGCCTTATTAAGTTACATGTACAACCTAATTGAGAATCTGCTACACCCCATCATCATGGCAAGCTGGAACAAAGAGACTGTCCCAGATACATGGAAAGAAGGAATCATAGTAAAAATTCCCAAAAAAGGAGACCTAAGCTACTGTGAAAATTGGAGAGGTATAACGCTTCTGAACGCTATTAATAAAATAATTGCTACAATACTGAACAACCGCATCTTCGAAAAGATAGAACCAACACTGAGAAATGAGCAAGCAGGCTTCAGATCCGGACAAGCGTGCATTGATTATATAAATACAGTCCGTATAATCATAAAGTAATCAATAGAGTGGAACTCGTCCCTATATTTAATATTTATAGACTTCAAGCGCGCCTTCGATAGCCTTAACCAGAAAGCTATATGGAAAATCCTAATTCAAAAAGGCATCCGGCGGAACTAATTAATATAATGAAAAGCCTGTACAACAACGCGACATGTAAAATACTACACAACGGCAGACTCAGTAATACCATTTCAGTAACAAACGGAGTGAAGCAGGGTTGCCCCCTATCCCCTTTGCTATTTAATATAGCACTAGATTGGGCGATGAAATCCGCTAATACAGAAAACAGGGGAATTCGGTGGACACTGCAGGAACGGCTTGAAGACCTCAAATATGCTGACGATATTTGCCTGCTGAGTCACAGACACGAAGATATGTCCGCAAAACTACAGCAACTGACTACAGAAGCAGAACATGTAGGTCTCAAAATCAATATAGAGAAGACAAAGTCACTCCGAATCGGCACCCAAAACCGGAACAAATTCTATGTGATTAACCAAGAGATAGAGGAGGTAGACCAGTTCTGTTACCTAGGTTCGATCATAACCAAGAATAGAGGCACAGAAGAAGACGTTAAAACGCGTATCAGGAAAGCAAGACAGGCTTTTGGAATGCTGAATAGAATATGGTCATCAACGGTTATAACCAGGCAGACCAAAATAAGAGTTTTCAACACCAACGTCAAAACTGTGCTTTTGTATGGTTGTGAAACGTGTAAAACCACAACAGGCATCTCATCCGAACTACAAATTTTCATAAATCGGTGTCTTTGCAGGATTTGCCGTATTTTCTGGCCAGAGGTGAACAACTGTGGAGGATCACAAACGAAAGAAAAATAACTAATGATATCCGCAAACGAAAATGGAGTTGGATCGGCCATGTTCTGCGACGAGACCAAAATGAGATCTCTAGGCGAGCAATGGAATGGAATCCCCAGGGAGCGAGAAATCAAGGCAGGCCAAAATTAACATGGAAACGCACAGTCCTAAAATAAATAAGAGACGACAACAAAACGTGAAACGAAATAAAAATAATAGCCCGAAATCGAGTCCGATGGCGACACTTTGTGGAGGCCCTATGCTCCAACTAGGAGCGGAAAGGAATATATATATATACATGTTAAGCAAATTGCAAAAGGGCATTACTGGCGCAATATAAATAAAATTTATCATTTTCTATGACTGGTCGGACACTGGTGGATCCAAAGGGGTGTCAATGGGGTCAATTTACACCCCTTTGGGCCTTTTAAAAAATGTATTCGGGTAAAAAGTTGACTACTCTGTTTTAATTGTAGACAAAACATACACTTACAGTAACCTCCTGTAATTTAAATTTGAATTTTTGGAATGCTTCTTACCAAGGCGGTCTATATTGTTCCAGGCCATGACACTGGCTCTGTTGCCAGATTGTGTGATAGGCCATTCCAAGACACACTAAGTTTTGTTTGTTTGAAATATATTTGACATTAAAAACTATGTTGACAAGCCAATTCATATAAGTTACAAAAATGCCTTTGAAGTGTTGCGTACCAAGCTGCAGGTCAACATACGCTTCATCAGTTGCTCCATATGTTAGCGTGTTAGGGTTTCCATTTAATAAAATAGTGACACAAAAATGGAGAGAAGTTTTGAATTGAGAAAACTGGCGGATTGGAAAGGTTACTGTTGTGGTGAAAAGCACTTTAAAAGAGCAATAAGATGTAGAGATTTATTCCACTGTAATATCACTAGCTCCCAGGCAAGTTATTTTGAAGAAATTGCTATTTTAGATAAAGTCAAAATTAGTAGCAATGGAGAATTAGGTAGTACCTACCCATTAGGAATTGTTTTTAAATTGAATATAACAGTGAAGTGCCGCACTAAGATCAGTGGCGGTGCAAGAGCACCTTGGGCCCCTAAGCAAATATAAAAATGGCCCCACTTGTAAAAAGATTTATATACTTAATGAATTGTATATTTATAATTATAGTATAGAGAGTAAGCGTTTAACAAAAAATAAAATAACATCCTATTCTAACAAATAGAGTACCTAGTAAATGCCTAACATTTAGCACATTTTATAACTAACATATCTAACAAAATATCAATTAAAAATATAAAACTAAATAAAATCGTGAAGTTGGAATAAGCACAAATACAAAGAAAACTGATGGATAAATATCTACCTAGGTAACACTAGTAAAATAAAATATTATTCAGGTAAAATCCTAAGAACCCACGTCAAAATAGGTAACAAATACTTAGTATTTATTAGTATCATTAATATCTGTAAAACGCCGTAAAAATAAATTGATCAAAAATAAAAAATGTATCTTTCTGGCCTTATTGACAGCAAATTGTTCCACAAGATTTTTATGTCCATCGTAGACGATGCCTTTTGCTCAATTGACAAAACCGAAAGGTCATGTAGCCTATCTTAGCTCCTAGAATTTTTTAAATAGGCTAATGTTTTTTTATTTTCAACTTGCTAAATGATCTTTTTATTGTGGCTAATGTTACAGGTAGAGTCAAGAATAAAAGATAAAACAAATGCAGTAATAATCTCGCCAAAATTGCTTTCGAGATCATTATATTTCTGTAGGAATAAACTTGTTAAATCTGGAACAGTCATGCTATCATTTAAATCCTCTTTTAGTAACGAGGTAGCGTTCACAAACTGAATGGCGAGATTATTATTGAGGACATCAGGATACTTTTTCTGCAGCAAATCACATCAGACTTGTTCAGCTTCTTGCATTCTTAAATTTTTTTTTTCTAAAAATTCAAAGCTCTCAAATCGAGTCTGATCGCTGATGACTGATAACAGTAATAACTGAGTGTGGGGACTGAGGTTGCAGTGCTATCAATCTATACCCAAATGAAGTAGAAGATATCGAGATATTTAATAAGCGAATACAGAACTTACCGGGCCCCCCAAAGGGCCCTCTAAGAGCCCGGGCCCCTAAGCAACGCTTATTCCCGCTTATGCATATCACCGCCACTGAAAGATGTAAATAGCAGTGATTTTATAGATTTTTTTCAACTGGCATGTGTCAAAATGATGTAGGTAGTGCACTGACAGATTGTTCATTTTGTGACCAAAACTAGTAATTTTTAGTTAAAGGTTGGCAAAGCCATGTTGCCAGATTGTGGTAGGCCATTTCAAAGGTCACTTTATAGGCCCAGTGTCATGGCCTGGAACAATATATAGACCGCCTTGTTCTTACACATTCTACATTTCTTTTTAATTCTAATTGGCGCAAATTTGCTCTACACCCCTAGCGTTGGTGGGAATTTTCGTCGCTCTTTGTTGCCGATTCTGTGACTTCTCCAGTGTTTACTTACCAATCTCTAGTAAACAAAATAATCAATTACAATTTTTGTAATAATATAATGTTTTCATGGTTTGTTTTAAATTGTACGACTAGTTAGTCAAAGTTTAAAATATGCAAAGCATGTAAAATATCAATTATAAAAATAAGTACTGGTATGTAAAACAATGCTTATTTTAAAACATATATTCTCTATTTTTGACTCATAAAGTTTTACGTTTAAAAATTGAGTAAAAATCGAAACGTCCCCACTTTTTGCAATCAGTTGTGAAAAATAAAATATTTCACAAGCAGTGATAAAAATAGTATATTAAAGTATGAGTGAATACGCTACGCCGTCGTGCTAGAAAACTCGCTCGTGTTTTAAAGACCAGTTATCCACGAATACTTTACGCTATTTTTTATTATACCTGCAATACTGGAAATAAATTACGCACTAAAAACTTAGAAATAATTTTTGTCGTGATAAATCGAGAGGGCATAATAATATTGCTACTATAGTTACGAGAATTGTTTACGTTTTTGTCGCGTCCACGTCCGTTGTTGCAGTCAGTCGTTTCCTTGACAACCTTCAAAGCTCGGCGTGCTTTAATCGCCTGTTTTCGCACGCTCAGGCGTGCTTTAAACGGCGATTCTGTTGCAGGTATAATAAAAAAATATTTATAAAACCAGTTAGAAAATGTCTCATTTTGTGTAACGCTTGGTATGTATGGTTAAATGTCAATGAATTGATAATCAAGTAGTTACGTTTTCGCATTTTCGTGTATCAGTTTTGTGACATAATGAATCTTTCATAAGTGGTTGTAATAGTAATTTACATTACGAGACCGGAAAGTAGTGTTTTGCAGTTCGAACCAAGCAGATTGGGGAGACCTATGAAACAATTTCCGGTCATGTATCGTACAATATACTATTTTACGACAACCGAGTCCATACTTTCAACCTTGCGAATTCCCTTTCGGTAACTCAAAAACAATTATGACATTAGTATCTATTATTTGAGTTATCCAAACAATAACACAAACTTGTTTCCATAGTAACGAAGACAACAGGGACTGGCAAAAGCTTTTACCGATCCCACATGCTCGTTTTTCGATCTTGACCGGCGAAACGTTACTTTCTGGCGAAAAAAATCTCCAGAAAATGCATATTTTCCGGTCGGTCATAAAAAATTGCTATTTTAGGCACCCGTCCTGAAAATCATGCATTACTGTTTAATTTGTAGACCGGCAAATATTTCTTTACAAGACAATTTTGAAAAATTGACGTACTGATTGGTTTGCAATATTTGTTGACTGTGGTTACTAACGAAATCAACTAGAAATATTTCTAGATTTTTACGAACGTATACTGCTTGTTTGTTATGTAATGTTCCAATATTTAGGTAAAATTAAGAAGAAACGCGAGTTTCTAAAAAAATGTTGAAGGTAACTCATCCGGAGACGCCCTTTACAAGACTTATAGACTTCCACACTTCGCCTGGCCTTTTCGGACTTGTTAAGAAAACTGCTATTATTTTTCATAACTGGTTGCGAAAAATGAGACGTTTTAACACTTCCTTCAGTTTTGAAAAGTTACACTTTATATGTCAAAATTAGAAAAAGTTTATTACGTCACCCAATTGATATGCGAAAACGCAAAAGCGTTACCTATTTGATTTTCAATTCATTGACATGACATTTATAATTTTATTAAAGTTTAAAAAACTGATTTTATCACAATTGAAAAATCTTGTTAGGAAATTCGACCTAAAAAATAAACATTAGATGGCTTTATACAAAAACCAAAAACCACTACCCTTCATGTCAATCAGGATAAGACGGAAGAAATTTAAAATCCAGAGAAAGCAGATGATTTGTCAACAAATTCCACAGAGACTGAAACCGCATTCACCTCTATTCCTGCTAATAATGGGAATGTCGGAAGATTGTCAAACGACTTACTTTGACGGCACTGATCGACTTGAAAATCTTTTTGATTTAAAGAAAAAATAATTATTGGACAACCCTTACGTTCCCTGAAAAACATACGTATTTCCTTTCTCAGAAAATATTACATGGCAAAGTAATTACAAGACATTTTAATAGTAGTTATTTGGATAAATATACTTGTCTTGTCTATTCGCATATAAAATAATGAGTTTTTTGCCTGTTTTGTGAAATTTTTGCTGCTACTGTAATTGGTCAAAGCAAATGTCGAAACGAAGCAGGTTTCTTAGTTAGAAGCCGTCAAAAAGAATTGGTAATCTGTTTGGAAAAGAAGGCACGAAAATATCAAATACTTAACTGTTCGATCTACAAAAATTAGTTGACCCCCCCTTACGAAGTCTCTGGTTCCGCCTATGTGGTCGGATAACAGCTAATTTTGTGCAAGAACAAACGGATATTTGGTATAGATGCGATGTACATGTGTTGTGTCTTTTATAGTGCAACTTGGGCAGGATGTAGCACTGCAGCTTGCTAATAGTGATTGTATTAGAAGCGAAAAATATGTTTGCGGTAAGTACACATTACAGTCAAGTATGGTAAAAAAATAATTTAATTTTTTTCTTAATGGTTGACAACAATTACCTAGCTTCATTAGACGATATTGGTTCATCATAATTACTTATTAATTTCAATTTTCTTGTTTTAAACTATGTACTAGGACAGGTAACCCAATAAGTTCGTACGTTTTTTGGTGGTAAAATATAAATATTTATTAAGAAACAATAATACACTATTATTCATCGAAGTAATTACCATCACACTCAATGATCTTTTGCCAACGTGACACCAATTTTTGTATGCCAGTATTGTAGAACTCTATGGATAAAAAAATTGACGGACTGCACTTATTACATCAACTCGAGTTATGAACTGCCTATGCCTCATACAGTTGTCAAAAGACAAAAAAAGGTGGTAATCACTTGGCGAAATGTCAGGAGACTATAAAGGGTGTGGTAACGTTTCCTAGTCAAGTTTGCAATTTTTTTCCCGGGTCATTCTTGTGGTATGCGGCCTGGCGTTATCCTGTAAGAATACCACTTTCTTTCGATTGATCAAAGAAGGCTGTTTTTGGATGAGTGCTGCTTGCCTGCTTGTACTTGCTGAAGCTGTTCACAATACAAATTAGCAGTGATGGTTTGACCCGTTTCCAAAAACTCATAATGGAAAATTCTGGTTGCTGTCCACCAAACACACAATAAAATCTTATTTGGGTGCAAGAAAGCCTTGGGAGTGTGTGGTACCCAATCAGTAGGCCCCAACCAATGATACGAACGCTTAGAATTTGAGTACAATATCAACTTTTCGTCGTAGGTTAGCAACCGATCAAGAAAAGGTTCATTATGTTTGCCGAACAAAGTAAGACGACTTAATTTGTTATCATTTGACAATTCATGTGGGACCCATTTGCTTAACTTCCACGTCATTCCTTGCTGATGAAGGTGCAAATGAATGGTTTCATCACTCACATTGAACCTTTCTGCAAGCTCTAGGCACGTTGTCCTGGCATTTGCCTGCACAACCTGTTGAATATCCTCGTTGTTAATGATCTTCGGTCTCCCAGATCGTGTTTCATCGGTCAAGCTGAGATCTCCCGAAGAAAATTTCTTGAACCACTTCTCTGCTGTTCGATCACTTACGGCATCATCTCCGAATGCGGTACATAATTTTTGCGCCGCCACAGGAGCTTTGGTACCGAGTTTGTACTGATAGAGTAAACAACCTCGAATTAAAGGCTCATTCGTTGCAATTTTCAACTATTTAAAACTAGGACTTAAACAATTGCCACCAAATGTGTATGTATCCGATAAAAGAAGGATTCATACTAAAGTAGATGACAGATAAAAAACAAGTGGTATCGATTACCAACGTAACAAATATTCATGCACTCTGCTGTATACAAAAACCGCACGAACTTATTTGGTTACCTGATATATACACAAATTTTCTTCATGTGCCAATCCGTTATCGGATGATAGTGATCATTCGGGCTATCCTGACTTTGTTCACGGCTACTTTAACAGTTCTGTGGTAGTCGTCTGGAACCATGTCCTTAGATTTTTCAACCAGGATATGCGTCTTTTACCGGGACCCCTCTTCCCACCCATCCTTCCCTGCAGCACTAGTTGAAGTAATCTATAACATTGTTCGTTCCTCATAACATGTCCCAAATATTCGAGTTTTCTTCGTTTTACTGTGTTGACGATCTCCATCTTTTAATCTATCTTTCCTAATACTTTTTTGTTGCTAACATGATATTCTTAATAGTGATCTGTAGAGTCACATTTTGAATGCCTCTAGTTGCTTGCTGGGAGCTGTTATTATCCAGGTTTCAACTCCGTAGAGAAGAGTACGGAAGACATAGCAGCGTAGGAGTCTGATCTTTGTTTCCATATTTAATTCTCGACTCTTGAGTAAATTAGACATTTTTATAAAAGCTCCCCTAGCCTTCTCTATGTGACACCTTATCTCTAGTGAGTGATAGTACTGGTCGTTAATTGTGTTGCCGAGGTACCTACGTGAATGTCTTAGTTCTTCCTATATCTTTTTGATTAACGAGCAGTTTGCCTTATTGTATTGGATTTTTGGTTATCACCATGTATTTCGTTTTCTTTATGTTTATGTTGATGCCAAATTTGCGACTATTTTGTGATACTTTATTCATTAGTTCCTGCAAATCGTGTAAGTTTTCTGCTAATATTACTGTGTCACCGGCGAATCTTATGTTATTGATTCTTTCTCCATTTACTATTACTCCCGTTGAGGTATTTTGTAATGCTTGACTAAATATTGTCTCAGAGTAAATGTTAAATAGAAATGGTGACAATATACATCCTTGGCGTACACCTCGTTGGATTTATATAGCTTCCGATATTTCTTCTTTATATTTTATTTGTGCCGTTTGATTCTAATAAAGATTTTTTATGATGCGAATATCTTTGTCATCTATTCCGATTGTTTTCGATATATCAATAAGTTTGGGATATTGTACTCTGTGAAACGCTTTCTGGTAGTCTATAAAGCATAGGTGCACATCACAACTCACATCTCTGCATCGTTGAATAAGAACTTGAGTACAAAACAATGCTTCTCTTGTTGCTTATCGAAATCCAAATTGAGTGGGTCCCATGTGTTGTTCACAGAGCGTATACAAACGTTGGTGGATTATTTTCAAGAAGGCTGTTAAAAGCTGGCTCATCAGGCTGATTACTTGGTGGTTCTTGCATTTTTTGGAATTCGCTTTTTTACGGATTGCTATAAACATTGAATTTAACCATTCCAGAGGGATATTCTCTGAGTCGTAGATTTTGTTAAAGAAGTGAGTCTTCCTATATTTTATCGTCTAATAGTTTTAAAAGTTCACCATGAACGCTATCAGCTCCTGGCGCCTTGCTGTCTTTCATAAGGAATAATGCCTTCTTAATTTCGTCTTTTGTAATTGTTAGGCTGGTAAAGTATTCTGGTATTTCTACCTCTGTCCGGTGATTTTTAAATAATTCTTTTATATAATTCTGCCATGTCTCCATTCCATTTTGTTTGTCTGTTATCCACACACCGTTATCGTCTACCAGATTTCCAGTGAGTGTTTTGTAAAGACCTGCTGCTTCTTTCACTTTTTTGTGTAGGTTAAAGTTGTCGTGTATCTTTTCTAATTCCTCATTTTTCATTGTACCAGTTACTTTTGGCATGTCTTATCTCATTTCTGATTTGTCTTTGGATATTGTTGTATTCTTTTTTGTTTGTTTGTTTAGTTTTTCGCCTTTTGCCCATTAGTATTAATATATGTTCCATCTTCGATGGTTTTCTCTTTTGTGTATCTTGTTTTAAACACTGTTCTTTTGCTGTTGTCATTGCTTGTTTGAATCTTTCTACTTCTTTTTTGATATTTTGATTTTCTTCTGTTTGTTTTAGTTTTGCATTTATATATTGTATGATGTTTTCTTCTCTGAGTTTTCTTAAATCCCAGTATTTGTTTTTTGTAAATTCCTACAAGCCTAGTTTTACGTTACAATGATTGATTTAGGCTTGTAGAAATTTAGAAAATATTTTTTTGTGGCTAAACCGTTTACCCAACTAAAATTTTGTAAGAGAAAAAATGGCTTTTAAATTAAAGTAGCTATTGAGAAAAAAAAAAATTGGTAGTGATTATACAGGGGGTTAAAAAAATATGGCTGGATAATTTATTGTGACGAAGTTTTTAAACACCCTGTAATTTTAGAAAATAGGGTTTATTCTTGAAAAAGCTGTGGTTTACTGGTACAAACACATGGCCAAAAAATGAATAAAATCTATCAAAGATTTTTCGACTTAATTGAAAAAATTAAAAAAAGTTAATCGTTTTTAAAGCCCTCTAGCGGCTAAACTAAGCAACTTTGTATATAGGTATGTTGAGTTAAATCGTTATATTTTTGCTCAAGGAATATGTAGTTAATGGATTGACCTTTTTTTCAGGGATACCCTGTGTATATTGTAATGATATACAACCATGTGTGTGTTTGAAGCAAATTTAGAAAATATTAAGGGATTACAATGGTTAAAAATAATTTGGATATTCAGGTATAAGGTGGGAAGGTAAATTTTTATGATGTTATTACAAAGTGAAGGAGAATTTAAATTGAATAGGAAATAGCTATTTGAAAAACAGATAATAAGATAACATAAAAATTGCAGTTTGAAACGAATGACAAATACTCAATTGAAATGAAATAGAAATTTAGTAGGTTTATATCAGATATATTAAAAACTAGAGTGTATATTAAGGGATTTGATATCACTAAGAACATTTCTTTTTAATTGTTGAAAATAACAAACTTAAAAAATGTAGCAAAAGATTTTGGTGTAATTAAAAATTTTGAAAATAACCCTGTTTTTATTATAAAAATGTTTTGAATAATAAAAAAGGGAATAAGTAAAATCTACGAGGTGAAATATATGTGGTAAAAACTAATGGATAGCAGAAGTACTCTACAAAAGTTAATCATTGGAGATCAAGTTTATTGGAAAAGTTAATTTGACAGAATACATCAATTAAATTGGATTATGTCAAACTGTTGGTGCTGAAGGACAGTCCAGAGGAGGATCACCAGGGTAAAAGAGTCACATTCCTGGAGGTTGGTGAATGCAGTAGTTCAGGTAGCTGCCTGCAAGTTTGGTCTGTTGGCTGCGTGCTGTAGAAAAGGGTTGAGTAGCTGATGTGTGCCGTCCAACAGAGACAGAGGTGCCCCGGTTGAATAGATAGCACAAACCAAAACTTCATCAAGTTTGTTCTGAAAAAAAAAACAGACATATTGACCTAAAGTTAACTAAAATTAATGTAATCAAATCAGAAATATCTGTTGCTTCTTGTCAATTGTGTCAATAAAACTTGACAGGGGTGGTGTTGTGAAGGTGATGGATGAAGATGACCTGAGACTATTGCCACTGCCAGTGGGAAATTATCTGCTGTTTCTTCAAATTCCTCTACATCTACAGCATTCATGGAAATTGTAGGTTGTTGACTTATATTTAAGGATGGTGTTGATTCAGCGGACGTTTTTTAAAATCACTAACAAATTTCTTTTTAATTATTAACGGACACTTTTTTTTAATGTGAAGCGAAAATTTAGTTACGTTTTTATTTGAGTACATTTTGCAGCAGTACTTGCACTCGAACAAAATATTGTTGTCCTTCTTCTTTTCATTAAACAAATTTCCAAATTTCACTTTTCGGTTTCATTGTCTACAGTTAGATACACTTTAAAACACCAGGAAACAAAATGCCTACTGCGTACACACAGCAGACAGCACACAGCGCACTACAAATCTCGCAGTCGAGTTGCTGGCTGATAGTGTGTAACTGCATATATATATAGGTACTAGCTTTTACCCGCGACTTCGTTCGCGCGAGGTTCGTTATTTGTGTATTAACTAATGACTAATTATTTTCTGTTATCCCATTCCATCCCATCCCATCCTATCCCCGTCCCTTTCTCCGTCCCCGTCTCCGTACCGTCCCATTCCGTCCCGTCCCGTCCCGTCCCGTCCCGTCTCGTCCTGTCCCGTCCTCTCCCGTCCTCTCCCCTTCCATCCCATTCCTTCCCTTCCCTTCCCTTTCCGTCCCGTCCCGTCTCGTTCCTTTTCGTCCCGTCCCTTCCTTTTCCGTCCAGTCCCTTCTTGTTCAGTCCCGTCCCGTCCAGTCCCGTCCCTTTCCGTCCCGTCCCGTCCCTTCCCCTTCCATCCCATTCCTTCCCTTTCCTTTCCGTATCATCCCGTTCCGCCCCGCCCCGCCCCGTCTCGACCCTTCCCGTCCCGTCCCGTCCCGCCCGTTTCCCTCCCGTCCAGTCCCGTCCCTTCCCGTCCCGTCCCGCCCCTCCTCTTCCATCCCATCCCCTCCCCTTCCATCCCATCCTTTTCCTTCCCATTTCCGTCCCGTCCGTCCCGCCCCGCCCCGACCCGTCCCGCCCCGCCCCGTCCCGCTTTGCCCCGTCCCGTCCCGTCCCGTTCCGTCCCTTCCCTTCCCGTTCAGTCCCGTCCCGCTCAGTCCCGTTCCGTCCAGTCTAGTCCCGTCCCGCCCCGTTTCTTCCCTTATGTCATGTTCACCGTCTTGGACTTAAAAATAAATGCCATTTTCGCAATCAACGTCCCAATAAACCTCAATAACGACACCCATATCGATTTTTAGGCTTACTTACCCCATTTCACCCCCTAAGGGGTTGATTTTCGGAAAATCAAGAAATACGTGTTTGCTTATTTGTTTTTAGGAGTACTCCTACGAAGTTTCAAGTGGAAATGTCTATTTAATATTATTTTTCCATACAAAATTGGAACCCCCATTTTACCCCTTTAGGGGTTGAATTTCGAAATATCCTTTCTTATTCCTTGTATACATCATAAAGGGAACCTCTGTGCAAAATTTCAGCTTTCTAGGTCCAAGGGTTTGGGCTGGGCGTTGATGAGTGAGTGAGTCAGTCAGGACTTTTAGAAATATATATAAGATATACACCGATACACGTCACTGTCAGACTGCAATTGCTACAAGCAAACAAGTATGAACACGCAGAAAGATTGCACACGTGACACGGCGCGGCACAAACATCAATATTGCTGAGAATTTTGCCACATTTTTGGCAATATTCCTGTAAACGTTGCCATTCTCGACAACATTCCAATTTTCCAATCTTCCCCCAATCTGGCAATATTGCCGGACCTCAAGCAACTTTCCGGGAATATTCCCAATAGGCAATTTTGCCTAAATGGGAGTTTCCGATGGCTCATTGTTAGTTAGGATACATGCAAACTGCTGTAGTATGTGAACACTGTGATGTCACGGTAATTTTTTTCCTATCAATAATTGCTCAAAATTCAACATTTCGCAGCTGTGTATACGCAACACTCAAGTTTGTAAAAAATGAAGCAAAAACATTGAATGTGACTACTCCCATTATAACCTTTGATCAGTGCTTCTGGAAAAGAGGATGAAAGTAATATTTGTTGACCACAAAGGAGAATTTTTGTTCACGCGTTCTCAGAATGTGACACCATCCTACACTATGGGGTTGGCAGATGGTTGATAAAGAATATCAGCCTATTTTAACGGACATAAGCCCAGCGCCAGACAAACTTAAACATGATACACTGTGTCTGTCAAACTGCAATTGATTATTCGTGTAACAGTACGAGATGCACATATCGCAGATATGGACTTCCATGTTCAATAGTTTGCAAAAACAGTTGTGGAAAGGACTGCACAAACACTACAGCCAATTTTGATGAAGACGAAGATGACGGGGTTTTATGAATAGTCTATGTTATGCAGTGACAGCATTGATAAAATATTACAGTGATAAAAAATCTGTAAAGGGGTTTACACGAAACTACCCTCGCGCGAATTCGATAAAGTTGCAAATAAAAAAAATGTAGTCCGCTGGGGGTTTGAACTCTACCCCTCCCAGGCGAATATGTGAGTGGGAGTTTCTGGATTATCGCTAGAACAACGGCTTCATGGCCGCATTCCATTTCATCGAGTTTCTTCTGTGCTATAAAGATACGATATTCCGTACCATTTCTGAGTTTTTACCTGTATCTGTTAGGTCTCATTTTCGCCAATGATAAAACTTGAGCTATATTCAAATTATTATTTTTATCTTTTGTAAATAAAAGAAGTGGAAGTTGTGTCACTAAATAAGAAAAATTAAAGGCAACTAGGGATAAAATATTTTAACGTTCCCTATAATACTGAATCAAAAAAATCTGTAAAAGGCTTTACCCAGAATTTCCCCCTTCAACATTGTGATATTAAATAATTTTAAAAATGGAATTAAGTTAGGAGTAAAAATATCTTCACGTTTCTAATAAATTAATTACATTTTCAAATAAAAAACACGTTACCGGTTTTCGAATTCGAAGGGCAGGCGGACCGCGTATGGAGTCCCAACGTTTTGTCAGATATTGCAAGGGAACGGGCTATTTCTACCTGAGCTACGGAGCACCGACCCTTCGAATTCCTGCGTTGCAGCTATATTAAGTGACGCACTAATCTGTTGCTCCTTTTTGTAGCTTACAACATTTATTCTGTATCTGTTGGGGGCCATTTTTGGTAAGAATAAAGCCTGCGCTATGTACAAATTATTACTTGTATTTATTGCTAAGTTAAGTTTTAAGGTGCTCACCCTGTATATATTTGTCTTTAGATAATTCCGACCCCTATTAACTTCGTCTATGGGAAGAAATGCTAGACCATCGAGCATTCCATAAAACTTCCTCATCCTGTCTGCACTTCTGTTCTAGGCGAACGTGATTTAGAAAACTTTTTAATTGCCGTAAAAGCAATAACATTAGGTTGTGAATTTTCTGTATTAGTACAGGCGCCAGGGAAATCGTTAATAGGGCTTTACGTGCAATTCTTGGTAACAGCATTTTGGGTTAATGGGTGGGTGGGGGGCTGTGCTCTGAGTCTAACTTTAAGTTTTCGGATCGATCGGAGAAATTGTTTTTCGGCAATATCGGAAGAAGTGTTGAACACGGTTTTTCAGCAATTTCTCGTTTCCTGTTGCTCTGGCACTGGAATTGCATCAATATAAGTTTGTAGATAATGAAATTCCTCACAACTTTTGGAAATGCCTTTTTCGCGTGCGCTCAACAATTCAAAAGTTGTTACCCCATAAAGCCAAGAAATTAAGGGTTGAAATGGGTTTTACGTAAATATATCGCTTTCAGTTAATCCTACGATAAAAAATACTCTTATATTTTTTGTAGAACAACTAATTTGCATAAAATTTGTGTATGAGTATTTTTCCATTTGCACAATTATTTACCATTCTACAGTTCCGCAAATGTCGCAAGTCACGTAAACCGTACATTTAGTGTGCACTTTCGAACGGCCCTGTTCCTTCGAGTGTGTCGCACCAACTGTTTTCCACATCACCTTTGAGGTACAGCTTGTCGAGCGTTTTTTTACGTGGTCTCCCCTATAGGCCTAATCCACGAAGTGTATTTCTACACTTCCCTTGGTCTTTTTGATGGGCCGGGTTCTGCATTGTCAATTCCAATCATTGCAGAATCGTCGATTTTGTCGCCCTTGTTAAGTTGGGTTTCCCTTGAAATGAATTCGGGAATAGAAAATATGTCATCCTCGTAGCTGGTGTCGCATTCGTCTTCATCTGTAGCAAGCATTCTGGAGATTTCTTGCACGTTCTCACATGATTCCCCAGCGCATATGGAGCAAATGGCGGTGCACTTTACACCCGCTTTGCGGCAGCCACAAGCCTTTCCACATTTGGTCTTACACCCGCATGAAATAAATTTAATTACTGCAGTAGGCGCGGGAGGCTCAGTGCTAGGCACCGGTGTAAACGTACGGCCACGTTTCTTCCAGCCCCATCTTTCCGCGGGTAGAGTGTCATTTCCAAGCCAGGTTTGAACTTGATGGTATGTCCGGAATGCGTGCATCCTGGCCGTGTCTTTTGTAGGTGGCAGGGCTGCCAGATTAAACGTTGACTTCGCAAGGGATTTCGCGAAGTGTTTGTATCGCCGCAAGTTGATTGACTTGTCTTTATGGATGGCTCCACCGTACAACGCAATAAAAAATTGCTCTCCCGCTAATGAGATGATATCCGCGTCTACATCTTTCTGTACAAAGTGATTCACTGCAGATTCAAAGGTAGGTGTCTTTTCTAGGGTTTTAAGAAATTTCACTTTGCCCATACCGTAAGCAGCCGATGTTGTGTCACAACCAGAAAATGCATGCAAGAACAAGATATGCTTTGATACAGCATCACCGTGCTTCACGCATGATGTAGAGTAATGCTGTTCCTTCGTATTCAGTTTTCCGGGCTTGCAAAGAAAAACACATTACAGTCTAGATTAAAAAAATTAATCAAATAACAGAATAACCGAATTGATTGTTCTTTACCTGGTGAGTCGTGATTCGTTCATTTTGAATATAAATTTTTATTTTGTTTAAGTTTAGTGACACTATACCCGCGGGAAGATGGGGTTGAAAGAAAAGTGACCGTACGTTTACACAGGTGTCTAGCACTGCGCCTCCCGCACCTCTTGCAATAATAAAATTAATTTGGTGCAAGACCAAATGTGGAAAGGCCTATGGCGGTCGCAAAGCGGGTTTAAAGTGCACCGCCATTTGCTTCCCGCCGGAGAATCCTGTGAGAACGTGCAGGAATTCTCCAGAATGCTTACTACAGATTTTGGCGAATATCACATCAACTACGACGACGACATATTTTCTCTTTCCGAGTTCTTTTCAAAGGAAACCCAACTTGATAAGGGCGATAAAATCAACGATTCTGCAATGAGTGGGATCAACGATGCAGAACCCGGTCCATCAAAAAGACCATGGGAAGTGTGAGACTGTTAGAAATACACTTCGTTGAGTAGGCATATCGGGGAGACCACATAAAAAGACGCGCTACAAACTGTACCTCAAAGGAACAGTGCCGTTCGCAAGTGCACACTAAATGTACGGTTTACGTGACTTGCGACATTTGCGGCGCTGTAGAACGGTAAATAATTGTTCAAATAGAAAAATACTCATATACAAATTTTATGCAAATTAGTTGTTCTACAAAAAATCTGGTGTGATACACTCACACAACTTCCTTTTACAGTGATCTTATAATTAGTCAAAAATTTCATTTTTAATTTTTAAAAATTTTTCAAAAATTTTCAAAAATTACAAATTCTACAAAAACGGTACAAAATAGAGCGTTAGTTGAAAAGACAAATTTTCTCTAGAATTTTAAGGTGAATTCGAAAATGTAATAATATACCGGGTGTTTTATTTAAAATAGGAGTTAATAAAAAAAATAGAAAAAAAAACAAAAGAAACCCACTTTAGAAGTATTCAACTGGAAAGTCACCTATTTCACATCAATACACATTAAAAATGTAATAAAAATGTAAAGTTTAAAAAAAATCGTTAGAGCCGTTTTTGAAAAAATCGAAAAAAACTGAAAAATCACAAGAGTAAACACCTACTTCCGGTTATGCGATTTTCTTCAAAAGCTTGCTGTCTCATCTACATATTACACAAAACTTATATATGAAGTTTCAATGCCATACCTCTTTTCGTTTTTGAGATATTCTGTTCACAGACAGACACACAGACACACAGACAGACAGACAGACAGACAGACCAATGAAAAAAAATATGTTTTTTGGGATCAGGGGACTCTAAAACGTGAAGATCCGTTGAAAACTCAATTTCGAATTTTTGGGGTGAATCCAATACTTCCTTTATAGTAAAAGGAAGTAAAAATATAAGAATATTTTTTATCGTAGGATTAACTGAAAGCGATATATTTACGTAAAACCCATTTAAACCCTTAATTTCTTGGCTTTATGGGGTAACAACTTTTGAATTGTTGAGCGCACGAGAAAAAGGCATTTCCAAAGGTTGTGAGAAATTTCATAAACTACAAACTTGCATTGATGCAATTCCAGTGTCAGAGCAACAGGAAACGAGAAATTGCTGAAAAACCGTTTTCAACACTTCTTTCGATATTGCCGAAAAACAATTTCTCCGATCGATCCGAAAACTTAAAGTTAGACTCAGAGCACAGCCCCCCACCCACCCATTAACACAAAATGCTGTTACCAAGCACGTAAAAATTCCCTGGCGCCTGTACTATATATGTATTATATTAAATAAATGTCCCACTTTACATGTCTCATTTCTTTTTCTGCATTCTTGTATCAGTAATGAATGATAATTATATTTAATAACTTATTTTCAATAATACTAATAATAATCGCCCACGGACCCCACATAATTTGCGGGTGTTTTCTTTATGGTGGGGGTTTTTAGTCCGGAGGATTTTTATCCGGGAGGTTTTTAGTCCGGGGTTTTTTTGTCTGGGGGTCTAATGGCAGGGGATTTTTGGCCAGGGTTATTTGTCCTGTAACGGAAAGATACAGGGGTGTGGTGAGAAGTTAATCACGGTGCATATCAAACAAATTCAGAAAGAAAATCACAATATCTTAAGTTATTTTGTGGGTAGTACGAAATTAAAAGCAGCCGCCTGTCTTATAAAACATATAATGCTCTAATACTTACAGTATTTTAGTAAAATTTGCTTACTGGCCAAAAACGCCATGCTTTAATCAAACAAGATCGCATTTCTTTTGAAAGAATTTAAATCTATGTAGCTACCAGTTAAACATAATATTGACATTTTATTACAGTATAAACAATTTACTGACGAAATATGAAGTCTTTCAGCAGCTAGTGATGCCAATTACTTCATAAAGATACTGCAGTTGTTGCCACATTATTAATAGGAAGAATTGCAAGTTTGCGGTCGCTCGCGTAAGATGTGTTGCTGCAACTACTGTCGGAAACGATTGGAAGTAAACTCGCGGTGGTAGTCCACATCGGCGATAGTTCATGTCGGTAGTAGTTCTTGTCGGATGTAAATCCACATCGGTGGTAATCCAAGTCGGTTTGTTCACCAAGTTGGTGGTATTTTAGTTTGGTGACATACCATATATTTGTTACAAACTTTAAAAGTCGGTTGTAAACCGAGTCGGTGGTAGTCTCTGTCGGATCTAAATTCACATCGGTTGTAATCCAAGTCGGTGGTAAACCATAGCGGTAGTAGTCCATGTCGGTAGTCAATTAATGTCGGATACAAATCCACATCGGTATACAAGTATATCGAAGACCACTGTAACTATCTGCCGAAATGACGGGAATGAGTATGTGATACACAGACTTTAATAATCTGATCAAGGCCTATTCTAATTCTGTTTTTTTCGATCGCGCTGTATTATCGTCTATATTGTGTATGGCTGCGTATGTTATACCTACTGTGATAAAGCTAGGAAGAGTTGGTACGTGTATAGACGAGATAGATGAGATTGCAGTAGAACAGGTGCCCCATATAGTCGCCTCTTACGACAGGCTGGGGATTCCCTAGTCAGATTATTGTTCCAACAGTATAATCACAAATGGAGTGGCTTAGAGGTACTAGTCTCTGGCTCTGGGCGAGAAAATCTTAGTAACTGCAATGGACTTCACTACATTCTCTAATCCGATTTTAGTAACCGTGAGGTCTTCCTACTTAAACCTTCTCAGAGAGGTCTTAGCGATGAGAATGTTAACAATGAGGCTGACAAGCTAAACCACCACCAATTTTATGACGTATCCTGGATATTTTTCCCCAAATTCTAACAAGACGTCGCTATATTTTTCACGTTTCTCGATCTTATAGTTGGGAGGACAAGAGAGTTGGACGATATAATTGCGTTTCCTCGCTGTCCAACATGACTAAAGTCTACACATGACCCTTTTTCTGTGACGTCTGAAATAACAAAACAGCGTTTAAAACGTATGTCTTATATTACAGGGAAACTCAAAAATATCATTTATCAGGTAGTAGACTTTAGAAAGAATTTTACATATACCTAACCTTTAATGTTAGGGATGATCTAAATAGCACATTATTCAAACCAAGACATTCTTGACCTATGTAATCGGACGTTTCTCCTCTTCGAAGAAGTCCCTAACGATTAGGCTTGCTCGCGTGCTTGTTATTGAGCGTTATTTTACTGTCATTGTGGACAAATGTCACATTGACAGTATTACAAAACAAGTCATTCTTAAAGAGGACCTGACCAAAAACTGCAGATTTTTTGTTTCGTCCAGTTCCTTATTGTTAAAGAGAGAAAATTGTTACGTCACAGAAAAAGCGTAATGTACAGACCTTATATCGTCCGTTGTGGTGGGAAATTAATAATTTTGAATAAATATTTTTGAAGTTATCCACCACGGACTATTACTACGCGGGTATATGGTCTGTCAGGATTAATATCAACACCGTAAACATGTCTAAGATGGTAGTAGGCTATCCTCACAGCTGTATTGTGTCGGCGGACGTATAATGGCATTGGGTATGTAGGGCACGCTGAAAGAATATGCATCAGTCTCGGAATTCGAATTGAATGATAAATCAAGTATTTACTACATTATTACCTATAGACACTCTATATTTATTGCTACATTCTGTATTTACAAGTAAACAAACTGAGTGAGCATAAACTATAAGTACATTTTTATGAAATGTGGTTTTACGCAGAGTTTTAATTTCTGCGATTTCCATTAAGTTGAAAGCTAGCTTGAAGAGTACACAATCAACATTTTCAAACCTTCACTGTAATATATACGAGAAAATTGTTCTATAGTTTTATTGATTGTTGGGCTTGGAAAGTTACAGTTTTCGTCTTGTAGCTGTAACTTCTTCCAAAAGAGGCCGCCAAGGTGTACATTTGCAACATACATTTAGGGAGATATATTCTTTAAAATATGCCATGTGATATAACACATATCAAAGTACAGCAAAATGGAATTTATCATATTTCGAGGTTTTATTTTAAATTATATGCAAACCTCGCAAATTATTGCAGGGAATCCGTTTCGGAGTGGTTTTGGTGGCATCATTAATAAAATATAAATGTTGATTTTCTGTAATGGAATTGTCTAAAAGAGGATTTAATGGAAGTTTTCATTTTGTGATCTAACGCGATAGTACAAAAATCGCAACTGTGTTAAATCTACCCAGACGAGTGGGTATAGTCCAAGAGCCAGCAACGGATTTCTTACAGTATTTTTAACAAGTCTGTAACTGTTATGGAAGGTCCTTTTGAATATACTGAGAAGGGAACCCGAAGTCTGGCAAGCCTGCAGTGGTGGTTTTAGCCCCCTTGCGTCCTTGAAGTGTGGAAAAAATATTGTGTCAAAACTGACACAAAACCTAGGAATAATATGTTGGTAACACTGTAAGTCTATGTCAAATTCGAGGTTAGCAGGTTATATTCTGTGTCAGTCTGTGTCAAAACTGACGGAAAACCTAACCTGGTAACCTCGAATTTGACAGACTTACAGTGCCACCAACTTTATTATTCACACGTTTGAATTTCCACAGCCCGCTGAGGATCAGTTTTTTTGGATCTCTCGATATTTTACAGTAAATGGTTAAGTTTATTATGCAACTTTATGTGAATTTGGGGCAAACTTACCACCCGCGAAAGCGTCTGTCAATCTTTTTACTTATAGTCTGTTCAGTAAACATAAAAACACAAAGTGGCCTTTGATTTCCAAAATTTCATGAGTGTACGTACTTCCAGAATTTATCTTTGTCTAGGAATGTACTTACAAAAACTTACTAAAACAAATAAGTTAAGGGCATGACATTTTACCTCCCATCTGTCATAAATGTTGTAAATAACAACTTTTAAGATATAATACAAATTCTGTGTTGGATACAATTGACGTAGCGTTTACTAATAGGCATTTTTATTACATTTTATTGAACTTCAGGTAAGAATTTCTAGAAAAATATCTACTTTGACACTGACAATCAAAAATATTAATTGTCATTTTTAAAATCAAATCCGCGTGCACACAGGCTTGGAAACCTTTTCAAAATAAAATAGAGAATTCCTAGTATAAAAATTATCTGCACATGCCAACTTCAAAAAACTTTAAATGTTTTTGTGTTTACTGAATGCCCTATACATAAGATATGATTACCTTTAACATATCAAAGAGCCAGACTTGTTATTAAACTTTTTTCTTATTATTTTTTCCGTCCTTCAAGGACGCAAGGGGGCCAAAACCACCACCACAGGCTTGCCAGACTTCGGATTTCCTTCTCAGTATATTCAAAGGGACCTTCCATAACAGTTACACGCTTGTTAAAAATACTGTAAGCAAACCCGTTGCTGGCTCTTGGACTAGTATACATGTAATACATTTGCTTGTTGTGTTCTTTTTCGCACCGAGTCCGATTTCAAATGTGAACAATAAACAAAAAAAAATGCAGACTGATGCTTAAAGAATTTTTCAAGATTACGTTATTCGTCTTCCTGTCAAATAAACAAATTTCTGAATGGAGCTTGAAAATTGTGTAGAAATGGACGCCGCGCCGTAACAAATATTTTGAAGATGATATCTGAGTTTTTCTTTGTTAAAGTAACTCTATAAAAATCTGAGTCCATGAAAGTAAAACAGGTTTAGTTATTTTATGATGAGGAACAAACAGAGGTGTATTACCTTTCATAATAATGTATTCTAGCATGACTGCATTATCAAAAATTATTTTTGATTGAATGTTGTTGATTAATAAATAGTTGTCTTATTGCTGTAGAACGTTTTCTAAACGCTGTGGATTTAATAACGACAACTATCAACTAGGATTTTTTATAGCATATAGAATGTATTTGTAAATTTCGATCATCTAAACGGCTATGGCACAGATACTGAAAAAATGAGCGATTATAATGTTTGTCAGTACCATAATTTTAAACAATTCAGTATCCGGATAACCCGAATCCCGTCGCTAGTATCCGTTATTCTGATTCATCTGGAGACATATTTTATCTGGATTCAATATTTATTTGAATTTTGACTAAGAATTTATTTGTTCTAATTTTGCTTTTAAATTCACTATACAGCATTAACATCAGAAACATTATTATTAAAGAAAGGTTATTCTGATTTATATATTTTGTAATGATATAAGAGCCCTTTATTATGAGAACTAATTGTAACAATTATTATTTTGTTTTCAGGCAAACAGTAGTTTGCTTTGGTACGTTTATATTTAATTTGTAATAGGTATAACTCGCAAACTGTAATGTATTGCTCTAAAAACGGCAAACTTTGTAACAACCCAAAATTCAAATACTTTTTACATTTTTATCATTAGAGTAACACCAAATTACTATTTTGAACCATGGTGTATACAGCATTACGAATCGCCACCTGATCGAAATCATCGACATCACTTACATGTCTGTCTCGGTTTTTTGTTTTTTAAGGGCTACGCAGAAGTTCACCAGATTTGCAGGTCTGCGAAATAGAAGAGACTGTTCGTATGCTTAAATTTAAAGCATTGGCAACTCTCTGTAACACCAAAACATTAGAAAGTTTCGATTAATGTAGTTGGTCATTATATTACGAATTATGATACGATAGAAGAAGGGCAGTTAAGATGGTTAGGGCATGTAATGAAGATGGTAGAAGATAAGACGGTGAGAAGAATATTTGAAGCACGCACACATAAAAAGAAAACGAAAGGAAGGACGAGAAATTCGTGGAGGGAAGAAGTTAGGAATGCAGCCTTTAAGGGAGGCATAGAGTACAAAATAGGCAAGAATGGGAACGGAAGTGGATAAAGATACCGAAGACATAATAAAACCCTACCCACTTCCTGACCATACATCCGCAAGGGTAGAAAGGTCCTAGGATTAAGTAAGTAAGTATATTACAGGTGTAAATTACTTACTTCTCTCACAGCAGTTAGCGGTAGAAGTGGACCACCGTTGTCTCTTTCTCGTTCAAAATATCTTATTAAAGCGGCAACAAGCTCTTTTGACTTTCTGGGCAAGGTGGTCGACATTTTAGCTTAGAGTTCACCACCCGTTTCCAGCAGCTAAACTCTTCCGCAAAGTAATTTGTAGCAGTGAAAAAACGACAGTATAACTTGTTCGCAATGTTCGTTATAAAAACAACGGATTTTTAAAATGCAAAGCTAAACTATATGTCACTGTCAACATCTGTCAAAACCACTATAACAAATATCAAGAGATCCAAAAAAACTGTTCTTCAGCGGGCTGTGGAAATTCAACGTATGAATAATATGTTGGTGACACTGTACGTCAATGTCAAATTCGAGGTTAGCAGGTTAGGATTTGCGTCACTTTGTGTCATAACTGACGGAAAACCTAACCTGATAACCTCGAATTTGACATTGACGTATAGTGTCACCAACATATTATTCATACTTTGAATTTCTGCAGCCCGCTGAGGAACAGCTTTTTTTGGATCTCTCGATAAGTCGTTTTAAAGAGTGACATGTGTACGTATTAACTCCCTGAGCAGAACTTGAAAACACAAAGTACCCCGACATATTATAATTTTTGCTATTGTTCATGGAAATTATGAAATATTAAAACAAAAAAATGTACGGCTATATTATTAGCAAAAGCAATTTTCATCATTGTTTTATTGAAAAAAAGTAGTTTTATATTTTTCAAATGTTGGTACCGACAACCTTACTAAAAGGCGGATTGATGACGTGCACGCACAGGCTAAAAACGCAGGTATATTATCATTACTTTTTTATTATACCTGCATCAGAACCGCCGTTTAAAGCACGCCTGAGCGTGCGAATACAGGCGATTAAAGCTCGCCGAGCTTTAAAGGTTGTCAAGGAAACGACTGAATGCAACAACGGACATGGACGCGACAAAAATGTAAATAATTCTCGTAACTATAGTAGCAATATTATTATGCCCTCTCGATTTATCACGACAAAAATTATTTCTAAGTTTTTAGTACGTAATTTAATTCCAGTATTGGTGGTATAATAAAAAATAGCGTAAAGTATTCGTGGATAACTGGTCTTTAAAACACTTGCTCTGTTTCGAGCACTCCGGCTACGCCGTCGTGCTCGAAAACTCGCGCGTGTTTTAAAGACCTTGTTATCCACTCATACTTTAATATACTATTATACACTATAAGCAATGGAATTATGATGACTATTCAATTCACCTGTCATCTGTCAAAAAGTGACCAATGAAAATCCAGAATTCTGACGTTTCTTGACCAATCAAAAAAATATCAGTGGATATATCTTCCTAGAAGGTATTCAAGTGACTATTTTTAACAAATGCTGATTTTATTAGAAAAAGTCAATATTAGTGTTCTGTTACTATAGAAATTGCGTAGCTTGTTGATAGATTTACTGAAAATTAATTGGAAAAGGTAGTTTGGTTCATTAAATAGTCCCTCGAATACCATTCTTAGTCAAAGTTAAGTAGATTATTTTTGCGGTGGTATCACTACTCATGTCCATTGCGCTTGGGATTAGGACTCGTGCTAGCGCACTCGTCCTAATCGAACCTAAGCGCAATGGACATTCGTGACACCACCGCAAAAATAGTCGACATAACTTTGACTACTCATGGTATTATAAGTGATTATTTGTTTAGTAAATTAAAATAATTTCTTAGCCAGAGTTGTGTATACAAAGTACCCGCGTTTCGACAGTAAGTATGGGGATCTAGATTATCTTATAAGAGATACGAAGTCGGTTAAATTAGAGCAAAGTTGTATATTCAAGGTAGTATTCAAATTACATTGTAGAAAAAAATCTGGTGTGATACACTCACACAACTTCCTTTTACAGTCATCTCATAATTAGCCAAAAATTTGATTTTTAATTTTTAAGAATTTGTCAAACATTTAAAAAAATTAAAAAAGTATACAAAAACGTTACAAAATAGAGCGTTGGTTCAAGAGACAAATTTTCTCTAAAATTTTAAGTTGAATTCAAAAATGTAATAACATACCGGGTGTTCTATTTAAAATAGGAGTTATTAAAACAATTGAAAAAAACAAAAGAAACCCATTTTAGAAGTACTCAACTGGAAAATCACCTATCTCACATCAATACACATTAAAAATATAATAAAAAAATCTGGTGTGATATACTCACACAACTTCCTTTTACAGTGATCTTATAATTAGTCAAAAATTTCATTTTTAATTTTTAACCATTTGTTAAAATTTTTCAAAAATTACAAATGCTACAAAAACGGTACAAAATCGAGTGTTAGTTGAAGAGACAAATTTTCTCTAGAATTTTAAGGTGAATTCAAAAATGTAATAATATACCGAGTGTTTTATTTAAAATAGGAGTTAATAAAAAAAAATAGAAAAAAAAAACAAAAGAAACCCACTTTAGAAGTATTCAACTGGAAAATCACCTATCTCACATCAATACACATTAAAAATGTAAGAAAAATGTAAAGTTTAAAAAAAATCGTTAGAGCCGTTTTTGAAAAAATCGAAAAAAACTGAAAAATTACAAGAGTAAACACTTACTTCCGGTTATGCGATTTTCTTCAAAAGCTTGCTGTCTCATCTAGATAGTACACAAAACTTATATATGAAGTTTCAACGCCATACCTCTTTTCGTTTTTGAGATATTCTGTTCACAGACAGACAGACAGACACACAGACAGACAGACACACACACAGACACAGACAGACCAATGAAAAAAAATATGTTTTTTGGGATCAGGGGACTCTAAAACGTGAAGATCCGTTGAAAACTCAATTTCGAATTTTTGGGGTGAATCCAATACTTCCTTTATAGTAAAAGGAAGTAAAAATGTAAAGTTTGAAAAAAAATGTTACGATCCGTTTTTTAAAAAATCGAAAAAAACTGAAAAATTACAAGAGTAAACACCTACTTTAGTCCGGTCAATATAGACATTTAAAATAACAAAAATTCCCGGAGAGCCAGATATTGGTGGAGAGCTGGGGTTTACCATTACAAATAAAGTTTTAAAAATCCCCATCGATCCTATGTGTGCTACAAAAGTTATTCGGGGTCAAAGGTAAAAATTTGAGGTTTTTTGGATTTTTCTCGAAAACGGTAAGTTTTATAAAAAAAAACTTCAAACCAAAGTTGTAGATCTTAAAATTCTATACAAAAATGATCCTCATAATTTTTTTCCTAAGAGTTACCATTCCTGAGATATCGCCATTCTAAGAGTCACATTATACATGATATGCACACATTTCCACGCCACCTGTGAGGTAGTGTACTCGGCGCGTTTTTTTTTTACCGTGGTTACCCCTGTACGCCTACTCCACTAACTGTCATGGCAATTTTAGGATAATTTAAGGGAACAATACCCGTCAAGTTCTAGATATTACCTTATTATTGATATTGATTATTGATATTGCTATTGATTATTGAGGTAACTATTGTTTTGATTTCTTTAGATATTTTAATCAGATTCATACTCGTGAAAGTCTACTTCAACAGTCATGTCTTCTTCGATTTCTTCTTCTTCCTCTTCCTCTTGCTGGATGTTCATAAATTGTTCAAATGTGGCTGAGTCATTGGTCTCTTCATTAAAATCACAGGAATCTTCCTCTATTGTACTCAACTGGACATTTGAGCAAGACTGACCTTGGCAATTGGTACACGCTGGAGAACACAGCAACCCGACTTTTTTACAGCCACATTTGGCACTACAACCTTTTTTGCAATTGCAAAAAATAGTGTTGAGGAGTTTTTCTGGAGCAGGTGGGAATAAAGTTTGAATCGGTTCCAGAGTATTATCTATCAATTTCCAACCCCAGTCTTCTGGGTTCAGTTGATTGCCTAGCCATGATAGTTGTAAGTTACATGCACCTGCTTATCAAGAACACGACGCCACGCTGATAAGGCACATCCCAGCTCATCGTTATCTCTTTGCCACATTGCGAATTATGTAAAATGTTATATTCATTCTTTGCTTGTTTGTAACAGAGTTAAGACGGTTTTTGCTTTTACCTGTAATTACGAAATAAAGTTTATTTTTAAAAAGCTGTTTTTCCGATTTAATCATTTAACTGGCGCAGTCGGTAGGATAGTGCGCGGTTGTGGAAAATCTCTTTCGCATCGTGTCGGAAAATTAGAGACTTTTCGCGACTTTGGAGTTTCAACCCCTTCAGCGTAGATCCTGAACCATTCCTTCGAGGACATCGGGAACAGCATCTCTGTGAGCAGCAAAGGATCGGAAAAGGAACACAAAGGTCTACAAACCAAGTAGGTGCCAAATTCCTTTTTGCCTTTCCCAGACCCTCTGTTTAAGGACTTTGGGGAAGATAGGGTAGTGTGCAGTCTATTGCAGACCATTTAGTATTTAAGAGGATATTTTTGAATAAAACATTTGATTAATATTTAACAAATAAGAAATAATTATAATTAGTATCGATAAAATATTCTTTATGATTGAAATTGACGAGCTGTTGGATCAGTTAAATAACCTTACGTTTCAAGAAAATCCAACAAGTTCTGACATTGTTCAAATTGAGGCAGGTTATTCTAATAGTGAGAATAATACAGCATTAAATATGACGAATACTAATGAAACTAATCAACCAAACCAACCGGCTCAAGTGAACTGGAATCTTTTTAAGTCTAAAATAGAAATTATTAAACCATTTGATGGCGACAGTGATACTTTGAATAAATTTATCACTCGCTGCGAAAGTTTAATTGCAAGTTATAGTAAATTTAAAGACCCAGAGCTTGATCAACACATTTTCGAATGCATCCAAGAAAAGTTAATTGGTAGGGCAGAAGCGATGGTAGGTAATAGAGTAGAATTGAATACCTGGTCGAGTTTAAAAGAGGCTTTAGTGCAGTGTTTTTCGGACCGTAGGGATTTGAATTGCTTAGTGCAGGAATTAACCAGAAATAGGCCGTATAAAGGTGAACATTTACTAAATTTTGGTAGCCGTCTCCAATTACTAAGAAGCAACGTTGCACAAAGAACAAGCAACGATGTTAAACTTAGTGAATCAGAAAAATTATGTCGAATCAATCATTATGATAAAATTGCACTTGATACGTTTATTGCAGGTTGCACTGGTATTTTAAAAAATAACATGCATTTAAAAAAACCAGCTTCTTTAGAAGATGCCATGGCATACGTTAATAAATTTGAGAATTTTGAAAGACTTCACGGTAGTTTAAGCGATAACAGTAAACAAAACTTCAAAATTAATTTTGGCAGTAATAGAAATGTGTACCCAACGAACATTCAAAACAATGCTTCATACTCTCAACCGAATGGGTTTCAATCGCACTTTAATGTCCCTCAAAATTTGCAAAACCAACATTTCTCAGTAAAGCCAGTATGGACCAATCAGCCTATAAATATTCAACCCAAACAACAACCTCCTAGAAGATACCCCACTAATCGGGAAGTTTTTGGTCCACCTCGTAATGTGTTTAGACCAAACCAAATTCCAACAAACCAATTGCCTAAACCGGAGCCCATGTCAACGACATCGAGACATCCAACAACGTTTTCGAAAAGATCCCCTACGCAACAATTTCATAAACCGCAGTTTTTCAATCAAAACTCTCAAAACCATTTCCAAAATTTTCAAAGATACCCTAACCAACAAAGACCAAACTTTATTTTTGAAGAATTACACGCAAATGAATGCGATAACGAGAACTTAGATTCTTGCAATGTGTTTGATTCAGAAACTTTTAATTATGATGAGATACGAAATGATCCTTTAGAGGAGCAGTATCAAAATTGCGAAAACGATTACAATAATGAACAATACTACGGAAATAACATTGAATCGGATACCACTGAAACTGAAAATTTTCCTTTGGACAGCCGAACACAAAAACAAACCTAGCAGAAATAAATATCTCCTCCCATAATGCGTTACCTTACGTAGAAATTAAAAACCCGAAATTAAAATTATTGATTGATACAGGTAGTTCTAGGTCAATTATTAAACCATCTGTAGTAGAAGATTTTTATCCGCAAACAATTTATCACGCTAATACCGTAATAAAAACAGCTATTGGGAGCAAAAATGTTAGATATCAAGCAATGATACCAGCATTTTCGGAATTCCATAGCGACCACGAAATTGATTTCATTTTATTCGATTTCCACGATTATTTTGACGGAGTAATAGGCTTAGAAGATCTTATTCAAATGAATCTTAATATTGATTTAGTTAACAAAAAATTAATAGGGCCGCATGTGCAAATTCCGTTTAAATTTCGACAACCCGTTGATGTTAATTTTTCGTTTTCGGTAAATCCCGAAGAGAAATTGATAAAAAATATCCCAGTTACTGTGTATAATGGAGACATTTTAGTTAACGCACGTAATATTGATCAACTTTTCATTCCACAAGTTTTAACTTTTGCAAAAAACGGTTATGCACCCGTAGAAATACAAAATCCAACGCAAAGAACAATTTCAGTAACCTTAAACGAACCTCTATCAACAATTCGCTTTGAACCATCTTTGTACGAAACTTATAAGTTCGAATCATTCACTAACCCTTGCGAAACAGTAAACTCCCAAGTTGACAAAAGTAGCATAAAAGACCTAATACGTACCGATCACATGAATCAAGAAGAAAAAATTGCTATTATAAATCTTTGTAACCAATTCTCAGACATTTTTCTTAAACCAGGCGATAAATTAACTTTTACTTCTAAAATTAAGCACGCGATAAAAACTACAGACGAAATCCCAGTACACACCAAGTCATATAGATACCCATACGTACATAAACAAGAAGTGCAACGACAAATTCAGGAAATGTTAGAAAAAGGAATCATTAGGCCATCTTATAGCCCTTGGTCGTCCCCTATTTGGATAGTCCCGAAAAAAATGGACGCATCGGGAAAACAAAAATGGAGACTAGTCGTGGATTATCGCAAAATTAACGAAAAAACAATTGATGATAGGTACCCCCTTCCTAATATTAATGATATTTTGGATAAATTAGGTAGAGCTCAATATTTTAGCACCCTGTATTTAGCTAGCGGGTTTCACCAGATAGAAATGAGTAAATGTTCTATTGAAAAGACCGCGTTTAACGTCGAAAACGGACATTTTGAATATTTAAGAGTTCCGTATGGATTAAAAAACGCGCCGTCAACGTTTCAGAGAGTGATGGACGAAGTTTTGAAAGATCTACAAAATAAAATATGTATGGTTTATATGGACGACATAATTATTTTTAGTACAAGTTTGCAAGAACATGTCCAAAATTTAAAATTAGTATTTTCCAAATTACGCGAAGCACAACTAAAAGTTCAGTTAGATAAATGCGAATTCTTGCAGAAAGAAGTAGAATATTTAGGGCATGTTGTGACACCAGATGGCATCAAACCAAACAAAAAGAAAATAGAAGCTATCAGAAAATTTCCCATTCCACGTACACAAAAAGAAATCAAATCATTTCTCGGCTTGTTAGGTTATTATCGTAAATTTATACAGAATTTTGCTAAATTAACCAAGCCAATGACGCAATGTCTTAAGAAAAATCAAAAGGTAGAACACACCAAAGAATTTATTGAATGTTTCAATACATGTAAAAATATACTAACTTCAGAACCAGTATTAGCTTACCCAGACTTCGACAAATCCTTCGAATTGACGACAGACGCATCCAACTACGCTGTGGGTGCTGTACTCTCTCAAAATAATCACCCAATTTCTTATGCATCTAGAACGCTAAATCCAGCCGAAATAAATTACTCGACTATTGAAAAAGAACTCCTTGCTATCGTGTGGCGTTGTAAATATTTTAGACCATATCTTTTCGGTCAAAAATTCGTAATTCTAACGGATCATAAGCCATTACAATGGTTATTTTCGCTCAAAGAACCAAATTCACGTTTAATTAGGTGGCGTTTAAAATTAGAGGAGTTCGATTATACTATTAAATATAAAAAAGGTAAAAACAACCAAGCAGCAGACGCTCTTTCCAGAAATCCACCAGATTTTGATTTTAACCCTTTAGAAACCTCTTCTATTGACAATAATCTAGGAGATATCGATCAAGTAATTCAAGAAGCACTAAACGAAAACCAACCAATTCCATATTTGGATAATGATACTATTTCCGAAATACTGGAATCATTAGGTGAAAATCATCCAAAAGTTAACGTAATTTCTGATATCCAAATTAAACCCCCTGTAACAACACAGCAAAACGACGAAACTGATCTAGAAACAGTACATACATCTCAGGAAAACCCTATTTGTACTATACCCATAACAGAACGGTCTTTAAACACATATAAAAATCAATTGTTTATAACAAACGGCGACATCGATTCCGTACAATGTCGAAAAAATGTAATTTTTGAAAATTCAAGGTTCTACATAACGTTGCCGAAAATTAACGTCAAATATCACGTTATGCAACTTCTTAAAGAGTACATAGATCCTCAGCAAATATATGCCGCTTACTTTCAGCATTCCTCATTACCCAAAATTTTTGCTCTAACCGTTCAAGAAATATTTAAAAACTCGTCTTTTAAGCTTATTCACTGTACTAAATTTCTTACAGACGTAGAAACGTTAGAAGAACAAAAACAAAAACTTGAATACTATCATATTAGCAAATCCTGTCATAGAGGAATAAACGAAATGAAAATGTCTTTAACTTCAAGATATTATTGGCCCAAAATGGCACAAGATATCGAATATTATGTTAACAACTGTGAAACATGTTTAAAAAATAAATACGACCGAAATCCTCCAGTAATTAAATTCAATCTTACTCCAACAACTTCAAAACCCTTCGAACACATTCATGTAGACACATTTAAAATAGCTAACGAAAGTTATTTGACTATTATCGACGCATTTTCACGCTACGGTCAAGCGTACCAATTGGATTCTGTCACAGGCATAGCAGTAGTGGAAAATCTTTTAAATTTCATCTCACACCACGGTTTACCTCAAAAAATAACGACTGACTGTGGTACCGAATTTAAGAATCAAGATCTAGAAAATTTCTGTAAATTACATCGTATAGAACTCCACTACACAACTCCAAAAAACAGTAATTCAAACTCCCCAGTGGAGCGATTTCATTCCACTCTAATTGAACATTTTCGTTGTTTAAAAGAAGATCACAAAAATCTCAATTCAAACCAGCTTATGAAGCGAGCTATATTAGGTTACAATAATGCAATTCACAGTGTCATAAAATTCACCCCGTTCGAAGTCATAAAAGGTCACATCAATAATACCAATCCCTTTGATTTAAATGATCATGTTATTGTATCAGACTACATTCAGGACCATAAAGAAACATCCAACAAATTATATGAAAAAATCAAAGACGCTAATGAAAATGCCAAAGAAAATATTATTTCCAAACACAATGAAAATCGAAATGCTCCTCCAAATTTCGCAAATCAAAAAGTTGCATATTTGAAAACAAAATTTCGAGATAAAAAGTTACCAAAATTAAAAAAGGCTAAAATACTAGAAGAAACTGACATTAAGTTGATCACGGACAAAGGAACATACCATAAAAATATTGCTAGAAAACCTAAAATTAATTCCTTGTTACAGGAACCTAAGCGAAATGAGGCTACTAACCTTATTCCTGGTCCTTCAAATATTACGAGTACGTAGTATAGATGAGGATATTAAAATCAAAACAATTGACAACCCTATACTTCCTATACAGTTAGGAAATGCTAGATTAGTTTATAGTAAGCACACATTTTTGCATTACTTAGATTTAAACGTAATTATTAATCAGTTAAATAACTTAAAGAAACAATTTTTCGTAGTTAGAGATAGTATAAGCAAAGTAAATATTACAAACCCTATATCCTATCACGGCTTAGCCGAAGGCATGTTACTCAGATCAGAATATTTAATTCAAACAACTCAACAGAAATTCGAAAATCTGCACCCTCATATTCGAAATAAAAGAGGCGCAATTAACGGCATAGGCAAAATTAATAAGTGGCTTTTTGGCAATCTTGATGCAGACGATGAAAAACGTTACGACCACGCTATTAATGTACTAGAACAAAATCAGAAAGACTTAACGCATGAAATAAATTTACAAATTTCTTTATCCAAAAAACTAATTGCCAACTACAATAAAACAATAATAATATTAAATAAAAACCAAGAAAAACTTGAAAATGACTTAAAAACTTTCCAGGCAGCAGTTCAGAATACTATTAATGACCTTAGTACTTACATTACTTTTCAAGGCACAATCTCCCAATTGAATTTAGACTGTCAAATGTTAATAACTTTCATAGACAATATAGAAAATGCTATAGTATTCTCGAAATTGAATACCCTGCATAATTCAATAATATCAAGTTATGAACTCCGAGAGATGCTCAATTACTTAGAAAAAATATACAGTAAAACAGAAATTCCGAAATTCAAAAATCTTCTCACGTACTTCCAATTTTTGGGAACGCAAGTAACTTTTGTAAACTCTAAATTAGTTTTTGCTATACACGTCCCTATAATAAGAACCGAAGTCCTGGACTTCTACCGTCTTTATCCAATTATCCAAACCCACCAAATTATTATTCCAAAACACCGATATTTGGCACTGAAAAACCCCAAGGCCCAGTTCGAGAAAGAGGAATGCCCGGTACTGGAAGAAACATTTTATTGCACCGAAAACTTCATTGTGGAAGACAACTGCACCCTTAGGCTTCTCGAAGGTAATCAAGCGAAAAACTGTCACGCCCTCGAAATATTTATAGAAGAGTCCATCATCAAGCAAGTCACCCAAGAAGAAGTGTTGATAATTCCTGCAAATCAAGAAAGGCTGTTTTCCAAATGCAAATCGGACCAATATTTAGAAATAAATCTTCCATCCCTAATAAAGATTCCCAAATTGTGCGAAATCCAAGTGGACGGCAAGAAATTTATAAATGACGTTAAATTGCAACAAGGCAAACCACTCATTTTACCGAAGTTTGGCATAGAACATTTTGAAATTTTGAAGCAACACAAGACTTCAAATTTTACAAAACTGGACATAGAAGAAATTTACCAAATTAGTGAAATCGCAAGACAACTAACACCAATTAAGCATATCGACTATCCGGCAAACACCACCCCAATTATTAGCATCCTGATTGGTCTACTAATCCTCGCAATCATTGTGCTGTTTATGTTAACGTTTAGAAAACAATGCAAGAAATCATTGGAAAGTCCAAAGGCAGCCGAAAAGGAAAATCAAAATGAAGCTGAAGAAGTGGAAATGGGCCAGAATCCAAAAAACAACTCCGTTATTTTTGCATCTTAAGGAGGGAGGAGTTACATGCACCTGCTTATCAAGAACACGACGCCACGCTGATAAGGCACATCCCAGCTCATCGTTATCTCTTTGCCACATTGCGAATTATGTAAAATGTTATATTCATTCTTTGCTTGTTTGTAACAGAGTTAAGACGGTTTTTGCTTTTACCTGTAATTACGAAATAAAGTTTATTTTTAAAAAGCTGTTTTTCCGATTTAATCATTTAACTTGTACTTGTTTCTTGTTTCGCGTATTTTTTACAAAAGTTAACTATAGGTATTTATCAATGCAAGTAATTGTTTTTGGAGCTCCATAAACCGCAAGAAGAAAGCTGTCATGGTATTTTGCATCAGCAGCGACTAAATCATACTCAAAATTAATACGTTCACGAACAGCCTTTGAAACATCATCAGAACGATCTTTAGCTAATTTTACAGGGATTCTTTGAATTTTAGTGTAGTCACGTTATAAATTTTTTTTCGAAGATGCTGTGCTTTCTTTTTCTCAGTTTCTTCATTGGCTTCATTGCCACAAAATAAACAGTATTTTTTAAAACAAAAATTTGCTTCACTTACTCGCGTTCTAGTACGAGGTGGACTTATTTTTGAAGCACTAGCCTGTTCCTTCTCACGTTGTCTTTTTACTGCAGCGATTGAAGTTTTCCGGGTGTATGATTTTCTGCAATCCACGTGTATTGTAACGGATTTTTGAGTTCTTAAATACTCAGTAAACTCATCACCTCTCGCGACACTAGCCTCGATTAAAGTTGGCATTCCACGATTAACCACAACTGTTTCATCTTCAGTTAAAAGTTTATTGCAAATAAAGCAAAACTGAGACATTTTTTCGAGCTATAAAATAGCACAAATAACCTAAATGGTAGACGCTTGTAATAAGTACGTATATTCACTTGAACTGAACCTTTAGCACTAAAAGAAACAGGTATATGAACGAGACCTACGGACAATAGAATATATATAAAAGAGGCACAGATAGGTATTTATACTTGTCTTAAGTGCCTGATTATGTATATACCTGGCTTATATGTGCATATCATGTATAATGTGACTCTTAGAATCGCGATATCTCAGGAATGGTAACCTCAAATTTTGACCTTTGACCCCGAATAACTTTTGTAGCACACATAGGATCGATGGGGATTTTTAAAACTTTATTTGTAATGGTAAACCCCAGCTATCCACCAATATTTGGCTCTCCGGGAATTTTTGTTATTTGACCACTATTTTTATGTCTAAATTGACCGGACTACTTCTCGTTATGCGATTTTCTTCGAAAGCTTACTGTCGCATCTACACAGTACACAAAACTTATGTATGAAGTTTCAACGCCATACCTCTTTTCGTTTTTGAGATATTCTGTTCACAGGCAGACACACACACAGACAGCAGACAGACCAATAAAAAAAATGTTTTTTTGGGTTCAGGGGACTCTAAAACGTGAAGATCTGTTGAAAACTCAATTTGGAATTTTTTGGGGTAAATCCAATACTTCCTTTATTGTAAAAGGAAGTAAAAATCAGTAATATTCGGGTTGGTTCTGAAAAACCATAACTGTCGATTTCGTTTTTGGTTAACATCTCGATAAATTATTCACTTTACTACAAACATATATTAAAAAAAAAATAAACAAAACTGGAAATTATAATCGACGCTCAAGCGGTTCTTTTTCCACTTCCAAACACAGTACTACTCGTTCCATTAGATTAGAAAATTTTCTTCTAATTTCTTTTCTTCCTATTTGATGAGTTGTGACAATATTCCTTTGCAGTTTTATAAATTTTATTTATTTATAGTTCCCACAAAAAATAATCTAAAGAGAATAGCATACAACTGGTGACTCTCCTGCCTCAAGTACTTTTCGCGGCGAGCCATCTTGTTGAAACCATACATCATTTAAATGGTTGGGACAACTGTTTTAGTCGAAAATATCTGTAACAAACCTACTTAAAGAATGCAAGTATCTATTAGCACTGAAATTCTCTTCGGAAATGTGTAGTCCAATCATTGCGTCGTCCAATAAACCGAACTACACATTAATCCCAAAGCGCAATTGTGATCACCGTCCTTAAAGTTCCTGGGCATATTCAATAGACCAAATGTGTTCATTGTGGTGATTAAATATTCCTGAATTGGAAAATTTGCAGTCATCAGTCTATATAACTTTACTTAAAAATAGGAATTTCCTGCAACTGGTTCATCAGTAACCTATAGAAAGTTACCCGTTCACCATTATCTACGGGATGAAGAATTTTGGTAAAGTGGAATTTAAATGTGATATTTATGCTTTTTGAGCGTCATCTACATCAGTTGAATTTTCCAGTTTGGAAACAGAAGTATTATCTCGAACCCAATGGGGAATTTGTTATTATTATTATAAACAATCACGTTGTTACCATCTTCATCGGTTTATTGCTATATTTTCGTTTAGGCTGACCAAAAGAGAGTAATTCAGCTTAGGTTGCTGCTTTTCTGGAAAACGCTGCAGATATGTTTCCGAAGTAATATGCACGTTGATTTCGTAGGCTTCAACGGCCATTGTAACTACGCAATAAGCGATTTCCGAAATTTGACCGTGTCATTGCTAAGACAAAAAAGAGGAAATATGATCCCGTCACATTTATTCACTCTTTATTCAGATTTGGTATGCTTCGGTCGATCTAGAGCTATTGGAAATCATTGTGTACCTTTTTCGGACTGGTCCCATTCTGTTTACTATTTCCTTTTGATTCTGATTTTTATGTCTAGCTTTAGTGCCGTTCAATATCTGTACTCTCTAGTCACGATTTGTTGGCTTAATAGGAGTGGCTTCCCTGTTATTTTTAGGTCTGCTATGGTTTTGATTTCTTCTAGTGCAAGGTGAAGGGCGGATCCTAGCTAGCACGCATAGGCTTTCGTTCAGCGTTGCATTATATGCTTCCAGGATGGCTCTTAGGCACAGGTCCTGGGTTGAGCAGATTGTTCTCAAGTTTACGGACTCTGCCGATCCGTGTCTTCATATGTCTGCACCTTAACCTACAATGGGTATTATGGCATGCTCATATATTGTTATGTTCGATAAATAAATAAATAATTAGGCTATATTTTAGTAGCACTGAAAATAACAAAATAATTCAAGCTAAATACACAAAATAGATATTCTAATAGGAATAAAATCAAACATCAATAAATTAATGAAGGTATACAGCAATATGAATGTAAAAAGAAGAAAAGCACAAAAAAATATTACACTTTTGTATGCACATGTAGCAGACACCCGGTCACGTGGACCATACAAAAGGCCCCCACAGAAAAGGAGGCGAATAATAAAATTCTATGGGTGACGCAAAGCGCTCGGACAATAGCGAGCTAGTAATTTCGCTGAGCAGACATCCTGCTTCAGTAAGAGGGTAATAAAGTAATTCCAGTTCTCAGGAATAAAAATGGGGTACAATTTCTAATTATACTTTCGAGAAAACGAGAGCCCATCCGGTCACCAATAAACAATACATTCTCTACTGACGAACTGACGAAAAATTAATAAGCACCGAGATCATTCCGTTTTTAGTCAGTGACATTCATTCAGTCAGTGTCATTCTGTTTACAACATTTGGTTTATTGCATTCAACTCGACCCGTCGCATCAGTAATAATAGCATTTGTGCACAGAGCTCTGTCGACATACATTTGCCAAAATAGTTGTTTTATCGCGCACTATATAAGGTGTATATTACTCTACGTTTACGTCTATTTGTGTATGAACATGAAATTTTATTAAAATAAATAAATAAATGTTATTTTTTCTATAGCACATGTTAAAATGTGCGTTTATCAACTCAAAACAAAAGGTCAAGTTTTACTTTAACAGCAAGGGAGATAAAGTAGCACTTTAACATCAAGGATAGATAAAGTAATTTAATTTTCTAACTTTTGTTTAAATTAAATATGACAGCTTCGGTATATCGTAGCAACCCAATCCAGCTACTGACATTTTGAAATGTCATTGACTGTCCTTGTTTTCTTTTGAAATTGTTAAAGTTCTTGTTATAGAAAAAAATATTGTATTATACACAACGATAAAGTTATTTCTATCCACTCTTGAATCATTAACGTCTCGACTTCGTCTCGACGTTAAACGATTCACTCGCGGATAAAATTTAACTTTATCGTCATGTATAATAAATTACTATTTCCATTATTATAATTTCTAATACTTTGGACACGCGCAGACCAGCAGCAATTAAACATATATTTAATTCAACGTGATCTGTGGGTTTGTCTCTTACTGGAAATTTGTCGACGTTAAGTGACTGCAGTAGAGTGCGATAACGCATAAATACGACACATTGCAGAACCATAACAGTATAATTATTAAAGATACAGAGTGATTAAAAAAAACTGAATTGCAGCGGTCCCTGGATAGCCTGAATCAGATGTGTTTGCATTAAGCTATATAGTTTGTCACTTCATAATTTGACATAAAAACTTCATTCCAGTTTAAGCGTTAATTCAATGATGCATTTCACAGAACAACATATTAGTTCAATCAAATGGTGCTCAAAAAGGGCGAATAAGGGAAAGTTTTCTAGAAGTTTTGATATTTGGCTCCTATATGTTTTTTGGGTCGCTGTACACGTATATCAGGTTTTCCAACAAAAAATTTGACCGAAAACATGTTTTTTTAAGCAAAAACGGTGTGAAAAACCGATTTTTTTTAGTTTTTCTAAAATTATCGGAAAGCTATCCATTTTTCGTAAATCTTGAACCTATATGAAATGAAAGAAGATAACATTCTCTACATTTTATGTACAACCGATCGTTCAGCCGCGAGAGCGCCGCGAAGTTATAGTCCAGTCAAATGGTAGAAAATGGGGGAAAGTTTTGGTGGAGTTTTGATATTTGGTTCCTATAAGTTTTTTGAGTCGCTGGAAACGAATATCAGGTTTGCCAACAAGAATTTTGACCGGAAATGAGTGTTTATGCAAAAGTGGTGCAAAAGACGAGGTTTTTAAAAGTTTTTCTAAAATTACTCGAAAACTATCCAATTTCGTAAATGTTCCTATATTAAATGAAAGAAAATAAAATTTCCTACATTTTATGTACGTGAGTTTTTTTCCGATCAATCGTTCAGCAGCGAGAGCACCGCGAAATTATAGTCCAGTCAAATGGTAGAAAACAGGAGAAAGTTTTGGAGTTATGATATTTAGTTCCTATATGTTTTTTAGGTCGCTTTAGGGGAGTATCAGGTTTGCCAATATTTCACTTATGAAGATTGAATTCATATACCATTTTTGATTTACGAAAAATTGATAGTTTTAGAGTTACTTTGAAATAAACTGGGATAATTCCCTTTTTTTGCTTTTAACACCTAACTTCGCGGCGCTCTTACGGCTGAACTATTAATCGGAGAAAAAAACCTCTAGTACATAAAATGTAGGAAATTTTATTCTCTTTCATTTAATATAGGTTCAACAATAGGTAATTTGATAGTTTTCGAGTAATTTTAGAAAAATTAATAAAAATCGTTTTTGCTGAAAAAACGTGTTTCCGGTCAAAATTCTTGTTGGAAAACCTGATATTCGTGCACAGTGACCCAAAAAACGTATAGAAACCAAATATCAAAACTTCACCAAAACTTTCCCCTATTTTCAACCATTTGACTGGACTATATGGTTTCCATGATAAAAGCTTATTGTCGTAGTGGGGTTGTTGTAAATGGAGAGTGGACTCTCTACAAGACTGATTTGACCAATTTAGGGATGTCGTCTATACTCGTTTCTATCATGCATTAAACCGTACTGTGGAATTATTTGATGAGACAGGCTCTGTTACTAGGAAGAAAGACAGAGGTAGACCAACGGTACGTACTGCAGAAGATGTAGAAAATGCTTCGACTTCAATTCGACGTCTTTCGCAACGAGTTTCTTCTGAAAACGAATTTAAATCTTTCCTCTTTTCGTGTAACTTCTATACTGTAAAGGTTCCTTGTTGGTGGCACCTCTCTATAATTTGCTATATTATTATTAATTAATTTACATGTTATATTAGTTAGAGCAAAATCCTAAATGCACAATCCTCTGTTTAATGTTATTATTGTGTTTGTACTTTGCCTGTCATTTTATCAGCCTGGTTAAAATGTGACACGTACTAATTAACTGCACAAAATAAATGATTGTATGCCCTTTTCAATATTTTATTTAGCTGCAATTAATTTGGAAAAACGCTAGCTCAGTAGAACAATAACTCTTTAATCTCAGGGTGAGTTCCTAGTAGGTTATAATTTATAATTTATCTGATACGGTACTGTACACCGGAATTAGTTCGAATACGCGGTATTTAAATGTTTACCAATCTGTCAAAAATCCCACAAAATGGTTCATGTCGTGCAGTCAGCGGTATTTACAATAAAATGAGCTAATTATGAACATTCGTAAGGTATTTATTCAAATCTTCGAGCTTTGGCGGCAAATAACATCTTTTGTTTCAGGCAGGTATTTATTTCGTGACGTCAGATGGACGCCATCTTAATTTTTGTAATTGTTTAACCGGACGCTTCGATACCTTCGCATAACCTCAAAATTTGGGCGGTATTGCTTATTTTTCGAACTGCGCTTTCGCTGGAGCCTTGAACAAGCTGGTTTCTTCAGTAAGGCCTACTCTTGTATGCCCCTCGAATCCTGCACGTTAACTCTGTTATTTTAGGCAAATTTCCTACCTTTACTCATCGGTGGTAGCTGCCGCAATGCTCGGGGATGACCCAGTTGGTATCTGTCTCTGGAACGGCTTCCTCTGGTGTTGATGCTGGCGGTTGCACTCCTGCAGTCCTGCCCGACTCGGCATAAGAAAAAGAAACAGGATATGGTCCGAACGACTTCCATGGAAAGGTTTGCTCTAACACATACGGCAGGTTGTTCACCGGTGAACCGATCCACGGTAACTAAATTTTCAAGACGTGGCCTTTAATCAAAATAGGTGTTTGCGCGCCTATTTTTCGCACTTTTCGAGATATTAAAAAAATGAGGAAAACGTTCGGAACACCCTCTATTTTGCAGCTACTACACATCTAGCTTTTTAAGGTATATTTGATTCTATACACGACTGTTTAATCCGACCAAGCTTCGGCACGTAAATACGAGTGTAATACAGTTTCACGAGTTGTAGAAACTTAGTTTGTTCTTAGTTGAACACAGCTGAAGAACTTCAGGGGTGCATTATGCATCCTGACAATTCATGTATTAATTTTGGGCTAAAAAAGTGGAAGTTATGCAACGAGCACATATTCAATAGTTATATCTCGAGTACATGATAAATATTCCCCCCATTTATTATGCAAGAAGAATAAATTGCAAGACTATTTCCTGAGAATTTTATGTTTACTTGTTTTCGATGTAAAAACTTTTCAAATTTAAATTTAGTAGCCAATTTGACATATGAAAATACCGAGGAATTTGCATATAATAATAATAATAATAATAATAATAAATTGTCTTTATTTTTCAGTTGGCAAAGTTCCGCTTGAAGCCGTTCTTCCACTTAACCAACCACAATATAACAAAAAAAAACAGAATGAGTGTGTTCTACTTAATCATAATATATAAATCCTTAGATACTAATGCAAAGTTGATTTTTAATTACAGTTAAGAACAGGTACATTAATAATAAAGTTGATTAGTCGAAATGCATTTTGTTTTAGTTTTCGGAGATCATCCGCTGAACAAATGATTGTATAAATTTTGTCAGTGGATACTGTGTTAAACTCTGCGGTATGGCGTTATAAGCAGTTGCTGCTTGATAAACAAAGGATTTATGGTAAAAGGACGTGGAATGTTGTGGAATATCTAAACCTGAGCACCTTAAATTTAAACCATGTTTATTTTGTCTAAATGTTAGCTGTTGAAGCAAGTAGCTACGACACCGTTTAAGAAGTACTGAATGTGTTAGGCATAGCAGATGATACAGTTGCCGTTAATCCATTTTTAACCATTTAATTCCTTTGTAAATTGGAGTAATATGTTGACGCTTATTTATCTTTAAAGCAAAGCGAACGCAGGAATTTTGCAGGACTTGTATTCGGTTACTCGTTTCGGCATCGATACAAGAACCATAAACTGCATCACAGTAATCAAATATTGACAATATAAGTGCATTGGACAACATTAGAATTAAGTTTTTATTTAAATAAAGCTTACTCGAATATAACATTTTTAAAGATGCGTAAGGTCGTTGTAACAGTTTATTAACATGCGTTTTAAACCGTAAATCCGAATCGATCACCAAACCCAAATTTCTACTTTCAGTAACGACTGGTAACCGTTCACCATTCATCTGTACATTATAATTATGATCACATTTTCTCCCAAAAAATATAACGAATGACTTATTCAAATTAATTTTAAGATGTAATTTAGTTGAAAAATCGAACAGAGAGTCCAAATCAGTATTTAAATTGCTTATTAAATAATCATGAGCTGGTGGAAAAGAATACAAAAGTTGGGTATCATCCGCGTAACAATGTATATTTGAAAAATTAATATTTTTATGTAGATCGGCTAAATATAAACAGAATAGCAGCGGACCAAGCACACTCCCCTGGGGCACACCCTTTACTATAGAGTGAGGAATTGACACATTATTATTTAATTTTACACTTTGAGTTCTGTTGCTTAAATAATTACTTATAAAATGTATAAAATTATAATAATATAATTTTGCAATAAGCACATCATGGTTGATTGTGTCAAACGCCTTGCTATAGTCAAGTAATACCAACGCCGAAGTTTTTCCTTTATCACAAGCAGTAATAATTTCATTAGTCACATGGAGTAACGCAGTGGTCGTACTATGATGACGTCTAAATCCAGATTGTATGCTAGGCATTATTTTACAGTTATCCATATGTGAACGAATTTGAACATCTATTATTTTCTCAAGGACTTTTGATAACGTTGATAAAATGCTAATGGGACGGAGATCATAAAATTTTTTGGGTTCTTTAGTTTTGCATAATGGAATTATCAAAGCTTCCTTCCATACCTGAGGAATTTATCTATATGGTATATAAAACTGAAAGTCCTGACTCACTCATTCACTCACTCATCAACGCCCAGCCCAAACCCTTGGACCTAGAAAGCTGAGATTCCCTTTATGATGTATACAAGGAATAAGGAAGGATATTTCGAAATTCAACCCCTAAAGGGGTAAAATGGGGGTTCCAATTTTGTATGGAGAAATAATATTAAATAGACATTTCGACTTGAAACTTCGTAGGAGTACTCCTAAAAACAAATAAGCAAACACGTATTTCGTGATTTTCCAAAAATCAACTCCTTAGGGGGTGAAATGAGGTAAATAAGCCTAAAATACGATATGGGTGTCGTTATTGAGGTTTTTTGGGACGTTGATTGCGAAAATGGCATTTATTTTTAAATCCAAGACGGTGGACATTACATAAGGGAAGGGACGGGACGGGACGGGATGGGACGGGACGGGACTGGAAGAGACGAGACGGGACGGGACGAGACGGGACGAAACGGGACGGGACGAAAAGGGAAGGGAAGGGATGAGATGGAAGGGGAGGGGACGGGACGGGAATGGTCGGGAAGGGACGGGATGGGACGGGACGGCACTGGACGGGACGGGACTGGACTGAAAAGGAAGGGACGGGACGGGGATAGGATGGGATGGGATGGGATGACAGAAAATAATTAGTCATTATTTAATACACAAATAACGAACCTCGCGCGAACGAAGTCGCGGGTAACAGCTAGTATTAAATAAACGTAGTGTTTGCCAAAGTTTTTTCGACTGAGTGTGCTTAGATACAAATTCTATATAAGCTTTTTTTCCCTTCTTATAGCTGCGGTGGTATAATTTCTTAGCGTCTTATAAAAGTCCCAGCCAGAAGGAAGCTTAGTTTTTTTGCCTTAACACGTGCCTAATTACGAAGTTTTATCATTTGCTTAAAAACATCAGTTAGCCAAGGTGCTGGTGGTTTTCTTACCTGTACTGTCCTCAGAGGAGCGTGCCTATCCATCACTTCCATTATTTGTTTATTTAAAAATTTTACTTTAGAATCAATATCCTGAAAGTAATAAATCATAAACCAAGGTTTAGCAATAAAGTCAATAAAATCTTCATAATTAAAATATTTAAAATCACGAAAAGTTCTAATCTTTGGTTTTATTTTAATAGGTGGAAAATTAATGACAGTAACTCAATCTGTGATCTGTAACACCTTGCATGTCCAACACTTCAGCCATATGGAAATTTTCTACGTCTGAAATAAAAATTAAATCGATTAAGTTATTAAATCTGGTTGGTTTCCTAACCACCTGTTTAAAACCATAAGCTGTAGTTAGACATCAATTTTCTTGTTGTACTGCTAACGTTATTTAACCAGTTTATATTAAAATCTCCCAAACAAACAATTTTATCAAATTCCATGACTGTATTAGACAATATATTTTCAAATTCATCAAAAAAGTCTACATCACAAAGAAACAAGAGAATCAAAACCGAAGTGCAAAGTTCCTAGTAAGCCATCAGCTGATGACTTCAGTAAATATTTTGCTACAGTGGGACCCGATACTATACACCAACGGTCGGCAACTGGCGGACCACGGTCCAAGTCCGGACCGCGGAAGGTCGAAAATAGGACCGCCAACAGTTTTTTTTTTTTGAAACCTGGTATTACAATTAACTTATTCAATTTAAATAAATGATTTAAATATATTTTTATTATACCTGCATCAGAATCGCCGTTTAAAGCACGCCTGAGCGTGCGACTACAGGCGATTAAAGCTCGCCGAGCTTTAAAGGTTGTCAAGGAAACGACTGAATGCAACAACGGACATGGACGCGACAAAAACGTAAATCATTCTCGTAACTTTAGTAGCAATATTATTATGCCCTCTCGATTTATCACGACAAAAATTATTTCAAAATTTTTAATGCGTAATTTATTTCCAGTATAGGAGGTATAATAAAAAATAGCGTAAAGTATTCGTGGATAACTGGTCTTTAAAACTCTTGCTCTATTTCGAGCACTCCGGCTACGCCGTCGTGCTCGAAAACTCGCGCGTGTTTTAAAGACCTTGTTATCCACTCATACTTTAATATACTATTTTCTACAGATAATAATATGTTTGTTCCTTATCAATATTTCTAATATGTTACAAGTAATAGCGCGACTCGTTTGATTTTTACTTCCTTTTACGACAAAGGAAGTATTTCTCCACCCCAAAAATTAGAAATTGAGTTTTCAACAGATCTTCACGTTTTAGAGTCCCCTGAACCCAAAAAACATTTTTTTGTTCATTGGTCTGTCTGTGTGTGTGTGTATGTCTGGGAACAGAATATCTCAAAAACAAAATTGAAAATTCATATATAAGTTTTGTGTACTATCTAGATGCGACAGTAAGCTTTTGAAGAAAATCGCATAACCGGAATTATGGTGTTTACTCTTGTGATTTTTCAGTTTTTTTTCGATTTTTTCAAAAACGGCTACAACGATTGTTTTCAAACTTTATATTTTTAATCTGTATTGATGTAAACTGGGTGATTTTCCAGTTGAATACCTCTAAAATGGATTTCTTTTGTTCTTTTTCCTATTTTTTTTATTAACTCCTATTTCAAATAAAACACCCGGCATATTATTACATTTTTGAATTCAGCTTAAAATTTTAGACAATTTGTCTCTCGAACTAACGCTATTTTGTACGGTTTCTGTAGAATTTGTAATTTTTGAAAAATTTTGACAAATGCTTGAACATAAAAATCAAACTTTGACTAATTATAAGATCACTGTAAAAGGAAGTTGTGTGCATGTATCACACCAGATTTTGTATAGTATTTTTCCAGTGAAAATAAAACATAATAAGTAGGTAATATGAATTTTTTCGCTGGACCTCGAAAATTTTATTCAAAAATATTCGGACCCCTCTTAAAACTACTTGCCGACCCCTGCTATACACCAACTGCCGTCCAGTAACATCTCAGTCCACCACTACTTGAACAAGTTAAATTTAAACAATGTGCGCTCATGTTTTTTCAAGCCAGTGTAAAGCGATGAAGTCTTGTCAATCATCCATGCCCTGAAAAGTAAGCATAGCAAAGATTAAGACAACATTTCGACCTACCTCATCAAAAGAGTGGCAATTTTCATCGTTATTCCAGTCGTAATAGTGTTCAATAAATGTTTAGAAGAAGGTATTTTTTCCGATGATCTAAAAACTGCTGTTATACAACCCTTAACTTATAAATCACACCTACCGCAATATTTATAAGCCCAAGCCCAATCGAAAACCACAGTTGTTCAATGGATTTTGCAGAGCAAAAAATTTCTTTAGTGATAAGAGCAAATGGCAGATTTTCCTTGACATAAAATGCTACTCCACCTCCTCTACCTTTCTTACGGTCCTTTCTTATCAATATATAGCCAGTTATTTCATAAACATCTGACCTGCAATTAGGTTTCAACTAGTGATGGGCATAACCGGACAATTTTCATAACCGAATTATTTGCATTCGAATGATATTAATAACCGAATGATTACTTGAATAATCATTCGAATAAATTTTGGCTCTCGATTCGTTTCGATTATCAGCCGGTTTGCCGGTTGGCGGTTCACCGTCATCTGCATCGACATCGGTTCACCGTCATCTGCATCGACATCGGTCCACCGTCACCTGCATCGACATCGTAACTTGCAGATAGCAGAGGAACCAAAACATAATATGTACGATCGGCGTCTTAGAAACCGGGACACGTAATATATTCTTCTAGTCTTTGGAGTATTCTTGCTCCGGTTACTTCATTAATGTGAGATGGCATTTCATAATTGACAAACAATAAACAATCTGACGTAACAATTAAAATCATAATAACTGTAAAAACCCAGTTTATACACTTAAAAATACATGCAAAATATATCATAATAGTCTGTAGTGCCCAATTTCTAAGGCGCCGACCGTACATTATGTTGTATGTATTGAAAATTAAGAGGTATTTATTAAGAAGTGTAGAAAGAAAGAAATATGCCGGACTTTTTGCTAATCGCAATAAAAACAGTTGTAAAACGTTTATCTTTATCGATCGGGCGGGTTAAAGGCGCCGCCTCTTGTTTTAAACCTTTGGAGATGTAAGCAAATAAAAAATTGTTTTATAGCTTGATGCGTTTGCAGTTTTTAGGCGTTCAGATTTCAGGTCCCCAGAATTTAATAATTTGATATTTTTTATGATAGGAGTTAGGTACGCGATAACCAAATGGTGTTTTCAGTACAACCTGATTTGTTTATGAGTTATGACGTATTTATATTTACAGAATTTTGAGCACAGCGTAGGTTGCTGAGATATGGCACGTAGTACCTTTGAATAGAGGTTTTATATTCAAAGTGTAGTACGTATCAGCATGAGGTTATTTTTGATTCGAATACTTGGAACGAAAACCGAGTTACATAGGTTATTTCAATAACCGGATAACCGGTTATTTTTCATTCGAATAAGCCCATCACTAGTTTCAACCAAGTTTCATTGACAGCTAAAATATCGTAATCATTTGTTAACAGATGATCAGAAAATTCGTGCACAGTTTCATTAATACGTACTTGGACGTAATTTAAAAATACAAATATTTGATTAGTAGATACTTTCAAAGGAAAATAGCCACATAAATTCAGATCCTTTATATATGTTCAGGATGTCGAACTAATGGTACAAAACGTTGAATTTGTTATTTTCTTGGTAGCACAATAACCCATACGAAATTAGGTAACAAATTAAGTGCCGCATAGCAGAAGCCTTAGATTGCTTCGAGCGATGACAAACGAAGTTTCCAAAACATATACAGGGTGTGTCAGAATTAAGAGTACAAAACTAAACCATAAAAGGGGCCAATAAGTTAACACAATTTCTGAAATAATTATAAAAATCGGCTGAATTAGAAAATAAGTGCGCCATAGCTTTTTATTTTACTGCTGTTGACGTATTAATTTTTGTTAAAAGTATTTATAACCATAGCAACATTACAGAAATATTGTCTGGGTTGGATCAAGGGGTTTAATCAAAATTTTAAAATTCCCGGAATAAAAAAAATTTTTTTTTGACAATCCTCACTTTTAGGCTGCTGCAGCGTTTTGTGCGCTTATTTCTGGGTTACCCTGTATATGGTTGTTATAATGTTATATCTCTGAAGCTAATGATGATAAGATTTTACCCTTGAGCGCGGGTTAATTGGTTGAGCGTGTTAGATTATGATTGAGTTTGAGATTTTTAGGGAAAAGTGATTGGGATTGGGACTGATAAATTTTAGAGAAAGTACATGAACAACGTGAAGGGACCGAGATGATACATAATCGTCCGAAAAAGGTAGGTAAACAATGCCTGTTACACGGATGAATGTTGACTGCGAGGACAATCTACAGGGACTGCTGCAAAAAAATCGTAACAACAGTAAAACTGTATAATATGTTAACTACTAAAGACAAAGCTAAATGTCTACCGATCGCGAAAGATTCACTGTGGTGTAAATCAGAAATAGGAAAATCAGTTATCGAAACGGCTATATCATTGAAATATCTAAATTAATAAAGATTTCCAGCAGATGAAATCTATGCAGAGAAGTATATTACAACTGCAAAACCTTTAAAGGAGCAGCAATTCATGCTAATTGGTGAATGCGTGATAGTGTTAACGATCGCATTTGTTTGTTGTGTGTTTTGTTGTGTTTGTTAACTTTTTTCTTTTCATGGGTTAAGTGTAAGAGCAGTGGAGGAGCTTCCTCCCCAAACTGAACTTCGCCCATTTACAACCAGAATTTTTGTGTTCCACTGTGTGTATTTCTGGGTTTCTTTGTTGTAAATAAAGACATATTATTATTATTATTATTATTATTATTATAAGGTGTAGTTTTAGTAAGGCTAAGCAAGAGCGGCCGGCGTGTGCTGAGCGAAATCTTTAAATTAGGGGCCGTTTATGCAGGACTGCAAATTATGAGAAAATTGAAGGGATGTCGTTAGTAGTAGTATAAATTGACGGAATTCAGAAAAACACATTACAGTGGTATCCAACACAAAATAACAATAACAAATAACAATTCTATAACAACATCTTGTGGGCGGATGAGACCTGATTTGCAAATAATGGAATATTTAACAGATAAGAGCAGTTTTTACCACTGGGCAGATATCAATACACACTTTATATTTTTGTATTTTTGAAATGCCCTTTTAATGAGCTTTTTTTTATGTTACTTCATACCTGTAAATCCAACTGTTTTTCAGATATGCGTGTTTGAATATAAAAACAATTTAACTCTCGTACGATGCTTTATTTCAAGATATAATAAACAAACACCGTTAAAATAGTAATTGATACACTTGAGCTCTGAAAAAAAAACACAAAACCAGGTTTAGAAATATAAATCCAGTCAGTGCTGATACAAGAAATAATATAACGAAAATACGAGAAATTTGGGAATAAATTAATTCCAAGGCCAAATAAAATTAGATTAAAAAAACAAAAGGGTATACACCAAAATCCTGTACGTAATTACATTAAATGTTCAAATATTTCTCCTTCTCTGCTCTGAGTCTCTAAACTATACAGAGCACTCATAATCTGAAAATATAATTATTTTGATTTGTTTAAATGGAACACCCTGTCTATCTCTGTAATTTTTAAAAGTACTTTTAATTAGCTTTCTTCTGACATATCATTTCCTAGCCCTAAATTCAATCGCTTCTCAGATTTAATTTTCTCCTACTTCTTTTCATTTTTACGTATTTGTTATTTCTGGTTTCAGAAGTGGCTGGATTTTTGTTTTCTAAACTTGGTTTTATGTTGAGTTCAAGTGTTTAAATTGTAATTTTAACGTCGTTTGTTTATTATTCCTAGAAAAAAAGCATCTTAAGGAGCTTAAATTGTTTTTTTATGTTCAAATACGCATATTCGAAAAACACTCGAATTTAGAGGTATGAAGTAAGATATCAAAACAGTGTTCATTATAAGGAAGTTCTATTAAAAAAAAACTAAATTTGCAAATGTTGAGCACCCTGTATAGCATTAATACCCAGATCCACCATTTTAAACTCGAAAGGTTACGAAAAATATAATTTTTTGGTAATGTTTTCTTTCATTCAATTGTTTCTATTGCTTATATTAGCTTTTTTCCATAAAAGCGTTAATATCTTCCAAACAATTGACGTTAGACTTTGTATGGAAATTATTAGTATTTCAATGCAAAACGTTTAAGCTGCCCAAATAAAGGGCATTTTATTAAAAAAAAAAGTAGGTTTGATTCGCCACACGTTTGCAGCCATCGTGTGTAATCAAAACTATTTTAGTAATGTGCACCGCATTTGTAGGTATAACTTTTATTTGCACAATATTTATATAACTCTCATAGTTTTAAAAATATCTTCCATTCCCCATATCGTTACCGGACTTTGTGTATGCACAGATATTTTCAGAAATATAGATTTGCATATGCCACCTTATTTGCTTTATGTAGATCTTCAATTAATGGTTAATTAATCCTGAACGTATAATAAAATAAAAAAATATTTTCGCGCAAGTGGACGTTATGTCACGAATCAAAAGAAAATAGAGGTAAAAATATCTTCACGTTCGTAATAATACTGAAGCAATAGAATGAAACACTTGGTAATTGGAATTACAACAGTTTTCAAATAAAAATACGAATGCGATTTCAATGCTGTGGGATTTCGTTGCCTTAATTGCCAGGCATTTATTGTTGACCCTTTTCTCTCTTTTACAACATTTACCGTGTATCTGTTTGACCACATTCTTGTCAAGGTTAAAGCCTGAGCGATGTGCAAGTTATTACTTTTATGTATTTCTCAGTTAAAGTTAAAATAAGCAACATTTAAGTTTTTTCAATGCTCATCCTCTATAAGTTGCGTCCAAAATATGCCCTTTTTCGTCAAGGATAAAAAGTTGAGCTATGTGCAAAATATTACTTTCATTTAAGTAATAGTTCTTGAGGTAAGGCAAAACTAGACAGAATTTTATTTTTTAAGGTACTCACCCTGTATATATTTTACCAAATTCTTCTCAGTTTTATGCCAGGGAAGCATATAATCCGCATGCAAAGTATCGTCTTCCTCTAACAAATAGCTTTTGAGTTCTGCCGGCAATAAGTAGACAGACAGAGGGAATTGAGAAAATCTGTTATTCCTCATCTACTAGGGGCCTGAAAAGTGCCGATTATTCTTTATCTTTTAGATAAGGGAAGTAAAAAAGAAAGAATACTTAGTATTGTTTTATTTTACCTATTTTAATCACTTTTACAATGGTTTACATCGAAATGAAGCAATTATTTCAATAAAAAAGATATGCAATACAAAAAACATTCGTAAATTAATCATCTTTATAAAAACATCTAACAACTAAATCCTTTTCAAAATTTTCAAGAAAAAGCTTATTTCTCTATATAAAAATATGTATTTAAATGTTGACAACCATCTTTCAACATCTACAGATGTAAATACAATGAGCATTTACAAATTTTGCAATAGCATTAGGAGCTTCATCAAGCTCTCCAAGAAATTCACAATTGAAAACGTTGCTAATATTATTTAAGGTAGTATAACCAGGGGGTTTCTTCGTTACTGAATAATTTTTTTCTAAAATTGGAGTACTTACTTTACCTTTTACATTTTTCCATGAATTTTCAAATCTGTTAATTAATGCCAAAGCTTTACGAAGAGTCATTCCTTGCGTTTAAAGTGCGTTGGCAATTTCGAATAAAAATTATAATTTCCTTTAATGTACATTTTTTCATGAATTTTCAAATCTGTTAATTAATGCCAAAGCTTTACGAAGAGTCATTCCTTGCGTTTAAAGTGCGTTAGCAATTTCGAATAAAAATTATAATTTCCTTTAATGTGTCAGTTCTTGGGTCATTTCGGAGATTTAAATACGTATCTCTCTGCAGTTTTCAATTGCCATACTAAAATCAGTCTAAAACCACGCGTCTGACATATTTAATTTTGGTCACATTTTCTAAGAAACTAATGATTTATTTCTTTTCTCCGAAGATTGTCAGCAGATACCAGTTTGGCATTCCGACTATCTGAAAGCTATTCAAGCTAATTTTCACTAGAAAACTTATATATTTATACTATAATATGCGCACAACTGTTAAAATATGCAAGAAATGCGTAAATATGTATTAACTAATTAGTGTTAACTAACTGTAAAAGTTTCAATTGATGCACATGTTTAATTGCATCTTAAGATATACATAACTTATAGAATATGCAGTTTGCAGTTTTTCTAATTATAACCATGGGTATCTATATGAAAATTAAAAATTATGCTTTTTACTTCCTTTTACAATAAAGGAAGTATTGGATTCACCCCAAAAATTCGAAATTGAGTTTTTAACAGATGTTCACGTTTTAGAGTACCCTGAACCCGAAAAACATGTTTTTGTTCATTGGTCTGTCTGCCAGTCTGTGTGTTTGTGTGTCTGCTGTGTGACTGTGAACAGCATATCTCAAAACGAAAAGAGGTATGCCGTTGAAACTTCTTATATAAGTTTTGTGTACTATTAAGATGCGACAGAGAGTTTTTGAAGAAAATCGCATAACCGGAAGTATGGTGTTTCGCTTGTGATTTTTTCAGTTTTTTTTCAATTTTTTCAAAACGGCTCTAACAATTTTTTTCAAACTTTACATTTTTACTGTAGAATATTAGTCTCTCAACTACTGCTCTATTTTGTACTTTTTTTAGAATTTGGGATTTTTGAAAATGTTTGACAAATTAAAAATAAACTTTTTGACTAATTATAAGATTACTGTAAAAGGAAGTTGTGTGCATGTATCACACCAGATTTTTTAAAATTAATATGGTCAAATTTACTATTAAGTTACACATCATTGCAGTCGGAAAATATACAAGAAAAACATATAAATATGGCAACCATAAGAAAGAGAAAGTTTACTATTGTACTTGAAAACCCAGTAGGCTTTGAAAAATTCTAACCTCTCTGGTAGGTGCAGAACATGTTTTTATATCGTTAACTAAAATTACACCCTTCTTAGTGGAATAGTGCTCGAGTAAAAAAAAGAAAATGTCAAATTTAGGTTTTTTCGTTATAGTATAAGTATATAGTGTTGAGGCTCCACTTGATTGTATATGCCTAATTATTTATTTTATATATCAGTACCTAGACAATGCAATGTATTTGATAATTATAATTATTTTTAAAGTTTTATAAATATAAAAAGGGCCTTGAGACTCTTATTAGGAGTGGTTCGATAATCTAGTAGTTTGTTAATTAAAATTTTGTTTTATGATGACTTTTGATTATGTGCTGAAGCTAACTGTCACTCTGCACTTCAAACAACGCTCCAACAATATTCTCAATTAAAATGACAAATCTTCTTTCTACTCACATGTAATTGACTCAATGCCCTAAGGTAAGTACTTGATTATATGTATTGTTTGAGGCTTTCGCGGTTACTCGAATTATTCTCCTTAGCATAGAATTTCGGCTTAGACCGCGTAGTATTTGTATATGAACACCCAGCATTTTCTGGCTTAATGTGCCTTGCACCTTGTGAAGTCGAGCAAAAACCCGCGCGATGGCCATGCTCTTTGGTGGCTCGTGTTGTTTGAGTATCTTGAGAACGAGGATACTTAGGCAGATTTGGCCGTTTTGCTGTTTGTGCATCCATATTCACTAACGTTTCGCAAGACCTTGCAGCTTGCATCATCAGAGTGAAAGTCGCACTAAGAACCGAAGGTCGGTGTGGAGCTATTTATAGTCCTCTGTGCCAGGCGCGCGGAGTGGCGTAACGCTGGCGCTGGTTGGTCGTCCGAGTGCAACGTAATCCGTGGGGCGTGGCCGTATGACGCAGAGTGGTTGTAACGCTTTAGATCGTGTATCACAGGGGTCCACGTTTTACTAAGCTTAAAGCCATCTTCCCTGTTGATATTATATGGATGTTTTTCTATTTCTATGGCTTCACGTATCACTCGCGGGAAGTAATGAGGTATTCTGGCAAGTACTCTGGCATGCTCAAATTCTAAAGTGTGCCCATTTGTAAACGTATGCTCAGCTACGGCTGATTTTGTGATGCGTTTGTGTTTGCAATCGCCTTTATGTTCTTGGAGTCTTAGATCAACGGAACGACCAGTCTGTCCAATGTAACTCGAGCCGCAAGAACAAGGAATGCGATATACGCCAGCGGTTTTAAAACTTGGAATCTTGTCTTTTACCGATCTGAAGCCGTTACCCAAAGTTTCCTTGCTCGTGAACACAGTTTTGACGTTGCATCGTTGCAGGACACGTCCTATCTTATCAGTTGAGCCTTTAACGTAAGGTAGAAATGCTAAGCCTTCCAGAGGTGGAGATTCTTCTTTAGCCTTTTTTGTCATAGTCTTGTCTAGTGCTTTTCGTAGTCGGGACTTGCTGGTTGAGATATGTAGATGATACCTTTGTCATCTGGTCACATGGACGCCAGACATTGAATCTGTTTCTAAAACACCTGAATTCTGTACATCCCAACATACAATTCACAATGGAAGTAGAAGAAAATTGCAGTATTCCGTTTCTAGACGTCCTGGTGAAACGTAAATCAGATGGCAGTTTAGGACATGCAGTCTATAGAAAGAAAACACACACGGACAGATATCTAAATGCTGACTCACACCATCATCCAATGCAAAAAGCAACAGTTCTCCAGACTCTGGCGACAAGAGCCGTTCGTATCTCAGACGAGGAAAATCTAGAGAGAGAAAAGCTACATCTGTTTGACTCTTTACAAAGGAACGGATACACAACTACCGCCATACGAAAAGCACTAGACAAGACTATGACAAAAAAGGCTAAAGAAGAATCTCCACCTCTGGAAGGCTTAGCATTTCTACCTTACGTTAAAGGCTCAACTGATAAGATAGGACGTGTCCTGCAACGATGCAACGTCAAAACTGTGTTCACGAGCAAGGAAACTTTGGGTAACGGCTTCAGATCGGTAAAAGACAAGATTCCAAGTTTTAAAACCGCTGGCGTATATCGCATTCCTTGTTCTTGCGGCTCGAGTTACATTGGACAGACTGGTCGTTCCGTTGATCTAAGACTCCAAGAACATAAAGGCGATTGCAAACACAAACGCATCACAAAATCAGCCGTAGCTGAGCATACGTTTACAAATGGGCACACTTTAGAATTTGAGCATGCCAGAGTACTTGCCAGAATACCTCATTACTTCCCGCGAGTGATACGTGAAGCCATAGAAATAGAAAAACATCCATATAATATCAACAGGGAAGATGGCTTTAAGCTTAGTAAAACGTGGACCCCTGTGATACACGATCTAAAGCGTTACAACCACTCTGCGTCATACGGCCACGCCCCACGGATTACGTTGCACTCGGACGACCAACCAGCGCCAGCGTTACGCCACTCCGCGCGCCTGGCACAGAGGACTATAAATAGCTCCACACCGACCTTCGGTTCTTAGTGCGACTTTCACTCTGATGATGCAAGCTGCAAGGTCTTGCGAAACGTTAGTGAATATGGATGCACAAACAGCAAAACGGCCAAATCTGCCTAAGTATCCTCGTTCTCAAGATACTCAAACAACACGAGCCACCAAAGAGCATGGCCATCGCGCGGGTTTTTGCTCGACTTCACAAGGTGCAAGGCACATTAAGCCAGAAAATGCTGGGTGTTCATATACAAATACTACGCGGTCTAAGCCGAAATTCTATGCTAAGGAGAATACTTGATTATATTAATTACACTCTTTTAATTGTCTTTTATTTAAAATAGCTTCAATAGGATAAACTTAAAAACCCACCTGAACAACTTTCACTTTTGCTGCTTGAATGTCACATCCAAACAATACTCCTCCTGACGTCTACTGCCTGGATCCTTTTACTAGTCCTGCAGTGATGTCCCGCTCCATGACAAATATGTGCCGATCTGTCAAAACCCTGGCTGCTAGCAGGAAAGGTCCCGTTCCACCTCAGCAAAGCTACTGTCACCTTCCAGACGTTCCCTCTGCTCCAATGGCTCCACGGCAAGTAAGCTATCCTAGATGATCTTTGATTAATATTCTTCTTTTATAGCTCCAACTTTGGATATCTCTGTCGCCAGCAACCAACAGAATCTCCCGTGTTCTGTAGTCCCTATGCTATCCTACGTGGTCAGATCCTTACGTTCTCAGTACTCCATCGACATCTCCCGCAATGTGTAACTTTTATTAATGTACCTCCTTATCACTTGTATTAATGAAAATAAACGACTACTATATCCAAATCCAATTCTCTTCTTGTTGCTTCTACTTGCTTGTATCTAATTAAATAACTTTTTGATAATCTTCAATAACTGCATCTTCATAACTAATAATCTTCTTTTATGTTTCCATTTATATTTCACACGTCAATTTAGTAATAACCCTTTTTTAAATGCATTTTACTACCTTAAACATTCAAATTAGGGTAAATTTCTATATTTTTATTGTACTCGAAAATTCATATCAAAATTACATATTATGTTTTTTTTAGTTGTTGATTTTCTAATAATGGCAACAAAAACTGCTTAGCTTCTAAGTTACAATTATTTATGTCTTCTACAAATTAAAATAATTTGAGTTCTGCCTACTCATCTTATTATTTCAATAGAAATTTGTCATATGTAATCTGCGCATATATGTATCTTATACCTTTTAAAACCATTAAAGAATACTCAGTGCTATACATATCATCTTAGTTTGCATCAAAATTAAATTCTATTAATAACTTTCAATTAAACAGGCAATTCTTTTATAAATTTTTCTTATTTGATTATATTAATATACCAAATTTTATATTTAAATTAATCTTCAACATAGACTGCCCTTTATGTATCATAACAATAGCTATAGTAAGCTAGCTATTGTCTCTTTATTGTATTTGAAAGCAGTTATGGGTTGCTCCCATAATCATGCACTTTGTTTTTGGTAGGTGCTAAGCTGTCCCGAAAAGCAAACGAGCTATAATATCAAATTGACATTGTGACTTTTCGACTGCAATGCAACAATATTTTCGATATTCGTATGTCGTTTAAAAAGTTCCCTCATTTTAAACCGTTTCAGTCTGGCTCTAATAACAGCGATTCCCATTTAATTCCAATGAAAATGGTACACCCTGTAGAAGCAGTGCAGCGAACCGTAACGAACAATGTAAGCGACCGAAGCAAAAAATTATAACACCCGATGAAAATTCAAGCATAACCACCAGAGATCGCTGCAAATTTTATGAAGTTCCGAAATCCTGTTTTCGTTTAACGTCATTTCCCCTGCGAATCTCAGCGGGGCAGAGAAATTCATTAACTCTGATTAGTCGCTCAGATTTCCTACCGGTAGTTATTGTCAAATTCTAAGGCATTTCAGGCAGCAAAAGTTCGATCGAAACCAACCAGATGTGAGCTGTCGAAACCATGAACGCTATTTTAATGGATAAATGACTGGCATAAAACGCAATGCACATAAAAAAGTTGCGGATTTTTGTTGCGATCGACGGTTTTTCACTGGAAATTGTGTCATGCGAATGTCATACAATATTGTGCAATTCTGTTGATGTGCTAGTAATACAAAGAATGTCGATCAATGAGGAACGCCAACATATAATAGTAGGTAAACACACTATGTGTACTTTAGGAAAGTGTGACGTCTGTAGCACACAGGCTAGCGAACAAATATCTTTGAAAAACTTCCCTAGTTTTGTATTTATTTATAGGCGAGATATGCGCGCAATCCCGCCCCACAAACCCACGTTCAGGGTATACTGCAATAGCTTTTATTCTATTCAATAACTTCAAATAAATTCGATGCACGTCGAAATTCAAAATTTAAACAGGAGCGCATTTAAAATTATACTTTTATTATCAGACAGTTATAAACATGGAATTCTGTTTAATTGAATGAATCATTAAGTTGATTGGGAGCCCGGAAAACCTACGTCGTACGCTTATTTCGATCGTTTTCATCAATACTTAATATCCTTGTATCACATATTTGCAAGAGTAATTTGACAAATAGTAATTACAAGTTACAATATAGTTAGTATCATTAAAAACAGGTTTATTTATAGAAGCTTGTCGTGACACTTTTATTTCTAGTTTAGCCATTCGTTAATGTGTTTGTAGTCGGTTACTATTTTGTTGTTTAAGTAAAAATACTACGACAAGCAGTTGCAATTTTTAAAATTGTATCCAGTGCAAACGATAAAATGACAAAAATATAAGCATAGTTCTCTTGCAATTTATCAGTCATTGGACCTAAAGTAATTAACAAACGTTGCTTTATAATTTCAATATTTTTGTGTCTATATAATGCTATAATTGAATAAATAATTAACTTGTCTAAAATTACTGATCGCAATGTGATTTATACCCATAGATTATATGGCAAAATGTATACAGGGTGTTTCATAAACATGGTGCCAAACGCCAAACTTAAGGCGGTTTATATGCCGTTTTGGCTCCAGAGCGATTTGATTCAATTGATAACCCTAATAATTACATTAATCATTCTATATTTAGCAGATAATATTGCAGCAATGACTCAAAATGGCGATACCAGACTTCAATGCATAAGTTTTCACGACAGATCATAGAGTTACGCAACCTATGGTATATTGTGCGGTTCCTGTTGTATAACAAGACATGCGGCGAACATTCTTCTGTAGCCATAGGAGTTTTACTAACTAAAGATTTTACGTAACTCCGTAACTGCTGGCGCTCCAGCATGATGAAATGAAATTCGATTATATATACCTAAGAGAGCATTTTGCAAAAGCCCAGGAAGAACATGTTGCAAAAATTACAAATAAATGTGGCCTTTTAAGCACGATGGAAGTAAGCACGGTCCAATTAAACAGTCTCTCACAATACCAGCCCAGACATTAAGGGCAAATCGATATTGATTTGACGGCGTAAGGATTGTTGTCCTCCTGTATGTGACTATTCCGACTACTAAAGAAACTGTCTCACGTAAAACATTGTTACATTAGGTTTTGCCGCTAATGACACGGAAACATGCCTCCGACCTCCGACTATCTCGTGGGAAGGGCGGGGTTGACATACCTTCAAAAAGAATAGAACTAAACTTTTAGGCGCCAAGTGATTCCTTATGGTGATGTTTCCCAAGAATTTTTGAGTTAACAAATCACTAAATTGCTCAAATCGTAACAAAAGACAATATGACAGTGAAACCCAAGTCTTATTGTACAATGATTACTCATTAAGTTAGTGAACAATAGGGGGATAAAATAACAATTTGTAATTACTGCCTTACTACCTCCGACAAATAACAATTTGTAATTACTGCCTTACTACCTCCGACAAATAACAAGTAAATTTCTTACCTAAATATGCAGGGTATTTCATACCGTACGGAGGAGACTGAAAGGATAGCTAGAGGGGACCAAAATAAATTTATTTTCTTAATAAACTTCTGACCAAAACCCAATAACATAAAAATAACAGCAGTTTAAAGTTCTTCTAAATTACTGCCCACTTATTGAATGCCGCTGGTATTAATGAGGAAGAATTACAAAATTGCTATTAAGGTAGTATAATTTTAAATTAAACAAAAAACACACAGTAAAAATAAGATACTTTTTTAAATAAGGATAACGTTACTTTATAAATTACAATTTTATTATTAAATAAGCTACAAATAATTCGCCATAACAAAAACATCCACATTAGGTGTTCGAAATGCTGTCCCTGCATTTATACCCACATTTGCCCTCAACGAATCCAGTTTTCCGGTACTCTTGAAAATTGTTGGCGTAACTGCTTTGTTGCAGCGTTGATGTGACGGCGCAATTCGTCGATTGTATCAACTTCGGTAGCATATACCAATTCTTTCATAAAACCTCATAAGAAAAAGTCCAGTGGGTTGAGATCTAGACTGCGTGAGGGCCATGATATGAATTTACTCCGATCGATCGATGTTTGCGGAAATATGGTTTGGAGGTAATCTCGTACAGCATGACTAATATGTGAAGGAAAGTCGTCATGCATAAACCATTTGGTACGGCGCACATCCAAAGGAACATCTTTGAGGAGGGCTGCCAGAACTTCTTGTAAACACTGCAAGTAAGAATCGCCATTAAGGACTGCTGGTAATTCGTAAGGCCCGATTAAGGTGTTGCTCGAAATACCACTCCACAGCTTCAATTTAAAACGCTGCTGAAAGCTACTCTGGCGAATCGCGTGCAGATTTTGATCAGCCCGTATGTGAGAATTGTGGATGTTGCAAATACCATTCCTAGTAAAACAGCATTCATCCGTTACTAGTACGTGTGTTGGAAATTCTGCTTTCCTATTAGTGCGATTTAACAGCCATTCGCAAAACTGCTGCCACAGCAGATAATCCGTAGAAATCGGTCCTTGCACCTTTTACAGATGACAAATCATTGCTACTCAATGTGCGCCAAACAAAGGATGCAGAAACTCCAACTTGGTGGCAAATTTGGATCAGTTGGATCAGCATTAACCATTTCTAAAAGTTCTTCCTCCACATTCACCCCATGCTGATTTGGTATGCCGCTACCATGACCTTTCTTAGGTTGTAAATGTCTAGTCTCTCTTTTGCGTTAGACTACTCGAAGAAAAGTACTTTCGGAAAACGTTTGACGATCTGGAAATTTTTCCGAATACACACGTCTTGCATATTCTTCGTTACTGTAGTTAGCCATTTAAGTCTAATTAAACACTTAATAACTGATATATCTTAATTATGAGGTTTAACTGGATTAACACTCAAATAAATTTCTACTGCTACTGGTTTTTAGTTATTATTAAATAGTCAGCGGTTTTTCATCAGTAAACACCAATATTTAAAATAAAACAGCCAAATTTTTTCTTCAGATACTGAATTTAATCAACAAATCATGGGATGTGACGTTTCGTTAGTATTGTTACGTTTTACGTTTTCGGGATATTTTAAATTATACGCCGCTTCTGGTTTTAAGCATTTATTTACAGCAATTTATCTTGAACGATTTATAACAACACAAGAACTATTAACGCAGAACACGAATTATTTATAAACTAACAGGAACTATTTCTAACAACAATACACTTTATTTATTTACACACGACCTAACATAAATGATTTATATCGCTAGATTTATTTACACACACGCGTTATTTATATGGCATCTTTCGCATACTTCAAAGCTGAATTCGGACTGTCTTGTTATTTCCTTTGAGTGTATTTATATCTGCCGGGTGAGTAATTCTAGAAACGTCGAGACACCCTCGATTGTTCCGGCAAATGCATGACGCATCGCGTGCATTAACCCCGAGGTCGTTCTGGAAGAATGACTCACGCGTCGCACGGGACGCGGCTTCAAGGTCGTTGCAGTATAATTAGTCGTTACATTGCCCCCGCCTTAGGTCGTTCTGTCCCAGAACGAGTTGCGTCGGGTGCCTGTCTCTCGCTTTTGTGGGGGTTTGATGGCGGTATTTTCAGGCGGTGCCCTTCTTGCACACGGACTGGCTGAAGAAGCAGCAGTTCATCGTGGGCGCAATGCTTTGCAACGGGCTGTAACAGCAGACCTCGATTTGGATGCCGGTCCGGTCGAAGACCACTTCCAGCATGCTGCGCACAAACCTCCAGTCCAACGAATCCAGGCCGCATCCTAATTCCGGTACCGCTATCCGGGTTTCGCCGTTCTTCACTATCTGCACCTTAAGGTCCAAAAGAGCAGACCAGAGCTCCTGGTAACTAGGTTTTTCGTACGACAACCTTTTCGTAACCAGGTAATAAATGGAGCTATTGCCTTCCTTCAGCACAAAGTTCTGCCAACCTGAGGTGCATGCTCTCGCAGCTGGTCTAACCGGACAAACTTCTCCCGGAAGGCAGCGGCAATCCCCCTAGACATCCGGAGGTCCTGGGCGACGCAGTGTGCCAGGGAATAACGCCGCAGCGTGTCGAATAGGTCACGCTGCACCTCAGTAGTGACCCCAAATCGCGCAGTCTTCGTACCCCCATAAGCGGCCATAAACTCCTGGAAGGAGATACCTCCGGTCTCTAGTTGTCTCAGGGGTTGCTCCGTGACAGCCTCCACTTTCTCATTGGTTCCGGAATATGGGGCAAACCCATTGAAGTGCACCACCCTGCACTTTCCTCGAGGAGGTTTCTGGATTCGGTATACCACGTCATTCAGTCGAGCAACTACAGTGTAGGGGCCTTCCCAGTTCTTTTGGAGCTTGGGGGAGAGACCACGACGCCTCTGGGCGTTATAAAGCCATACCAAATCGCCAGGGTGGAAACCACCGGCCTCAGCGCGGGCATCATATCGGTCCTTCATTCAGTCGCTGGCACCTTGAATGTTTTGGCGTACGGCGTCGTGGATCTCTTCCATCCTCTTCTTCAGGTTCCCCACGTAGTCCTCGCCGGCCGTTTCTTCGCTAGGCTTTCTTTCAAATTTGAGGTCACATAGCAATCACAGCTCGCGCCCAAAGAGTACCGCGGCTGGAGTGTGATTGGTTGTCTCTTGTACTGCTGATCGGTAGGCCATCAGGAACAGGTGAATGTACTGGTCCCTGTCACGCCGATGCTCGGAAACCACCTTGGACAGATGCTTCCCCATGGTTCGGGCAGTGGTCCGGGTCTTGTGTATCCCCAGTAGCTTGCAAACGTTCTGGAACAGTCCAGACTCGAAATTGCGGCTCTGGTCGGAATGTAATTCCAGGGGGACTCCAAAACGGCTGAAGCACTCCTTTACCAGAACATCAGCGACAGTACCGGCCTCTTGATTCGGAAGGGCGTACGCTTTGAGCCACTTGGTGAAGTAGTCCATGCACACCAGGATGTGTTTCGGGGAATGGTTCAGCGATGTCGATGGCTATCCTCTCGAACGGACTACCGACGTTGTACTGCCTCATCGAAGCTCTACGTCTTCCAACCGGTCCGTTTCCTGTAGCGTAGACTTCGCACTTCCGGCACCACTCTCGGACGTCATCTTTTCAGCTCGCCCAGTAGAACCTTTTTCGGATCTTTTGCAACGTCTTCTTCAATCTGAAGTGTCCCCCAGAGGAGCCATCATGCAGGTGGCGCAGAACCTCGCCCACTCTACTCCTTGGAACCATCAATTGTGATCTCGTTGCCCTACCGTCTTCATCTTCCAAGATTCGGGTCAGGACGTTGTTGTCCAGCTGCAGGTTGGGTTGGTGGCGGATACCTCCTGCCAGGTAGATCAACGGCCATCTCGCTTCCAGGCTATAACCGTGCCTAAGTCGGGGTCGTTCTCCTGGCTGTTCTGCAACTCGTCTAGCTCCCACGAGTCGTCGACTACAGTGGTACATTTGATGGGTACCGCATGACTCTCCAGTTTCGAACAGTGGCCGCAGTCCGCAGGGCAGGGCCTCCTGGATAACGCATCAGCGTTGCGGTGGGCTGATCCAGGTCGATGATTTATTTCAAAGTCGTACTTTTGTAGGTGCTCGATCCACCTAGCCACCTGTCCTTCAGGGTTCTTGAACTGCAGTAGCCATCTTAGAGCAGCATGGTCGGTCCTCAGCAAGAATCTTCTGCCATACAGATATTTATAGAAATGCCCCACGGACTTGACGACTGCCAGAAGCTCCCTCCTGGTTACGCAATAGTTCCGCTCTGGCTTGGACAGGACCTTGTTGACATATGCCAGGACTTTCTCTTGTCCATCTTGGACCTGGGACGGAATACCATCTATTCCGACATTGCTGGCGTCAGTATCGAGGATAAACTGGCCTTCCTGACGTGGATACCAAAGCACAGGTAAACTGGTTAAGGCAGTCTTGAGCATCTCGAAGGCCTCCGCACACTCAGCACTCTATTCGAACTGTCGTCTCTCTTCCGTTATACGGGTTAACGGTTTTCCAATGTTTGCACAGTCCAGCACAAACCGTCGGTAGTAAGTACAGAGGCCCAGGAAGCTTCGCAGTTCATGCTTATCCTTCGGGTTAGGCCAATCCTGCACTATCTTTACCTTACTCGGGTATACTGCTACTCTCTGGCGGGATACGACGTGCCCCAAGTACTGTACCTCCTTCTGGAAGATGTGGCACTTTTTTGGGCTTAATCGCAGGTTGGCACCTCGCAGTCTACAGAACACTCCCTCCAGGTTTTTCAGATGCTCGTTGAAGGATCTACCCACCACTATGATGTCGTCCAAGTATATCAGGCAGGTCTGCCAAGATAGACCCTTCAGGACGGTGTCCATCAGTCTCTCAAACGTGGCGGAGGCATTGCACAAACCGAACGCAATGACGGAGAACTGCGAGAGCCCAGTTCCGATAGTAAATGCAGTCTTTTCCTTTTTCGCAGGTTCCATTCCGACTTGCCAATAACCGCTCTTCAAGTCTAGCGTCGAGAACCATTGAGAACCAGAGAGCGTGTCCAGGGTATCATCGATTCGTGGCAGAGGGTAGCTGTCTTTCTTGGTCACATGATTCAGCTGCCGGTAGTCAACACAGAACCTCGTTGAGCCATCCTTCTTCTTGACAAGAACCACAGGGGAGGCCCACGGGCTGCTGGACGGTTCGATGCTCCCTTGGTTTCGCATATCCTGGACAATCTTCTAAGCTTCTTCCCGTTTGGCGAGGGGCAACCTTCTTGGATGTTGGCGTATCGGTTGAGCATCCCCAGTATTGATTTTATGTTTAACTACGTCGGTACGGCCGCTGGGATGATCTCCGCACTCGAAGATGTCTTGGTACCGGGCCAACAGATCTTCGATCTTCTTCCGTTCTTGTTAGCTCACGTCCTTGCAAGTAGACATCACGGTAATAATTAATGCCTTCGGGCAGCCCTTCGCCTTGCCGCCGCTGTCACTAGTAATCGTTCTGACAACGGCGGAGACCGGTGTGCACCTTCCCAGGATTGTGTTTCTCCTGACGGTTGCTGGTTCCCTGTTGACGTTCATCATCCTTACTGGGACCTTAAGCCCATTATTTACCAACGTCGTCCCAACCAGGATACCATGAGTAAGCTCTTTGTCATAATCGAGTTCAATCATTCGCACTACGTTGCAACGAAGATCGCCATCAAGGTATGCATCCACGACCCTCTCGATTCGTCCCGGCAGAGCAACATCTTCCGCCAATACCATTCGTACTGCGATCTCTTCTCTTGGGTGTAGGGAAAGCTCCTCTCCACCCACGTGCAACACGCCGCGTACCAGGTCTAAAGTAAACCAATACTTATTCATAACATCCATTCCCAGGATGAACTCGTCCACAATGTCAGCAATCAGGACCCGATGCTTGAGGGTTTGATTCTCAATCTTCAATGTCAAATCAATTTCCCCATGTGTGGTCACTGCGCCTCCCGTGGCAGTGCGAAGGCGTGTCCTGGTGGGCAGCAGCTAACCCTCGTCCCGGATTACGTCAGACCTAGTGATGGACTTCGTCGCTTCAGTATCCAACAGCAGAGAACGAACTCTTCCATTTATTTTACCATCAATGAAGAGGCTATCAGGCTGGCGTTGCACGGAAGACATATGGATAGAAATCTCTGGGGCATGGCAATCACGAGTCGACTCTCGCCCTTCTTGTCGACCCGTATTAGTTTTCCGATGGCTCGTCAGACGCCCGGGCTCCTTTCTTCGGACAGCGAGCCCTAAGATGACCCATCTCTCCGCAGCTCCCTCGTCTCCTGCTTTATGAGTCGTCGCAACATGTCCTCCATGGATTCAGGCGCCATTTCTGTTGTGGCGGCACCGCGGACACGACCATGTGTTATGGAAGCACTCCTTGCCGCTTCGACTTCCACCGCATTGGCTAAGGCCTCTCCCAGTGTCGTATGGCGCCCCAGACGTACCGCTTGCTGAGTATCGGCGTCTTTCATTCCATTTATGAATGTTTGGACGGCTAGCTGCTCCAGGAAGTCCTCCGGCGCCGATGGATACGCGAGCCGAACCAATCGAGCAACGTCGGCCTCAAGTTCTTGCAGAATCTCCCCCGACTTCTGAATTCGGTTCTTCAACTGGGCACAATGCACATGCTGAAGATGACCATTGCCATAACGCCGTTCCAGACAATTTACCAATTGCTGGAAGTCCCTCTGCTGATTTTCTGGAACCATTTGCAGAACATTCAGGGCATACCCTCGCAATGTCAGAATCAATGCGGTTGCTTTGTCTGTCATTCCCCAATCATTAGCGACGGCTGCTGCTTCAAATTGCTTCAGATATGTTCACCATGGCGTTTTCCCATCGTAAGAGGGCAGTTTCATATGCAAGCCGGATGTTGCGGGCCTCACTGGGGCAGTATCTTGGGAAGGAGCAACCTGAGGAGTAGCAGCTCACTTAGTAACTTGGTAACTTGTTCATGCAGCTCCAGTACGTCACCTTGAAATCTGGTTACCTTTCTCTCCATTTCCTCCTGAATATCTCGGATCTATTCTGCCAAGTCGTCATGGCTCGCTTTCAGTTCTTCCTCAAGTTTGGACTACTTTTTCTTGCCCGGCTTTCAGCTCTTCCTTAAGTACTTCCTGCCCGGCTTTCAGCTCTTCTTGTGCCTTTTCTGCCTGCTTTTAGCCGACTTTTAATTCTCCCTTAAGTTCTTCTCGTCCCTTTTCTGCCTTCTCTTGGCCAACTTGCATCAGCTGGAAAAGTTGGCTTAATTGAGCCTCCATCTTGCCGCTCTGGGATCTCGTCACCAGCATCCACAATACACACTTGAATTTATTATCTGACTGTCGTTTATCGGTACTCGTTAATCAATTAGTTTATTTAATGTATGTCCAATAATTTTTTTATAGCCCCTGGTACAAAATCCGACACCTGACGCCACTGTTACGTTTTACGTTTTCGGGCTATTTTAAATTATACCCCGCTTCTGGTCTTGAGCATTTATTTACAGCAATTTATCTTAAACGATTTACAACAACACAAGAACTATTAACGCGGAACACGAATTATTTTTAAACTAACAGGAACTATTTCTAACAACAATACACTTTATTTATTGACACACGACTTAACATAAACGATTTATATCGCTAGATTTATTTACACACACCCGTTATTTATATAGCAGCTTTCGCATACTACAAAGCTGAATTCGGGACTGTCTTGTTATTTCCTTTGTGCGTATTTATATCCGCTGGGTGATTCATTCTTGAAACGTCGAGACACCCTCGATTCTTTCGGCAAATGCATGACGCATCGTGTGCATTAATCCCGAGTTCGTTCTGGAAGGCTGACTCACGCGTCGCACGGGACGCGGCTTCAAGGTCGTTGCAGTATAATTAACTAACTTCTTCAGACGAAATAATTTAAATGTTAATAAAGAATTACATCAATTCATTGTAGTTGATAATTGTTTGGGGAGGAATCAAATAAAATCAAATTTGCTAAAAGTCAATGCTGTTTTAGCAAATTAATTTGTGAAGTTTTCTTAATAAAAAAAATTCAAATAAATTGGTAGTACAAATACAGCTGTCAGTAGGTTATGTTTGCAATGGGTTCGGAAGTTAAAATAAAAAAGACAAATTTTCTCTTCAGATACTGAATTTAATCAACAAATCGTGTGATGTGTGTAGTATAATTAACTAACTTCTTCAGACAAAATAATTAACATGTTAATACAGAATTACATCAATTCATCAATTTTCAACTACAATGAATTGATGTAATTCTGTATTAACATGTTAATTATTTCCTCTGAAGGAGTTAGTTAATTATACTAACATGATATGCTGATTATATTTATTTCTTTTATTTTAACTTCCGAACCCATTGTAAACATAACCTACTGACAGCTGTATTTGTACTACCAATTTATTTGAAACCAATCTTTAAGCTTTTAAAAGAAAAATTTAAATAGCCGTAGTTTTTGTTATTTATTTTTTATTATCTTTTATAACTCAACATTATTTCGTTAACTCTCAAATATCCCTTACTTGAACTTAAAACGTAAATTTCTACCTCAGTTGGTGAAGAATGCTCGTTAATTTATTCAATTCTAAGTTGCTGTAACTTTCTTGGTGTTGGGTTTTGGATAGAAGTTTAGTAAGAAAATAACTGTAATTTGGTTTCCTTTAGCTACCCTTTCAGTTTTCTCTGTATGTTATGAAACGCCCTGTATGTATTGTCATGATACGTAAAAATCAGGTTTTTGAATAAAAATTTAAGTACATATAAATTTGGGAGATTAATGCAATCAACTTAGAAAAGTTTAAAAAAAGATTGTTGGTTTATTTGAAAATAAGTAATGGAAGTTTAATTTGAGACAATTTACAATTTATTTTGAAAGGTAATAGCAATTGAGTATTATATCATGGTGTTGAAATTTAATAAGGAAATATAAGCTAATTTTACATGTGACAAATATGCTTTCTATTAGAAATTAGAATATAGTAGGTAGAAATCATATTGTTTAATTTTAAAGAATGTATGAATAATTGTAACTAGCATAAAGAGGGACTTTGTTTGGGATTATTGTAAAAATAACAAATTTGAAAATGTAGACGTATTTTGTAAATATTCTTTATTTGTATTGCTAATTTGGTATAATACAATAAATAAGGTGTTAACAAATCTGCGAGGTTAAAACAAGGTTAAAATATGAATATGAAATAGTGTAAGTATACAGTTATTGAAGAGAGTATGGAATATGGTTTAACTAGATACGAGTAAGAAGAAAATAATAATATTTAAATGGAATTGGATTATTTAATGACTACAAGGAATAATAAGTGAAATTAATTACTGGATTTGGTTATTGTACGGAGGACGTGTTGATCATTTGACGGGAGTTGCCGGTGGAACTGCTTGATTTGGACGGTTCTATTTGGTTGCTGACTACAGAGTAGGAGCTGGGGAATATAGAAGATTAACTTGGGATCATCTGTAAGAGTGAACTTGCCAGAAAACTGATGGGTTGATAGTAGCGTGGGTGCAAGGAACAGGACCATTTCTGCAAGCAGACAGGGTTTTGACAGGTTGGAAGTTATTTGACGGTTGGCAGAGCATCGTGGCTGATCTGTCAGGAATCCGAGCTGTGAACTTCAGGAACAGTGGTGTTTTGAGGTGACTAATAGTGAAAGTACGAGGAGTTCAGGTTGGTTTTAATTAGTCCTATAGAAGCATATTGAATAAAAGACATTTAAAAAAGTGAAATAATTATAATCAAGTACTTACTTTAGTGAATTGAGTCAATTATATGTGAGTAGAAAGAATATTTGTCATTTTTGGTTTGATTAGTGTTGGATTATTGTTTGAAGTCAATCTGACAGTTAGTGTCAGTCCATAATCAAAAGTTATTATAAAAATTAAAATTTCAAATAACAGACAACTAGATTAACGAACCACCCTCGAAGAGCCACAATGTAATACATTTATTTAAAAAAATAGAATTTGAAATTCAAATAAGATAAATCAATTTTAAAGATAATAGTAGAGCTAATATTACGTAATTAAATAGGCGTCTCAACGTATTAGCCACTACAATATATATTACAAAAACAGGTTATGGAAGATAAGTGTGTGTGTCAAAATTGGTAGGCAACCTCGCTGAGCCAAAAATACTCGAACTGTTTATTAATAAAGCTAAGCTGTTATTCAAGATCAATTAATTTGGAAAAAAGCCCGTTCGCTGAATGAATAAGGCCTGCCAAATTCACATCTCCTGAACAAGTCGGTAATTACACGCAAAAGGCATAGAAATGAACAAATTCTCTCATGCCATCTAGCGGCTGAAGAATGAGCCTGGCAGAACATCGGTTCATAAGATGATAGAATAAAAATTCGGTTGTTTTGCAAGATTTTGTAAAAAGCAATAATATAAATACATATAAAGGTTAGCCATTCCATTCCAAGATTTTGTTTCCCCAAATTAAAGAGGACAGAATATTGTAAGAAAGTGAGAGTGAGACGATTGATAGAATTACCCCAAATTAAAAGAGACAAAAGATATAATATGTTTGCACAGTTGGCCGTACTTTATAACAAAGATATGATTTAGTAACCTTATTAGTCGTTCATGAGACAGGCCATCTTGTTGCATGAGAGGCACACATTCGGTACGCTATTGTTCGACTAGTTTTCTCGCGCACACTGTAGTAACGCGTATATTTTCGTTTGAAATACGGAGGCGTGCTTACCTAGTAAGAAGCTGACCTTTTTCTGTTGGGATTTCGCCATAAACTCCTGATCGGGCACCAGTCTCAGTGTAGAAACCATCGGTGTACCAGATCAAGCTTTCTGGAGGAATTTCTTTGGGTTTTTCCCACTCTTCACCATTCTGAATTATCACCTTGAAATGTGACTCTACTAAAGTCATATTATCATATATTCAATCCTCATTTCAAGTACAGGACACTCTGTATCACCAGTTATTCTCTGTACATAAATGAAAGCTGTGCAGTAAATTTTGAAATCCTTAATCGGTAGATAAAATGATGGGGCCAAAATCCGGTTGTATTGCAAGATTATGTAAACACTAGGTTCGTAGTCTGGCATCCCAACGCTTATATTTTGTGGAGACGATAAGGGTGCAAGTTGTTCCTGCAAGACACGCTGTACTGTTGCAGGGAAGGCGATCATTCAATGCATTATCACTCGACTTCTGATATGAAGTTCTTTCTCTACTCGATGTACTTCTTTCTCATATTCACCAAAGCGAGCACTTCTCGGATGACATGGGTCTCCTTCTTGCTTGAAGTTTCTATTTTCTCTTAGCTAACGGTGGATTTAAAAGAATATCTTACCTGTAGGATCTTACTCGGGGGTTTGAATAGTGTTTTGATGTTTTTTTTCGAAGAAACCTTCCTACGCAGTCGGCGACGAAATGGTACACAAGTGTTGGTCGTTGGTTCCGGCGAGGCATTCGCCTTGCCGCGTAATAAGTTGAAGTCGAAATTAGTGAAGCTGCATTGTTTGGCTATCGGCAAGCTAGACACCTCCAATCAAGTTTAAAGCGGATTTTAAGTGAAAACCTTGTCTATGTGCTAAACCATCATTGGAATGGAGTCACGAATTTCGTAAAGTAATCTGCCTGTCGTATGTGCTCCGTTCCTTTACCCGTTCTTGGGGATGTAAGGCCGTCCACACATGCTTGAATATCGCCCCTATGCAGCTTCCAGGAGTTCTTCCCGTATTTCGTGGCAGTAGCTTTGAGACGCGACCAGCAGCTTGAGTTGAACACCACCAGAGCCAATAAACCCTCCGACAGGTATTTTGTTTAGTTGATAGTATTTGTAATGCTTATAACTTTACAGTGAAGTGATTCGAAGTGTCGCCTTGGCACGTAGTTGATTACAAGGTTTGAGTGGGAGATCAGTAGTTCCACTACATTACTGAACTCTGCCTTGCGATTTTCGGTCTAATGTTATTATACATTTTTAGTTCATTACTATTTTAATTTTTACTCTTTTTGCTCAACAATATATTTTTTTAACTAATGTAATATGTAACTATTTTCATTGTCATTATTATTATTATTTGTTTATGTCTAGACCGAAAATAAAAGTCCATTATTATTATTATTATTATTATTATTTATTTAGATGCTAAGACGCTGAACAGAAATTACCGCCTTGAAGTAAATTTTAAGTCTTTGTTGTCAATATTGATTATTGTAACGTAGTTCCTTTGTGAAAATGTAAAGTTGCCACCGTTTTGAAATAGTTATATCATTTGTTGTCATTTTGTTGCCTGCGTTTAGTTTAAATGTTGCGCAATTATATTCACTAACCTTTTTCGAGCATTTTTAACTGTAAGGAATTTTTTTAATGTTCATTGTCACTCACATATTTTTCTACTTTAATAAAGTTTATTCTTAATTCTTTGTGTTTTTCATTAATGAATTTTTGATGTTTGCATGTATATTTTGGTGCATTTTTCCGATGTACAGGGATTCAGACGGCTGTAAGCTAAGGCAAGTCAAGGTGAGTTTAACTCAGTTGTTCGCCGAGCAAGCATTGTCAAGCTTGAAGTAAAAAGGGGGGCTATTACTTCCACTTTCAGAATGAGCCTCTCCCCATATGTTGTTTTTGCCCCCGATTTAGACAGAAAGTGGTGGAGCTAAACATTAACGTCTGTATTTCGTTTTACCGGATCGTAGCCCTAATTCTAAGGTCCTACAGAACCAGCTCTTCTCACTGAGCGTTTTAAGCCGGCACTCCTTGTCAGGCCCGGATTAAAGGGGGGGCCCAAGGGGCCCGGGCCCTGGGCCACCCACCAAGAGTGGGCCTCCCACCAATATAGGGGTAAATATCACAACACAGGAAAAATAAATGTCTCTTTGCTGTAAACTGTTTATAATGATAGGGAACATTTAACAAAAATTTCCATACATTATATCTTACTTCTCTAGCTTGATAGGAAATGTAATAATCAAACTTTATATTTTAAATTAGGTACAATTATTTAACATCATTAAAAGTTATTGTACTGGTGAACTGGCCTGTTCTTCCAACAACATAGTAATGCACATTAAATTTAGTTACAATGGCTGATGATTTACTAATTTACACCAGTTATAATTATTCACAATTAAATGCTTAGTATGTTTTTACTTGAAAAACATAAATTGCATTATGTAAAAATAATAAAAATGATGTATTATTGATTACTGGTGACTAGGAATATAATTATTGTCCATTGTCCTAGCATCCTAGCATGCAGGTTTCATTTTTTAACTTGCTCATAGGTGGCAGCACAATCACAATGTCAGAAGAGAACTATAGTTCATTCAAATTCAAGATAGAGCAAAATCTGCAACCCAAGTTACAAATATCAGCGGTCAGTTGATTACTAATTTGATTTTATTAAAATTTAGATCAGAGAGATATGGCTTTGTTGCCGTCTTGATGAGTGTCAAAATCAAATTCGAGGTTAGCAGGTTAGGTTTTGCGTCAGTTTTGACACGAACTGACGCAAAACCTAACCTGATAACCTCGAATTTGATTTTGACACTCATCAAGACAGCAACAAAGCCATATCTCTCTAATCTAAATTTTAATAAAATCATATTAGTAATCAACTTACTGCTGATATTTGTAATTTGGGTTGCAGATTTTGCTCTATCTTGAATTTGAATGAACTAGGCTTCTAGAGAGTAGTAATGTTTTGTGTTATTGAGTGACAAGTACAATCAGTTACATTCAGTTATATTCTTGTTTATGTGTAGCAACTCGTCAGGTCTTATTCACATGACATGGATCTTACATTTATTTATGAACTGTGTCAGTTTGTAACATTTGCCAATATATTCACAGACGAGGACCCAAAAGATATCAGCACTGAACTTTTCATGTACAAGCGTATCATGAAAACGGGTGTAAGGACACTTTCCAAAACATTGAGATAGCTCTAAGGATATATCTAATTTTGATGGTAACAACTGCAGTGGCGACCGCTTCTTCTCAAACCTCAAATTAATTGAAAGCCGATTAAAGACATCCATGAAGCAGGAATGACTTGTAAATTTGGCTATCATGAGCATCGAGTCAGATATATGCTGCGTGAATTGGACTTTAGTGACATCATCAGCGATTTTGCAGCACGAAAATCAAGGAAAGTGCCTGTACTGTAATGGTTAAAACGTTATTCATTCGCTGATTTATAATATATTTATGTGTTATTTCTATACTTTTTCTACGACCACTACTAAAAATAGGCCTTTTAGCGCTAGCTTTTTTCACTAAAAATGACGTTTTATAATTCAACATATTAAAAGTTAAGTCAGCCGTTTACTTTTAGCACATGTGTTATAAAGTAAACAGCTGGTGTTGAATTTAGAATTTCGAACTGGATGGGAAGTTGTAAAGTTATTCTAGTTACGTCTTTCGTTAGAGGTAAGGTGTTTTTAAATAATTAAAGAATTATGTAATAAATAAAGTAAAATGTGTACATTTATAATTACCTTTGATAACTAACTTTGACAGCTACCCGCTGCAAAAACAGTTACCCGCGCGTCAAGGCCATTTCTTTACTATGACATAAATTATAACTGTCATAAGTGCAAACCTTTGTTAAATAGACATTTATGGATTAATAACAGTAAATTTTAGGCCGTAGAAAAAATATTGTGTGCAAACTCGTGCTAAAAGTGTTTATGGACGCGACATGTTCATGTCTCGTGCATAAACATCCACGTTTAGCACTTGTTGCACAAATGCTATTTTAATGAAAAAATTTAATAATTTTAACTGACCATCTCTGCGTAAATAAATTTTGTAAATAAATTTTTGTTCGTTTTATTTCGTGTTTTTGCATTACATATTGCAACACCTTGAAACAATGGGCCTCCCACCTAAATGGGCCCCGGGCCACCCACATCTTAAATCCGGCCCTGCTCCTTGTTACAGCCCATCGTGACGGGGTTAGGCCAACGAATCTGCGTAACTTTACCGATTTTGTAGTGTTTATGTGGTAACAAACTGCCATTTTTGTTTTAAAGAGCAGATTATGCTGTAACAAGCTGGCATTCCCAAGTGGTGTGTAACAAAGTTGAATTTAGGCTGTAACAAGTGTGCTAAATAAGATAGAGTTAATATTTTATTACAAAAAGTTGATGCCAGTATTGATATTGCTGCTAAAATTATACACCAATTATTTATCGAAATTCGTACATATCGCGTAATTTGTTATGTTAGTTATTGAAAAAGTAAAATTGCTCGATGAAGAAATGGGAATCGAGGCTAAATTCGAAAAGAAGCGTTTAAGGAAAAGGAAGAAGTTTCACGATGAACAAGCCGAGGATGAAAGTTTTGATGAAAATATTAACTTTAAACGACAGGTATATGAAATGCTTGATCGAATCTTCAAAGAATCAGACAGTTTACAGCTTTGGAGGAGGTGTCTAGCCTCTTCGGTGTACTCAAATGCATTACGGTAACAAACCACGAACAGTTACAGGAACATGCTGCAAACCTCGCTTTAGCGTACCAAAACGATTTGAACAATTAATTAAAAACTAGAAAGTCAGTTTGTATTTATGAACCTGAAATATTTAAAATATTAAGTGGATATTAAATAAAGTATATGAGTTCGGTAGACAGAGTGCATATCCAAATCTAAATATTGTAATGAGGATTTTTTTAACATTGTCGGTTACTTCTGCTTCATGTGAACGTAGCAAGTTTAAGTTAATCAAATTAGTTGCGGTTATTAATATCACAAGAAAGGCTTGCTAATGTGTTCATAATTGCCATTGAATATGAACTCGCACCAAGTATAGGCTTCGAAGACGTTATCAATGATTTTGCTGCAAAAAGTCACGAAAAGTTGTATTGTAAATAATAATTTACATTTTTATATCTTTAAGTTTATAAGTATATCTGTAATGTGCCATAAAATAATAGCTATTTATGATACAAGTGCTAAAAGTTAGTGTTTATAGCACGAGACATGAAAATTATGAAACGAAGCCGTAGGTTGAGTTTCATAACAGGTCAAGTGCAAAAACACTTTTAGCATGAGTTTGAATACAACATTTTTTCTACGACATTAAATTTATTGTTATTAATACATAAATATAGATTTATCAGAGGTTAACATTTTTGACATTTATTGTAATTTACGTTATAATAAAAATGGCTGTGGGTAAATAGCCGGTACCAGTAACTATTTCTGTAGTCGGTAGTTGTCAAGGATAGTTATCCAAGGTAATTAGTACGCATTTTACTTTATTTATTACGTGATGCTTTAATTATTTAATAGTTATTCATAATCAGCTGATTTTACTTTTAGCATGCAGATCTATAACACGTCATTTTTAGTTCGACAAGCTATTGGTAAAAGGCCTACTTTTAGTGGCGGTCGTAGAAAATGTTTATACATAATACTTTAGTGGTGGGGGAGGACAGCAGCGCCAAATTTAGACTCGTCAAAAACACATTATTGACTAGTTACGCCTCTCATCCCACATATGTCATTAACACAGTTTGATCAGTATTTTAGTGTTAATTGAAGACCAACATAATAAACTTCAATTATCGCCAGGGTTTCCTTCTGTACAAAAACCAAGTGATCATGTACTTATGCAGCAAGGCTTTAGGGATGTTTAAATAACGGTGTAGGTTTTGTATTTTGTACATAATCCTATAGCCTAGCTCAGATTAGTCGTAAAGGGAGATAATTATCTAGTTTGAGCAGAGCAAGCGCATAATCATCATGCTGGGCTGTCAGTTAATGGAAATTCCATATGGTAAAAGAAAATCAGTAAAGCGTTTCTGTAGAAACAGGTATTCACGAAAATAGTCATATTCAGATTTATGAAAGGGGATGAAAAACCCAAAGTTATCGAAAAAATAGTTATTTACGTTATAAGACCGGAAAATGACTTACTAAAATACGAATTTAGATGTTTACAGACGAGGCGAAGAACAAGCCGAGTTGGGAATTTCTAAACTAGTAATTTAATAATATTGTACGGCCGTGTATCGTACAATGTTTTATTTCATACTGTTTTATATGTTCATTAAAAAAGTCCATAAGGGGCGGCTGTGGAAATTCAAACGTATGAATAGTATGTTGGTGGCACTGTAAGTCTATATCAAATTTGAGGTTAGCAGGTTAGGTTCTAAGTCAGTCTGTGTCAAACTGACAGAAAACCTGACCTGATAACCTTGAATTTGACATAGACATACAGTGCCACCAACATATTATTCAGCAGTTGCATAGCAACACTTTTCGGCCTTGTGATGTAATGTTCTACTTTTCGGACTCAAATTAATGACGTAAAGTCGTATTTTCCGGACAGTATGAAATAAATATATATGTTTCAGTTATTGTATAAGATTTATTGGGCAGAGCCTTATACAATATGATACTGCATTAGTGTCCAACAATTAGCCATTTAAGCAACCCTGTTTTACTATTGTGATTTCAGTTTAAGAACACGCGGCATTAGCGAGTATCTCTTTAACTGAATTCCTTCCGCAGAAATATTTGGATGGAAAGAGTTTAGTTTACGTTTTAGGTACGAAATACTCGTAGTAAGTCAACATTCTTCATTTAATTGTTTGCTGGTGTACTACAAAAGTAGGCACTTAATAAGACTGTTTTCAACTTTACTAAAAATAAAAAATTAATGTCAGCAAGAGATTCCGTGACGAAATTAAATTCGAAAAACATTCCACACCTTTACTTTTTTTTTACAAAAAATTAACTAACTTTCTAACAATTTGTGTGAGCGAGTTTATTAGTGAGTTATTAACACGTCTATGAGTCGAGGCCACGGTTGCTATGGTGTTACAATACAAATTAAAATGGAACTACTTTCTAAAAGACACTGTACCGATTTTATATTGTTACATGTATGTATCTAACGGGTGTTCATAAACAGTCGTCATCCCAGTTGCTTTGAAAAACAAAATGTTATGTCTTTGATTAATTCGTGCAACACAATGAAACGTCATTGAGTACTGTCATAGCGCATTTTTTCTCAATTTTAATAGACATACGTTTCTGAAGTCAAAACCTACTGGGATGACGACTGTTTATGAACACCCGTTATTATCGGTCATATCGTCTGACGTCGCCTTCCGATTCTCATTCGCCATTCTCTTCTATCTCTCCAATGATCTTCTCATACCCTGATCCAGTCTTTTCTGGGCCTTCCTTTTTTTTTTCTTCCTTGTGGTATTAATTCTAGTATTTGTTTAGGTAACCTGTCATTGGAAATTTTCTAACATTGCGTACCAGATTAGCTGTTTTTGTTCTATTCCTTCCATAGTGGTGGTCTTTACTTTCATAATTTCCTTTATCTGTTTGTTTCGTACTCTCTCAATCCTCGATGTTCTTGCCGACCTTCTGGGGGCATCCATTTCTGTAGCTAATATTTTTAATTTATCGTTTTCAGTTAAAGTCTATATCTTGGAGCCATAGGTTAATACACTTTCCACCATCGATCGTATTGTACATGTTCTTCTTGCTTCCTTTTGTAATATTTTTCGACCAATTATACCATTTAATGCTCCTATATCTTTTCTACCCAGGGTTACTCTTTTTTGTATTTCTAAGCTATCTCTTCCATTTGTCCCAAAAGTAATACCTAAATATTTATATTAGTTACATTTTTGACTGTGATGCAATTTTTTAGTTGAAGGTCACTTGTACCGCCTCCCACACAGAGATACTTAGTTTTATCTACATTTATCGCCATTTATCGCCATTCCCCAGTTGTCATACTCTTCAAACAATTTGCGGGCCATATACTGCAAATTGCAGTAGTGTATATGTTACCGGAAATGTATGTAATCCGTCATTATGTAGAATTCCTAGAAAATGTATATAATGCTTAAACTCGTCAGGAAATGTGTGAAATAAATTTTATTATACACATTTCCTAGGAATTGTGTACATTTCCTAAACTAGAATCGGAAATGTGTTAAATTCGGGATGTTATGTCAGTAGGTTAGGTTAAATTAGGTTAGGTTAGGTTAGTAGCACTGAAAAATCGTCTCACTGCTAAGGAAAACTTCAGTTCATCTGTATTTTATTTTTCATTCATTCACAAATTCTACAGTATAATGTTGATTTTCATACATTTCCTAGTACCATTTAGGAATTCCATACAATGCCTAGGAAATGTATGTATTAAAAAACCTTTGACTAATTATTTTACACATTTCCTAAATTGGCTCAGCATTATATACAGGAATTGTATACAATTCCTAGGTTTCATACATTTCCTGTAACATATACGTTGTTGAATGATTTAACTCATATCCCATTGTTCCTCAAATGAATAAATTTTTATTATTAAAAATTTTGAATGACACACGGCTAATATTCAAATACTGCTATAGAGGGTGTTCCCTGAGGTAACCGATAAACCTACACACTGTGTTCTAGAGGTGATTCTGAACAAAACGAAATCATATACACTTTAGGTCAATTCCTTTCCGTTCTTGAGATATCGACAAAATAAAAAATGTGCATCAATTAATGTAAATTTACGTGTTTAATTAAGAAATAACATAACAAAAAAACTAATATTACAACCATTGCTCGAATTGTTTTCTACTTTCTAAACATGCTGCTAGTCTTGAGCCATACTTTGTTGCCAATTAATATTTGCAAGTTCATTTCATATAGAATCAACTGCCTCAACTATTCTTGCAATCAGATGCAGGACATTGTACAAGGCCTCCTCTTTCTATCCACCGTCCAGAATGGTTCTAGGCATGGTTGTTAATCAATGATTACTTTGATATGTCTTACTTATCAACAAATGTCATTTTATCTAGCTTATTTATCTCTATACGTAAATTTACATTAATTAACGCACATTTCTTCTTTTGTCGATATCTCAAGAGCGGAAAGAAATTGACCTAAAGTGTATATGATTTTTTTGTTCTGAATCATCCCTAGAACACATGGTGGGTGGAAGTTTGTCGGCCTAATGACGTTAATAACAATTACATTGCAGCTGCGTGTGACATTTACCGCCGGTCTTATAAAGACCACTAATCTGACGTTAACTTTAATTCTCTGTTAACACAAACAAAAGCGCATCAAAACGTTAGTGCTTATGACATTTCATTCATTACTAAACACATTTTGATGCGCTTTTGTTTATTTTAACAGCGAATTAAAGTTAACGTCAGATTAGTAGCCTTTATAAGACTGGCTGCTATTAGTGTCACAATAAGTAACTAAAGTCAAAATTACAGATTAAATTCGATTTGTCAAATCGAGACATACTACTCTGAAAGTTTCTTCGTTAAGTTTGATAATGCCAAATGCAGGTATCAGTAACTCTGAAAACGGCGCTAGTAAAATGCTACTTTGAATTAAAAAACTGGGCTCCCACGTTAGCAAAAGGAATCCTGTGCGATAAAGTAACAGAATTTTCTCAGTAATAATTCAATAAAAACAGAAATTATAATTTTAAGGGTGAAAATCTACATTGCTCAAAATGATTAGAAGCATGGGTTTTAAATATAATAAGTGTAACAACTAATACATTTTAATGGTGCTAGTAATTTGGCATACTCTTGAATTAAAGCAAAAATAGACAATATTTAGTTTTTCACGGTACTCACCCTGTATATATTTGACTGAAGGTCTGTCTATACGAATAGTTTTTAAATTATAACGCTAACTGACAGACCAGGCAGACAGACAGAGCGATACGCAGACATTCAGACGAACAAACGGACAGACAGGCCGACAGACGAGGGAATTAAAACTAAGTGCTAATAAAATGTTCAGTATATAATTGAGTTTTATTCATTAAACAAATATATATGTCTAAGCACATACTTAAAAAATACAAATGCACAGTATTTTATTTTAATTTGCACGGTAAAAATAATAAATGTTCAGTAACAGCGGCTTGATATTTGATGATAGGTTTTGTGTTACGTTTCTGGCTGCATAATCCTCGGACTATAACTGAAATTAATCCAAATAATACAACAAAGGAAAGTAAGTGATGTAGTAAATGTGTGCTAGTTATGAAGAAATTTCAAAGTATGCCTATTTTAGAAGTTATGTTTGCAGTCTTTCAAGTATAATAGAAAGTAGTTGAGTCAGGGGAGCCTCCAAATTTGGATATTGAATATTACGCTAGCGATTCTGAATCTTCAGACCCTAAAGAGGCAGCAAGAAGACCGAAATGGCAGCTAGAAATTGAAGACTGGAGCAAATATTTTCTAATAATCCAGATGCTATAGAAGCTATTAAAAATAAAGGGCACCTTTTATCGACAGCGAGCCGGCGCAGTACATCCGTGATCAGTTGTGTCGTCACGACGTTCATTATAACGCAGCCATAAGCAAGTACAATAGGTGAGCAGTCGTGGGCGAGTGGTGAAAGCTTTTGACTAGATATTAAATTCCGTGTAGGAGCACGGGTTCGCATTCCACCAGCTGTAGCCTCTTTTTATTTATAAATAGATAGCATTCGCATTACTCAGTTTTCTTTTTACTGGTTTAGTATTATTAACAACGTTAAGATATTTTTGCCTTTTTTGAACAAACTCGCGATTTATTTATCAAAGACGTTAAAACATTTTCTTTTTTTTATTTACCATTCAATTTTAAAATTACGAAAGTTATTTTAATTGGAGTAAGTCTACATATGTGGTGTGGTCAAAAGCTAGTTACTTACGATTTTAATGTAATACCGAGCATTTAATTTATTGCCTTGCTGTATTGATTACTAGCAAAATGCCCGTTCTTTATACGGACTACAAATGTTAAGTTTTTTCTTCTGAATCTTAAATAAATTCTAGATTGCCCCCCTCCACCCTCACTCAATACGCTAAACAGTTGGCCCCTTTTCGCCTCTTAAGGGTGATTTTTCATTTTGTTTTCTGTCGGTTTTATTCTGAAATGAACCTAAAGCAAAAAAAATTAACCCCTACCCCATTACAGTTTTCCCTTTTTACCGGTTTAGGGGTGAAATTAAAAAAAACCCTAAAACCCCTTTCTAACACATCTATATGCCAAGAAAGAGTACTCCAATTCAACAAACACAGAAGATACAAGGGGTTCTATAATTTCCCCCCGAATGCAAATTTGCACCTTTAACGGTTGATTAGGGAAAATCTTGAAATGTGTTTTTAGCCATTTGCATTGTATACCTATGCAAGTCGATATCTTTCCGGGTCTAAAAGATATTGAAGAATTTCTGAAAACACATTTTACCCCTTTTCACCCCCTTAGGGGTAAATTTTTCAAAATCCTTTTAACCACTTTTTAAATATTTTAAAAATACATTTATATGCCAAAAAAAATTTTCTACCTCAATAAAGATAGGAGATACGAAGGGTTCTTCAATTTACCCTGAATCCATGTTTGCACCTTTAGGGGTTGATTAGGGAAAAATTTTGAAATGCGTTTCTAGGCATTTGCATTGAAAATCTTTGCAAGTAAACACCAAGTTGGTACCTCATCTGGCGTAAGAGATGTTGAGGAATTTGTGAAAACACATTTTACTTCTTTTCATCCCCTTAGAGGTCGAATTTCAAAAAATTACATCTTAGCACTACCTTAACTGCTTAGTTAGTTTAAGTTTAACTTTTTATTGAAACTATGTTGGTGACAGGAGAAAATTCCTCTTTTTCATATTCAACCCGACAGAAGTTAGGGGACTAAGAGTGTAAATAAAATGAGGTTTTTCGAAAACGGTTAAGATTAGCGACATGAATGAAGAGTACTTAATTTTTAGTAAATAGTTAAAGGTATGTAAAAAACGTTGTCCAAAGTTCTTATCATTCAGGGTGTGACGTTAGCTCCGGCCGAAACTATTATTTCGACGCATTGGAATGCGTTCAAATTTCGTCCCGCTAAAATTTCGTCACATTCACCTAGAAAACATCGCCAAAGCGCGAGAAACATGATAACACGGCGTAATCATCGTTCTGCTCCCGCATCGACAGGACGTCGTTCGGCGCATCCCTCCCAAATTTCCAGCACTGATAAACAGTATGGTATTGTATAAATAGAAAACGCACGTTGTTAGAAGGGTTTGCGTCCACCATCCCTGACCAGCGTCTCGCTCTAGGTCCTCTGGGACCTAGATCTTGATCCGGTCCGAAACACTTAATTCTTGCGACTGGAAATTCCTGTGAAATCTTCCTGAACGCGTTATAACCAGAATCGTTTTGAGGCTTCGTGATTATCGACCCAAAACGACCTGTTATAAATCAATCTCGATTTCTGTTAAACTTCCCTGAATACGCTTTAATAAAAATCGTTTATGGCTTCGTGATTATCGACCTAAAACAACTTGTTATAAATCAATCTCGATTTCTGTTAAACTTTCCTGAATACGTTATAATAAAAATCGTTGATGGCTTCGTGATTATTGACCTAAAACGATTAGTAATAAATTTTTCTCAACCTGTAGAAACAGCTCCTAGTATACAGACTTGTCTTTTCCCTATTTTAAAGCCCCTCTGGAGAAGCTCCCCTTTTGTTGGTCGCCAAAACACGAAACTTATTCGTGAAACCTAAGAAAGCTTCACTCGCCTTTCAGAAAGTTGGTAATTAATTTCATGTGACCCCTTCTTGGCCGCTAGAGGACGTTTGCGCAACCACAATCCCGGTGCGTGTACGATCTGGGTGACCTGCAACCCGTCCAGCCCGAGAAGCAAAAGGGGTTGTCTGCCTGCCAGGTTCCTCGAAGAGACCAGGGAAGAAATCAATTTTCTCTTGTACCAAACACGGTAAATATTTTTATTATATTACAATGTAAATAGTTATACCCAAATAAATCCCGTTATGTTATATGTACTTTTCTATATACTTGAGAGAGTAAATTGAACCTTGGCATCTGAGCTGCCTGATAGTAAAAAGTTCATTAACAGTGGTAAATATTCATAGCTCAAAAGTAAGCAAATAATTAATCTATGCAGGCTATTACAATGCCAGCCCGAGCAGAGACAAAAACTCAAGTATATAGTCAAGTAATTTATCCGCTTCACCAGCCAGTCCAGCAAATCCGAACGGCGCTCGAGCAATTTTACCTGAAAAATAATTAGTTATTATTTAAAGTATAATTAATTATTTTAAATGTTGTACACACCATGTTCACAGACATATACCAGAACCAGATGTTACCGCCGCTAGAACCGCTTGTAACTACCTGCAGAAATGTTGGAAAACGGCCTCATCGAGGCCACCAGCTTGTCCAACACCAGAAATCTAGAAACCACCAGAAGGGTGTTGATTCCAAGTATGGAAAAGAGGAAATCCAGTCCATAGAGGGCTCCTGTTTGAAGTCCAGGCCGTTGCAAGATTCCGACCTTCAAAGGCCAGGGTATCCACGCAACTAGGTTGCCTCCAAGTGGTCACAGAGATTCCAGAAAGTACAAAAGCCCCAGCTGAAGTCCGGAAATCAGCTTTGAGCACAGTACGACGTTTTGCAGTCCAGATCATTCCCGAGTTCGTTAGTTCCCTCCATAAAAACTTCCTCCCGAGACGTCTCCTGGTATACAGCTTTACCCTGAGAAGTACAGCCAGCTAAAAGAGACGTGGAGCATCGTGCTATCCTGAAGCACAACCTCCCTCGCGAGAAGTCTTTGGGAACACGAACCCTCCAGGTAAATCACGTCCAGTGCAAGATCTTCAAAGTCGAAGCCATCTTCGCAAAACCGAGGTAACCTGGAAACATACAAAAATGAAATTGAAATTGTAAGTTGGTCCCCGCAACCTCTACTAATTTCTCCCAGTTAAAGTTCAAATATTGTGAGAAAGTCGGTTAATCCTGTAACCTTAATATGTTCCCACGATTGAACAAAACCTGAATGAATGCGAGTCGATACCGCGAGCTCAGCATCCGTAAGTAGCATTTGTTTTAGAATGCGCCCCGTAGAATTTTATGAGCCTGTAGAATGAATGTATGAGAAGACAAATGATTCGATACCGCGAAATCTTTAGTCTCATCTAGCCTAAAACTGCTTTCACGTGGTTGAATGCAGTCCAGGAAATTTCATTCGGCTTATCCAGAAAATTCTGAGAAATTACCAGTCCTGTCCAGAACCGTTGTAGCCGCCAGTATTATTAATCGCATGCATGTTGTTGAAAGTCTCCTGAGAATGATCACGATTTCGCCTTGGTGCCTATAAGAAAACGTACATTCGTAGAGCATGAAACTGTAGAATTGTATGCAACCCGCCCTGGAGTACAACCTGAAAATTTTCCTGAATGTTTCCTATGAAACTGAACCCTGTAAAGATCCAGGTGGAAATTAATGCCACAAAGACCGCCTGTTGACCGAAAACTGCAAGCAAGTTTGTCTTGCACAGAAGCAGTTTCTTGCCCTAGCTTTCCGAGTGTGTTTTTTTCCCGCCGAGAAATCCTGAAAGAGTACAAGTTGGAACCAAAACCGATGTATTCACCCAGTTGAAAGTTTAATAAGAACATAAACTCCCCGTAGCCGCTGCCAGAAGAAACGCCGGTTACTCCCATAACTTGCGCGTTTATTAGAATGTATGTTGTCTGACTTGTGTGTCGATAATTCCGAGATCCCCAGGTGTTTTACGAGCCGTAGGGGGTAGCTCCATGAAGAAGACGTCCATCCACCGGCTGTTTCCTCCGTAGGAAGAGGCATGTGTGACGTTACCTCCTGCCGAAATTATTATTTCGACGCATTGGAATGCGTTCAAATTTCGTCCCGCTAAAATTTCGTCACATTCACCTAGAGAACATCGCCAAAGCGCGAGAAACATGATAACACGGCGTAATCATCGTTCTGCGCCCGCATCGACAGGACGTCGTTCGGCGCATCCCTCCCAAATTTCCAGCACTGATAAACAGTATGGTATTGTATAAATAGAAAACGCACGCTGTTAGAAGGGCTTGCGTCCACCGTCCCTGACCAGCGTCTCGCTCTAGGTCCTCTGGGACCTAGATCTTGATCCGGTTCGAAACACTTGATTCCTGCGACTAGAAATTCCTGTGAAACCTTCCTGAATGCGCTATAACCAGAATCGTTTTGAGGCTTCGTGATTATCGACCCAAAACGACCTGTTATAAATCAATCTCGATTTCTGTTAAACTTCCCTGAATACGCTTTAATAAAAATCGTTTATGGCTTCGTGATTATCGATCTAAAACGACTTGTTATAAATCAATCTCGATTTCTGTTAAACTTTCCTGAATACGTTATAATAAAAATCGTTGATGGCTTCGTGATTATTGACCTAAAACGATTTGCTATAAATTTTTCTCAACCTGTAGAAACGGCTCCTAGTATACAGACTTGTCTTTTCCCTATTTCTAAACCCTCTGGAGAAGGTCCTCTTTTGTTGGTCGCCAAAACACGAAACTTATTCGTGAAACCTAAGAGAGCTTCACTCGCCTCTCAGAAAGTTGGTAATTAATTTCATGTGACCCCTTCTTGGCCGCTAGAGGACGTTTGCGCAACCACAATCCCGGTGCGTGTACGATCTGGGTGACCTGCAACCCGTCCAGCCCGAGAAGCAAAAGGGGTTGTCTGCCTGCCAGGTTCCTCGAAGAGACCAGGGAAGAAATAAATTTTCTCTTGTACCAAACACGGTAAATATTTTTATTATATTACAATGTAAATAGTTATACCCAAATAAATCCCGTTATGTTATATGTACTTTTCTATATACTTGAGAAAGTAAATTGGACCTTGGCATCTGAGCTGCCTGATAGTAAAAAGTTCATTAACAGTGGTAATTATCCATAGCTCAAAAGTAAGCAAATAATTAATCAATGCAGGCTATTACAAGGGCGTAAAAAATGGAATATACCTGGTGGTTCAATAATTATGTGTAAAAAACTTGATTCTATTGGAGCTCTTTGGGAGCCCATATCTCCGAAGAGGAGGCCTATACGAAAAAAGTTTATATGAACTTGTAGTATTCTTTTCAGGTGTTTTTTCATATCCGGGAGATTCCCACATTTTCCCGGACACCCTGTGTATTCGTCTTAAACATTTATGATTTTTACTGAACATTGATTATTTTGTGCATTTAATATTTTTTTTCTATAGCACATGTTAAAGTGTGCTTTTATAAACTGAAAACAAAAGGTCAAGTTTTACTTTAACAGCAAGGGTAGATAAAGTAGCACTTTAACATCAAGGATAGATAAAGTAATTTAATTTTCTAACTTTTGTTTAAATTAAATATGACAGCTTCGTATTATCGTAGCAACCCAATCTAGCTACTGACATTTTGAAATGTGATTGACTGTCATTATTTTCTTTTGAAATTGTTAAAAGTTCTTGCTATAGAAAAAAATATTGTATTATACACGACGATAAAGTTATTTCTATCCACTCTCGAATCATTAACGTCTCGACTTCGTCTCGACGTTAAACGATTCACTCGTGGATAAAATTTAACTTTATCGTCTTGTATAATAAATTACTATTACTGAACATTTATTATAGGTATTACAAAACATACTTTTCATTTGTTATTTCTACTGAGCAAATGTACTTGATGTTTAAATAAAATACTGTGCGTTTAATTTGTTGTCATTAAAACTGATGACGTACTGACTTTTTCAACTAGAACTTTGTGAACAAAATTAATCGATAGTTTCTATACTTTACTTTATAATGAATAAAGTTCAACTTCTTTTCAGAAAATCCTGAATGGAAAAATATTATTTTTGTACGCACATATTTTCTGATCACTGTGAAAATCATTTCAAATAAGATAGAAATAGTTGAATTTCCAAGTATACAATTTAAGCCAAAATAGTCAAAGTTAATCCTAGCTTGGAAATTAGAATTTGAAAATTTTACAAAATGTAAGCTGATTATTCGTTTTTCCTTCCATCGTCTAAAAGCCCAAGGAAGTATTATAATCGCAAATAATCACCTTTCGAGATTTCTTCAGATCTTCACGTTTCGGGGTCCGAAAAACAAATTCTTTTTAATTCCGTCCGTCTGTCTGTCTGCCTGTTTCCGGTATACCTCAAAAACTATTTATTGGAGGAAGACGACATTTTGCATGCGGAGTATATGTCCCCTGGAATGACACCGATAAAATTTCGGTAAAATATATACAGTTTGAGCACCTTAAAAAATAAAATTATGTTTATTTTTGCTTTAACTTGAGCACTACTACTGAAAGTCATATTTTGCACATACCTCATGCTTTTACCTTTGACGAAAAAGCACATATCTTGAACCCAACATATAGAGGGTGAGCACCTTAAAAGAATACAGTTTTTGTTTATTTTTGCTTTAGCTGGGAAATAGATAACAGTAATAATTTACACATAGCTTAGGCCTTATGTGAACATTGTCGAAATTCTTGTCTTGTGAAACTATCTTGTCGCCGTTAATTTCAGCTTATTGCATAGCGGTTAAAGGTGAACGTTTAGCCGAGTCTTCCGTAGCGTTTGGAGCTAAGCAATTCCGATAACACTTATTGTGGATTATATTTTGGGAACACTTAACCGTGTGCTAAACCTTACCGCTATCTGCTTGTTTCCGGGGTCCGTTCTAGTCAACCCTCATCTTGCGGATGTTTTACCGCTCGCATTCGCTCGATTTTGGCCCCGTCCTGTGGTTTACAACAGTTTCCTGTCGTTTCCGTTCGTTTGGCACTATCTTGGGATACGACTTGCAGCTGAGGAAATACAGTAACCAGTCCATCATTCTAGGTTCCTTTCAAGGTAAATTGTTAGCCGTTAAATTTATAGTGAAGTGATTTGCCAAAGTGTAGTTTGGGTCAATTGTGCCCCTTTGGTTAATTTAACTCGTAGGATGTTGACAATTCTGTCAAGTTTTATTGTCTTCATGTTGTTCTTGTGTTTTAAGCTCACGTAACCGTTGTTGTGCTATTTTGAAGTGTTTGTCGCTAAATTTTGATACTGTAAAGTAGTTTTTGTGGTAGAGTTTACCGTTAATATTGTGTGTAATTGTAAACATGTCATCTGTTGCCGTTTGGTTATTTGAGTTTAGAGTATAAATTGCGTCGTTAACCCAACTATCCTTTTTGCATATTTTCGTTTGTCGTAATATTTAATCATTGTAACGTTCATTGTCATTTGTTTCATGGTGTTTTATTAATAGATTTTATTGTTAATTGTTTATACGTTTTTCATTTGTTTGCATGCTTTGTTGTGTCTATGTTTTATACAGGAACCTAGATGGTGTAAGCAGCGTAAGTTGATGCCATGTAAGGTAGGTCCAATTCAGCTGTGGCGTCGTTGCCTCACGTTGTGCCAAGGTAGAAGCAGCAAGGTAAATTATGTACTTCCACTTTCAAAGTAACTTTACCTGTGTTGCTGATGTTGTTTTTCCAGATTTAGTTAAGAAAGTGGTGGCGTCCTTTATTTAACATCATTTACCCTTTGTGTCGAAGCACAGCCCTAACTTTCAGGTAGTATAGAACCACGAGCTTCTTCACTGAGCATCTAATAGCTGGAGCGCCTTGTTATAGCACATCTCGTAACGAGGGTTGGCGCTATGTATTCGGTTAAATTTCCGATTATGTCGTAAAGTCGTTTTGTGGGTAACAGATGTGGCTTTCAAGCGTATGATTTTGTTTTGCACCGTTCGTCTGTATTGGTGCCCATTTTTTGAAGTTTTATCGGTTTTCAACTACTTTATAAGTGTTTTCGTTCATCCCATGTCGGTATTTTGGTTCTCTGATGCTTGATTGAGATTCTTTCACATTGTTTGTTCTTCTTATTTCTGTTGCAGAATTTTTTGAAATCTTTGAAATGTGTGCATAGCAGTTGTGCTCTTAGTTCTTCTACCACAATTTAGTGGTTGGACCCCCACTCATCTTCGGGCCATATTTTAGTTGCTTTAATAGATGATCTGCATCGAGTCGGTATCATTATATAATCGACTTGATTTCGGTATATATTCCCAGGTGATTTCTACATTTATAGTCGGCGTATGTGTTGTTGGAACATGGTATTCATTACTGATAGGTTGTTCTTCTTTAGTTGCAAAATGCAATAACATTTCGCCCCTTTCGTTACGAATTCCAAGTCCATATTTTCTACTTTTATATTACCATTTATTATTACCACTTCTCTATTTGGTATTTCGTTTAATACCCTTTCTACTTCCCCCATATAGTCGTTCTATCACGTTGTCCTCCGCCTCTATCGTGGGGGCATACCGGGTAACAATGAGACTCTAGGACATTATTTATTAATCGATTTGAATATAGATACAGTCAAAATGGCCAACTTCTGGTTTCACCGGAAATGACATCATCTTTTATTTTTTATATGAATCATTCTGTATATTTTATGTTTTTCAGAATCTACGAGTCAAAGTATATGCAATAGTATTGCCAAATTTTTCGTTTTTCAAACAAAAATATTTTTTCAAATTTATGTTCTATCATAGAAGTTCGTGACTTGGCAAAATCTTTTCTAATTGACTGTAGCACATTTTCTTCTTTTTTTTCTTTATTAAGGGCTTATTATTGACCTTATTAATGAAATATCTATTATTATGAAAATTTGACCAGATTATTGGATGTAATTTGACTCGTAAATTCCGAAAAACGTAAAATATATAAAGTGATCTATTTAAAACTCAAAGTTAGTTTTCCGGTGAAACATTTTGATGATATTTATGTTTCAGTCTGAAATTATGACTAATATCCTTGTATCAAATTTCATCCAGATCGATTCATAAGTAGAGGAGATAGAAACATGTCCCTGGTCTCATTCTCACCCGGTATACCTCAATAATGTTTATAGTAAAGGGAACAGTATTGATCTTTATTGTGATTATTGTATAGTTGATTGGATTGTAACCAATGACTTATTTCTCAAGGTTTTTTGGTATAATTATTTCTACCCCGTTTGAGCTTTGTTCTTATCTGGAGTAATAGACTATGTTGTCATTTGTTTAAAAGTGTCTACTTTCCTTCCACTTAGTTTTACTAATTACTGTTGATATTATGTGGCGTTGTATTAGTTCTCTTTCGATGATACATAACTTTCCTGGAATGCTTAGTCCGCGGACATTCCACTAACCTATTTTAAGGGCTTTTCTCAAGTTTTTCTTTCTTCATCCTTCTCCTTTATTGTTATCTATACCACTAACAAATTTTTTGCATGGTGCCTGTATATCCACATTCATATGGCTGGTATCCAATGCTTCGCTAGCTAGCCCGGACCCAAGGTAGCCTCGTTTGCTAGCCTGATCGCCTGGAAAAAAAATTTCATGATTAATTCCGAAATCCTTAATGTTTAAAATTTTTCGTGCGTTACGGTATCAAAATGACTTAGCGACACCCACAACTGTGTGAGTATCAAATAACTAGACAAGTCCAGGAAATGGGCACGCTCACCCTAAAAATCGTCAAAACATGCTAAAGGCCTCGGCTCAAATACACTCAGGGAGATGGGCGTGGTTCAAAACGGTACACCACAGGGCAACCGTGACGAGGTAATATATAGGGTGTTACCAAATAAATGGGCGCCACAAGGTCCAACTCAATACGCACCCGCTCAACCGAACCTTGAAGGTCAAACAGGGTGAAAAATACTCAAATAACTATTACTGAAAGCCACGGTGCAGCGACAAGTTCGACAACGTACCTGCAGGGCGCGTCCACCACGTTCGGGCTTCCCCTTACATTGATCGTAACATAGTGACCCAGTCATTCTGTAAACAAACATGCATAAGACACAGAGGAAAAAGCATAAGATGGTCGAGTCAATACATCTATTGGGCCACTTTACGTGACCGAACGATCATTTACAAAACTCCGACTGAGTCGGCTCGTACAACAATCGGTACTACCTACATAAAGGATACGCCCAGCTGGGAAGCGCTTTATCTAAAGTTACGACGCATGCTGAGGTACACAAATATAAATAATTAACAATGCTGCTCGCAGAGAAGCTGAGTACGGTACAATATTTAGGTTAAATGCTACACAAACAAACTCGCTTGCAGCGAAGTCGTGTACGACACTGTATTTTAATTTTAAATGCAAAGCAAACAAGCTCGCTTGCAGAGAAGCCGTATGCGGCACAGCATTTAGTTTAAATGCAACATAAATAAACTCGCTTGCAGCGAAGTCGTGTACGACACTGTATTTTAATTTTAAATGCAACGCAAACAAGTTCGTTTGCAGAGAAGCCGTGTGCGGCACAGTATTTAGTTTAAATGCAACATAAACAAACTCGCTTGCAGCGAAGCCGTGTACGACACTGTATTTTAATTTTAAATGCAAAGCAAACAAGCTCGCTTGCAGAGAAACCGTGTGCGGCACAGTATTTGGTTTAAATGCAACATAAACAAACTCGCTTGCAGAGAAGCCGTGTGCCTCACAGTATATAGTTTAAATACAACATAAACAAACTCGCTTGCAGCGAAGTCGTGTACGGCACTGTATTTTAATTTTAAATGCAAAGCAAACAAGCTCGCTTGCAGAGAAGCCGTGTGCGGCACAGTATTTGGTTTAAATGCAACATAAACAAACTCGCTTGCAGAGAAGCCGTGTGCCTCACAGTATATAGTTTAAATACAACATAAACAAACTCGCTTGCAGCGAAGTCGTGTACGGCACTGTATTATAATTTTAAATGCAAAGCAAACAAGCTCGCTTGCAGAGAAGCCGTGTGCGGCACAGTATTTGGTTTAAATGCAACATAAACAAACTCGCTTGCAGCGAAGTCGTGTATGACACTGTATTTTAATTTTAAATGCAAAGCAAACAAGATCGCTTGCAGAGAAGTCATGCACGACACTGTATTTATAACAGTTTATTACGTAAAATTTACCTGGGTAGGTAGCTCGGCCTGCAGGCAATGGAAGGCGCTTGCACTGGGGTCGAAATGTCGCTACGCCCTTAATTACGTGACATGCTCGGGACGATACAACGTTCGATGGACAAGGGTAAAGGCAAAGACTCGGAAAACAACGTGGCCGTTGGATTGGTCGCTCAGATAAGAAATTCCGTCACTCACGACGGATAAAACTAGGCTACACTAGCCTCCCATAAACTGATAACCACAACGAACTCGCGGACCGAACTTCGCACTGCGACACTCGTGCTCAACCTCCTTGCCGACCAGCGTCTGTTTCTCAACTGCCTCGAGAAAACACGCTCGTGAACACAGCTGTGCCTCGCGAGATCCGAAACGGCCAATCACGGCGCAGCGCGCGATCAAGTCGCTGAACGCGTCACCGCACGCCAGCGAACCAAGCAGAGGCTGTTCTTTTTGCTCTCACCGACTGAATTTTAAATAACTCGAAACTCAACGTGCTTACGACTGCTGGGACATGCAGCTGCAAGAAACAAAGATGAAAGGGGTGTACAAAGGTTACAAATTAGAAGCAGCGATACCAGGAGTGTACAAAGTTTACGAATGGCTATGCTTGATGCTAAACGTTGCAATATTATGCGATAGACTATGGCTAGAATGGACTCGAAACACAGGCGAACTCGCTAATTATGTACCAAAACTGTTTTTAAGGTTTATGTACCTAGTTAATTAAATTACTGAGAAACATAAAATGGCCTGACACGTGGGATGATTAGTAGCTTAGGTAGGCTCCCGTTCCTTTCCTCAACGCAGTACCACAACCGTTTCACATGTTTCGTCAGCGCTTGTGGAAATCAGGAGTTGGATCATATGTAGGGTAAACATTTTCCAGGTCCAGTCCAGTACTGGCAAATACTGCTGCCTTCTGTCAGTATTGGTGTTTAGCCGTCAACATATTTTGATACTATCGTTGACATCTTCCAAGTATGAACACCTGATTTGCTATGTGCTATATTGCTACTTCGGCCGATTTCTTTACCTATCGGATTTTATTGGCATTAGTACCAGGATAGTCTTCGTGCAATAAGAAGTGCGATACCATTAGAGCTGGGTTGCCAGCTACCCTCTTTATGTATTAATACATTATTATTGTCTTATTATTGTATGATGAATGTATATACCATCTGCTAAATTAAATTAAATTAATTTTTCTTATTTTTCAACTAATTATGTACACAGGTTTCTAAAAGATAAATATAGATTGTATACATTCTGAAAGACAAATATATCTCCTGCTAAATGATGTTATCCTTAACTTAATATCTTAAATTAATCATTAAAAATGGTTTAACGTTTATGTAATATAAAAAATATCCAACAATTGTTTTTATTCTCATGTTCTGCAATTCCTTGAAAACCATCACATTATGCTTATTTATTGCAATTCTACTATAAACAAGAGAGCTGATAGTATGTAAAATTGCCGTTCTGCTAATCGGAAATGAATATAAACTTATGTTTACATAACACGCTTGTATGATAAAAGATTCACTCAAAAGCAAATTGACTAAAGAACTGTTCTACAAGTTGTTGCTATTTTTACACGAAGTAGAATATAGCGATGCATTTGAAGAGTTATTTACGTAGTAAGATTTGAAAAATATTTTATAAAAAGAAGGCTAGCGACGCACAACAGAGATAATTCAAGATTTTCCTTTTATGTTTGTTCGATTTCAGATTCTGCAGCAACTGGAATGGACATGAGCTGTCCACAAAAATTTAAGGCGCGCCTCGCCAGAAGCTAGGATTTAGTTGTTATTACTATCATAACCATTGACAAAGGCAGCTTATTCTTAACCTTTGACCTTATGCAGACAACACATTTTGGCGAATAGGCAGTCGCAGCATCGCTTGTTCCTCTTCTTTAAGAGCTTGTACGCAGCAGCAGAACACGCCTTATTTGAATAAATAGCGCAGTTCTAAAAAGCTGCTGTACTTTTGGCAATTCTCCTGTATCTCCCATTCTAATTTCTCGATCACGTCATCAGCACATGGTCTTATAATTAGTGCATGAAGGGATTTAGGGATACACGAGCACGACTCAGCTTTAGGGAGCGCACTCCACGCGTAAATGAAGGCCTTCCTTATATACAGTAATAATGTTACAAGCTCTCTGGTAATTAATTGGTTTATGACGACGAGAAAGTTGGCTCAAATAAAGGAAAATCTAGGGAACAAATTTGCTGAAACGCTTACAGTTACGCTTTGAGGATACCGTGGAATTATCAAAGGGATACCTTTTTCTTCGGAACCTTCCCCGACTATATTCTCAGGAGTAACTAACGTCAGTCTATATTACAGTTAGTGCACGATTGTCTGGTTTCTGTTGCGATTTTCATAGTCGCCAAGCGGTCCGAATTTTTTCCTTTTATGCCTACCTACTCACTAAATAAACACAATTCGAGTTGTTTCCTGAAAACCGTTGTAGCCAATTTCCACCGGCAATAGGTTCCAAGTATAATGTGATTCATGTCGTGCAGTATTACCATCCTTTATTAGTTCGCGAAAAGCTGCGTGTTACGGCGTTTTGACTGATGACCCTGCGTTCCAAAGGAAATGGGCTCCATCCATCCAACGACTCGTTTTTGGGTTCCGCTTCTAATTGACCTGTCATTGTGCACCGTTAGCGGCTTCAGCCAAGTTGTCGCTCTGTTAGGTGTTTAGAGGGTTTCAATTATACAACCGCTTATAATGAAATGAATGTATTCGTTTTCCGTCGTTTTACTGCTTTACCCACGTTAGAGAGGCGGTGGGTTATTTAATTTTTAAGCTACATAGGAATACTTTCGAAGTGTTGAAAATAAAAATAGTGATTGAAATAATAACTAACACTATAATTTATTAAACTTTTTGATACTTAATTAAAAGTCTGTGTATGGTTTTATAACAGAAATTCTTTATACGGGTCCTTGATTTGAACTCGAATATAAGTACTATCCGGTTAATAAAAACTCTTAAGAATTCTTATACGAATGGAATATTTTTAAAAGTATACATATTATAAAATCTCCTTAAACACTGCGTTTGTTGTTCTATAACCTTTCTGGATTATTTGAATTTTTAAATGTTCAAACGAATGTGCTTGAGACATTGTCACGCAGAATTGTCCCTGACCAAAATAAAGTTTGCCGTAAATATAAACCAACACGATCTGTTTATCTCTATATTAATTGTCATTCTGAATGGAAGACAAATAGGGAAATCGTCTCTTTTTAAAAAATTGAAGATTTGTATAAATTGGAGTTAAGTCAAAGTACAGCTTTTTGCTTCGCGATTTGATGAATATTATTTCCTATCATTACCATAAAATCGGTGGTCTCTTTCTTTTTATCTTTGTTCGCTATCTCCTCCGAAGATACTGGACCGATTAAATTGTATGATAGGTAGCTTAAAATTTTGCTAATTTTTAGACTTAGATCGTAGGCCGGTTTTTATTTTCAAAATAAGTACGAAAAAGTAAAGTAAAATTAAATTATATTTAATTTAATTAAATCGTGTAATTAGCGAAGCAAAGCGTTGCTCAAGTGATTCACTAGTTCTAAATAATTGAAGAATATTTAATTTTATGGCATTTATTTTGGTAATGTACTACATTTCTACATTCACAATCGTTTAGAAATGTGGTACATTTCTGCATTAGCAACACTTTTCTGCATAGTAAGGGCGATTCGTTTTACGTTTGGCAGTACTGAAGTGTACTGTTGGTGGCACTGTAAATCTATGTCAAATTCGAAATTAGCAGGTTAGATTTTGCGTTAGTTTTGACACAGATTGATGCAAAACCTGATAACCTCGAATTTGACATAGACTTACAATGCCACCAACGATACACTTCAGTACTGCCAAATGCATAACATCAACTGGAGCTGCTTATTGTGCATTAATATAGTATGATCAAAAATTAATTACATCTAGTATGGCTGTGGAAGTGCAAACCAACGCCTTTAAAATTGGCTTACATACTTATATTTAATTCAAACTGTCAAATTTGATTATTAAATGTTCTTATTATCCATCTTATTACAATATTATATTGAAATAAACGAATTTGCATATAAAAGTAATGTAATTGTCCAACAAATAAACCTGCGCCGGTCGAATAGACACTTCACCTTAAATCTAACCTAAAAGTAAAATATATTTGACCCAGTTTTAAAAGCAGCAATTTGTTCTTTCATAGCCATACTAGATGAGATTAATTTTTAATCATACTTTACATAGAAACCAGTTCTGCCCAGCTTGGTTATGTTTTTACATTTAGTGTCACTTTTATGTACAAATTAGAATTTTATATTTCTCATGAAATGCGATAAAATAGTATACTAATGTGTCACTTTGTAGTACCTGGGAAACACTTACATTTTTTCAAAACATCACATTTACTTCAATTTGTAATTTTACGTTATGTGGAGCAAGCTCGCCTAATTCTAAACTATTTAGTCGTAAACGTCGTAAACGTCGTAAAACGGACCTTCAATTCAACCATTATTCTTCTACTTTCATTAGCATTTCTTCTTCTACCACTTAAGCCTTTTTTCTAGGCTAGGTAGTGCATTTACTTTTCGATTTTCCCTCTGCACCACTAATCCTGGATACATTCTTTAGTCTGTCTTTAATGATTATTCGGAATAGTTCTTACATTTTGTTATGGGTTAACACGACATTTGCGACAAGGTGCCAGCTCATAACGGTATTTACGAAAAGCCACGAAAAAGCTAGACGATTAGCGCGTACGATATCTCACAAAATCCGGAATGTAACTCACATATCACCGCTGCCCAGCCATAACAAGAGTGCCAAATAGGCTGTAGTGAAGCGAGGGGTGGTCCTACACGAGATAACACCAGAGCAACGGCCTAAAGAACGATAAACAAATATAAATTGATTGAGCGCCACCACAATTCCTGCACGCGAGAAATATGCACAGGTGAACCCAACGTGAAAAAGGGAAGCATATAAATCCACCTTTTGACTTTAAACTTGTCAGTAATCCGGACAGCCGGTTCAGCAAAATCGGACCTGCTTTTTTAAAATCCACTTGGGCAACTGGCCAAACTATTTTACAACTGTAAAAATATAAACACACAGATCGCATGCACAATAGCAAAGGAAACCACATTTAAATTAACATGACATGTATTGACACAAAAATATTTGAACATGAATATAAAAAGGCACATGTAAATCTGACAGATATGTACGGCAGTTCGGTAATTGCGCATCGTCTTAAACTATTAGCATAAATTGACTTTAAATCTGTAAAACGATAATAGTGAACTATAAGCAAATAAATATTGACATTAAATTTGTAAAACGATACTAGTGAACCATAAGCAAATAATTATTGATATAAATTAACATTAAATCTGTATTAACTGACGGTAAATGAACTATAAATGTCAGAAACAACTGCAACGGTTTGGTAATTACAAAAACGTACACAAAGAAAGCTAAATGACTGACACGTTACTACAACTGTTCGATAATTTGACGCAACACACTGTATATATATATAACTGCACATTAAACGTTAATAAATAGTACAAACTATACCTGAAGGAGCTTGGAGTGCGATAACTGATGTCCTAATGCAGCCGCGACGGTCACCGTCCCAGATACTGCAGGCAATGAAGCGAGAGGCATATTTAAAACACTCAACGGGCTGCGGAAGCTGTGAGCCGGACACATGGGAAATTGAACTATACGAGACGGGATGCGAAATTCGAACGGAAGGCAGGACGACACGGAAGCTTCGCCAACACAAAACACCGCTAATGGGCCCCCCAGAAAAGGAATCCGTCTTATAGACGCAGTAGGAGCCTGCTACTCCAACGGTAAATTAGAGACCAGGAAGACTTACGTTTAATTCGACTCCTCCACGCAGTCACTCACGCTTACACAATAAGATGCGTAACGCAAGGCCAAAAGCTTTAAAATAATCGGAATTTCTAAAGACAATCAAAACGGCGGTATTTCGCACACAAACTGAACAGCACAATACGGTAAGACACCTCCGCAAGCGCAACCTCGTAGGGCGCGCTAGCGCGAGGTCCACTCAAAAGAACTGACTGTCCCTTAACGACGCCGGATGCTAGCTTACTCGAAAATGCTGCGCCAGACAGGGGCGCGATCGATAAAGAGCACTCGAAGCTGCGGGCCCTCTCTTTCGCACCCAAAGCCGGTGTTTGTTCAATTCGAGACGCGGCATATTCTAGAATGCGTCTGGCAGACAAAATCGATATTTGAACCTAACGTGCCAACGAATATAAACAAAGATACGAAATGAGCGCCTTTTAGATTCTATAGCGGCTAACGCAGCTGGGTACGTTATAAGCCATTAATTGCTTGCCTGAAATTTGATAAGCTTAAACTTAAGCGGAAAAATATGAAAACCCAATACAAGCGGGGTCGTAATTTAGAAGATAGTCTAATTAACCGTACGTTCGTACACTTTAAAAATGTCCTGACAATTTAAATGAATAATAGTCGTCTACAATGTCACATCATCCTTTAGCAGTGTATTAGCAAAATTTGGACAGCGTCGAGCTGAACTAAGTGGACTAAGTGATCATTATTATGTACAAAATAGATAAAAACCTCAATTTAAAATTTCTAATAAAACTGAAAGAGTCAAACGAAGCACTTAGTAATGTTAACTACATTAACTCGCAAAACAAAATTGCAGTCGGTGAGATTCGAATCTACGTTACCAGTGAGAATCTGATATCTAGTCAGACGCCGTAACTGCTCGGCCAGAAAAGCTACGTGACGCAGAGGGTTTTCGTTGCAGTGGAGGGGACGACGTAAGAAAGTAAGTCCGATCGCAGACGGAGTAATTCCGATCGCAGACGGAGTAAGTCCGATCGGTGCTGATGCAGCGTGACACGCGCATGCAGATTCTTTGGTTTTTTTGTTTTGTTATGAACACGGTGGAGTACTAGGTGCCCTACTTGCATTTTGCCTACTGTAAATCGCTATTTTGAAATTCAATACTGCTTGATTTTATATCAAGTTTCTGTATGTTTTGGATTTTTTTTAGTCCAAATGGCTAGAAGAAATAATAATAATAGTATATTAAAACGCAAGGTGCATAAGAAATGCTTTTGTCGCTCCTGTCCAAATTTAGAAAACCAGTTGCTACGCGAAGAATTTTCTAACGCGACAGCAGGTTCTACTATACGAGTTTTCTATACTATTTTCTCTACATTGGATAAAAATAATAAAAAACTTTGAATTTTGGCATTTCATAAATGTGATAATCTGTCAGTTGTCTGAAATAAATTAAGCTGATTCAACATTTTTCTAATGACTTTAAATTTCAAGATTTTTCAAAATTCAACCAATCATGTATTTTATTGTGGTAAAAAATTTACATTTTCCCTTGGCATTTTATTACTTCTTACCACTTGTATCCATGGCAACCACCAAATATGTTGTTTTAATTAAGGTGATATTTCAGAAATGTCATTTAAAATGTCATTGTGCAACAGTATAAATGTCACATTTAGTGCATACCGATACAAAATGAACCGATATTGGGGAAATAGTTCGCAAAATGTATTTCGTAGTCAAGATTTTGTTCGGAAAATTATTTACTCAAGATTTGTCGTTTTTGCAACGTCCCTCGACAAACTAACTTGGACAAATTTCCTCGGTTTCGGCTCGGGAATTTGATAAAGTTAGTTTGTTTGTGACATTTCTAAAAAAAAACTTGCGTAAAACATTTTTACCGGAAAAATAATTTGTCCTTAATACATTATTACTGGACAAAAGACATGCAAAAACAGTGCGTTAATAGATTTTATTAAAACACTGTTTTCGTGCTTAATAGTCACATTAAGACATCAAAGTACAGTCGTGTTCAAATAAAGCTGGGAAATTTTTTTCTTGGGATGTGGGTTGTGTTAAAACATTTCACCACGGATTACTTTTATACTTTAATAAAGACAAAATGAAATCTGTTACTTTTTCTGATAGCATGAATTCCATGGAGGTATTATTCAATCTATGACTTTTTGTAGTAACGATGGTTGTAGGAGATCGCCGATCTGCAGTCCCACAGACCAGAAATTATTGTTGGAAACGATCTCCGAATATAAGGGTTGAGGGATATGTCGGTCGCTAGCATTAGCGGCCAAAATTATGGCTCGGATAGCATACCCTCTGGTCGATGTTAAAGTCAGCAGTCATCGATAGTGATTTATTTTACAAAACATGTTGCTTATATACAAATTAATTCTACATAATATGCTAAAAATATTGAACGATGCAGTTGTTTGTAACCTAGAAACGGTGATAAAGTTTTAAATTTTAAATGTTCATAACTGGCTATTCCAGCACTCCGCTGCACTTTGTGTCACTTGTCCAGGAGGTATATTGCGTTGAGTCTTTATTGTGTAGTTTGTTGCACAGTCGAAATACTGACACTGTTGTGAAACAAATAATTTAGGAAAGTTGTTAGAAAACAATGTTTTAACTGCATTAAACATTTTAAAGTATGATCAAAACCTATTTTAATCTAGAATGGCTATGGAATACTTCCTAATATAATTATAATGAATACAACTGTTTGTACTTAACTGTCAAGCTTGACATTTGATTTTTAAATGAGTTATAGTTGCATAATACAAATTAGAAACTATTCAATAGCCATACTAGATGAAAAAAGATTTGATCATACTATACTTATTGTACATCTTTTACGTATCGTCTTCGCTTGAATGGAATCTGTGTTCAATGCTAATCAATGCAATTATTTTTTAAAGTAAACGTAATAATTGCGATTTAAGTTAATAGTAGTTTACAAACTAGCTTTTGAGCCTACCATGTAAGTGGCCTTAGTCGAATTAAAATAGTTTTTGCATTTTTAAAATTTGAATTGTAAATTAAAAAGTTACAGAAGAAAATGTTTTAACGCCTTTAATATAGAAAGGGTGATCAAAATTATGTACAAAATAAGTAAAAAATATCTTAATTTTGTTAATAATACAGAACAGCAGAAGGAAGCACCTAGAGATGCCAATTACATTAATTTGTAACAAAACAATTGCAGTCGGTGGGATTCGAACCTGGGGAATCCGGTTTTTAGTCAGACGCTTTAGCCACTTCCCTACAAAGGTTTAAATCATGCTTGCTTATCGCTGCTCTATGAAGGACTCGTGCTCGTATGTTTCCGACAGAAAGGTGGCGCAGGGACGCAGGAAGTATCTCAAATATTAATTTCTGGGAATTGTGTTGAGGATAAATTCCAAATTTTACGCTGTTCAGTGCAATGTGACTGAAGAAATACCCGCTTATCTATGAGAGTTTTGTAATATTTATATATATATATATATATAAGCGGTTTTAAGTACAGCTAGTTTAGCCATCTGCCGCATCCCAATTTCCATGCAGTTCTATTTCTGAACCCGGCTTCTTCTAATCCTCTTTCTTGCATGGTTTCTTAAATTCCAGTATTCCAGCTCTTTCTTGGTCTTCCCCTTTTTCTTCTATTTGCTGGTTTCCATTTCTAAACTTTTTGTGGTAGTCTCTGTGCGTTCATGCGTCTCATATGCCCATACCACAGCAGCTGTTTTCTTTCAATTGTATGTACTACTGAATTTTCAATTTCCATTATTTCTTTAATGTTTTCGTTCCGCACATGATCCAATAATGTTTTTTTTACAACAACGTCTCCAGTACATCATCTCTGCTGCTGATATTCTATCTTTCATCTTTTTGGTCATTGTCCACACTTCTCCTCCATAGGTAAGGAAACTTTCCACAAATGAACTGAACATTCGTCTTTTTGTTTTATTTGAGATTGTGTCATTCCACAGCATTGAATGTAGAGTTTTGTAATATTTAAATAATTAAAAATAGAAAGAAAATAATTATTTTGAAATTTCTATTTGGTTCATATTATTTGGTTAAAATTCTATGTTAACTCTATGGCGCTGCAGATCACATTACTTACTTCACAAAACGTCACGAAATCAATTTTCTATTTCAAACACCTAATTTATTAATAAAGCTTTCAACATTTTTTGCACACTTCTCTGAATTCCTTTAAACCACTGTGAATCTCTAATCATATTCTCCACTGATTCTTCATCGTACGAAATATCTTGTGGGAAAACAATTGCTTAAGACGACCCATAGCAAAAATAATTATTGTCAGGTGATCTTGGGGGTTCTGTAATTCCATCGTTTTGTTCAATTCAGTTTTCACCAAGATATGTCCATTCAGCTACCCATGCCGTCGAATTTGCTGGAGAACCGTCGTGTTAAAAATAAAATGTTTGTCTCTTTCCTAGCAACAAGTCCTACAAGTACTCTTCGAAATAATTATTCCGCAGTTGTAAATAATAATTTTGATTTAAACGCCTCACTATAAAGAATGGCCCTGAAATGCCAAACCGGTGCGAAAAACCAAATATTTACTTTCTTGTAGTGTAGGATTCTAAAACTGAATTTTGCGTAGACCAGTATCTACCATTTTATGAAGAAATAAAGCAAATTTTTATAAAAGTTGCGGCATTAGAGAATATTATTCTTCTTTAAGTACCGTCTCCGTTACGGAGAATGGCTATTCGGATTTTAGATGGTATGGTAATAATTGAATAGTACTGCAGTCAAACCATTCTGTCAGATTGTGCAGCCAAGATATTCTTCTTCTGCAAAACATTTCTCCTACCCGCAATCTTTTCCTGTATTATAAGTTGTAGTATGCTGTATATTTCTTCACCTATTATGTGACCCTTTCCTTGACACTAATTAACATTTCTTTCTCTTTTCACATTCTTCGTAATACTTCGACGTCAGTGATTCTGTCCATCCAAGATATTTTCAAAATTTTTCTATAAATACACACATCGAAACAGTCAAGTTTATTGAATGCTGTCTGGTTTAGCGTTCAAGATTCCATTTCATATATAAGAACACTGAATACATAACACCTCACCAGTCGTATTTTCAGTTTCAGGCACAATTCTTTACTGTAAAACTGTTCCGTTCGATACTTTCTGGTATGAAACTTCCTAAATAAGTGTGTTTTGTAACGATTTCGATCTGTTCAGCTTTATTCTTAAGATGTCATTGGTATTGTTATTTCTGCTGATCTTCATAATTTGTTTTCTGCTATTGAGTGATCGATCGTATTTTTCACTATAGTCAGATATTTTGTTCATTATTCTCTGTAGATCCTTTAAGTTGTCTGTCATTAGTACGGTGTCGTCAGTATACCTTATATTGTTTATTGGTGTTCCATTAATGTTTATTTCTGCTGTTTCAGACTATAAGGCTCTTTTCATTATTTCCTCCGAATACGTATTCAATGGGATGGGTGACAATACACAGCTTTGTCTAATTCGTCTCTGTGTTTCAACTTCTTCTTATGTTTCTTTTCCTACTCGTATTACTGCCTTTTTGGTTATAATATTAATTGACATTAGTCTTATATCTCGATAATCAAGTTTTTTGCTATTGAGGATTTCGATGAGTAGCTCGTGTCGCATTTTGTGGAAGGCCTTGTTGTAGTCTATGAAATATACGTAGAGACGCTGACATCTAAGTATCTCTGGGTAAGAACATTGTATGCAAACAATGCTTCTCTTGTTCCCACGTTACCGCGAAAACCAAATTGTGAATCACTAATATACCCATCTCTAGTTTTGGATATATCCTTCTGTGAATAATTTTTAAAAGAAGTTTTAGTGTATGGGACAAGAGTTATACTGCGATGGTCATACATGTTCTGATATTTGTTTTCTTTGGTAGATATACAGGGTGTTTCAGAATAACTGTTCCTAATTCTCAGAATTGAGAGAGGGTATGTTATTCAACACTTTTTAATAATAAACTATTGTTCGGAAATACTTCCGTTTCGAGATAATACGACATTAACGAATTGAGTACTTGAAATAATCTCGATGTGAAAGGTAACGATTTTATTGATTTCCAGTGGTTGAAATTTTTATTAATATTTAAAAAATGGTATGTATTATGTATTATCTGTAACCTCATTTACCTTGCGGTGTCATTACACAAAAATTCTAAGAATTGTTCAAAATTATGGCCGCCATTGTCGACACACAAGGTATAACGATGTGTGATTGACTGACGAATTCTTCGAAATATCTGCGGACGATCACGAATGTCATCAAAAGCAAGAATAATTCAAGACACTAACTCCTCTGCTGTGTCCACAGGTGTCGCATAGACGAGGGATTTTATATGACCCAAATACAAAAATCAATTGGAGTCATATCTGGCGAACGTGGAGGCCAAAGAATAGGACCTTGTCTCCCAATCCATCGGTTTCGAAATTGTGCATTTAAATAATCTCGAACATTTAAACCGAAATGCGCTAGTGCACCATCATGTTGAAAGACTCAATTCCTTAATGTCGTATTATCTCGAAACGGAAGTATTTCCGAACACTAGTTTATTAATAAAAAGTGTTGAATAACATGCCCTCTCTCAATTCTGAGAATTAGGAACAGTTATTCTGAAACACCCTGTATAAGAGAATATTATAGTTATAATTTATAAAATTTTGTCACCGATAATTTGTTATTAAACTATAATTTTCGGGATTCATCTTCGTCTTAAAGAGTCTGTACGAATTTTGGAATGAATGTCGTCACCTCGTTTGGTTTATAAATTCTTTGCAATTCCAACTTGCTCTTAGCTTTTAGTGCAATTTCTCTGGTCCCATAACGCTGAAGAAGCTAAATATTCTATTATAAGATTAATATAAATCGCAGATCTAGCAGGATATATACGTTCTTAATAGTTATTTCAGTGAGAGCGTTAATTGTAGAAATTATTAATCGCCAATTAACACACGAGTTAGTTACAATATTTTTTCGTTGATCGTATCTTAATTTGAAGAAAATTTAATTTTATTTCATGAAAAGAATTTGACTCTCAAAGTTTTGACATTAATGGTATCTTTGATTACCTATACCAAAATCATCTATTAATAAAAAATAATTCATTAATAGGGTCATTAAACAGACGATTTTCTATATATTATGAAACCCATAAATAAACGATCAACGAAAAAGTAATTATCTGACGGATCTCAACATTTGCCAGCTATTTTAAGTGCTGCCCCTGCATATGTATTCTGATTTTTTAATAAAACAATTACTTTAATCAGCGTCGACCAAAAATTAAATTCGAGCGGGGATGATAAGTATTTCTGATAAACACTGCTGCATGAAAGTATACCAATGTTGCTAAACTTATGCAGTAGGTCACAATTTTACATTCTTAACAACTCTTTAAATAAAATGTTTCTTTAATATCAACGAATATAGACGTTTACCTGGCGATAACGTTGTTTATTATTGGCTGTCATGGCCATGAAATCAATTAATTTTGTTTATTACTGTGGAGTAGCAATTATATTAACTACCTACAGTTTCTAAATACAGAGTACAGTACAGTACAATGCATAATAAAAAGAGCCTGCTAATAAAGTTTTTGCCCAAAACGGCTTTTATAGTAAGTAGTCGACTTGTTAGGTATTTAACATAGGCTAAGAAATTTTTGCATAATCGTTATTAATAAAAATGTTAGTACTGCATCTCACAAAAGAACAAAGAAATATTTGAAACACAACCACAAGGCGAAATTCAGCCTGGAATTAATCAGCCTGTTCTTCTATTTAACCTTGATTTATATCAATATTAGAAGCCAGCGCCCAAATATAGAACACAAAGAATATAACATAGAAATGTTCATAAATTACTGTTGTTGGTTGTGCGTAGGAATGGTCAGAGAGTATAGAATAACAACATGTGCATAACTGAGTAATAGTGAAACTGGCCAAAAATGTTGTTCGATATTAAATATATCTGTTATTGTCATTGTTTTGAAAATAATCATAACGAAGAACTTATTTGAATTTACTTACGGGTATTTTTTAAAATATCTAAAGCAATTTATATACATGAAATAAATTTGAAAAGAAAACGAAAGTTCCTATAATTTTTTTCTCTGGGGTGGTTCACACGATGAGTTTCCGTTATATATTTCTTCGTCTCCTTCTTCTTCGCGAGAGTAGGAATGCACCTGTTTGTCTGTTTCTTACTCCGTTTCTGTTGTGATTGATTGTATATTATCTTGCCATATTTTTGGTGGTCTTCCAACTGTCTTCTGCTATAAATGGTTTGTTGTTCTTATATATATTTGCTATTGGGTCTGGTTCCATCCTCTATACCTGATGATCCCATTTATTCTTTCTCGTTTTTATCCACTTGTTCACGTTTTGGATGTTACATTGCTCTCGTATGCTGCTTTTTCTTTATCTATCTCTCAACGTTATGAATTTTATCGATCTTAGTGCTTTCATTTCGACGTTATTAATTTTGTGTTTGTTTTAAGTGTAGAGTTAAAAAGCATAACAAAACAATCACAGTAATGGAAATGAGGGTACTTAGGAAAATAGCAGGAGTGACAAAATTGGATAGGATAAAAAACACGGATATAAGGAATCTCTACAAACTGAGGCTTGAGTAAATAAAATAGACAAGAAACAATTGAACTGGTTTGGTCATGTAATGAGAATGAAGGAGAAACTCCCCAGGAAAATCATGGAAGTAAGGAATATAGCCAAGAAGAAAAAGGGTAGATCAAGGAAGACATAGCTTCAGCAGATAGTTGAAATCGGAAAAAGCAAGGGGAAAACTTTAGCAGAAATGAAGGAAATGATTCAGGACCGTAAAGCATGGGCGAAGTGGACGAGTAGTTAAACAACAGTTCTTTTCCGACGCTCTGTAAAGGGAAAAAGGATTGTGATAAAGACATGTTTTGTTTTATTCGTGTCTGCCCTGGTCTCTGCTGCGTATGTTAGGATTGGTCTCATAGCTGTCTCATATATCCTTATCTTACTTTCTGTGGTCATGTATTTGGTCTTCTATATTGTTTCTCTACTACTGACTCTCGTCACTTACCACGGTTGTTCTCTTTACCTCTGTCATCATGTTCTTTGCAGTGGTGATTTCAACTTCTAGGTAGTTGAATGCCGTTACCTGTTCCATGCTTTTTTCTCTATTTCCAGTTTACACCTTTGCGGTTCCCTACTGATCACCATGCATTTAGGCCTTTTCGCTGCAATTTTTATGTTACTTCTTTTTATATTTCATGTTTCTTTTCTTACTCGTATTACTGCCTTTTTTGGTATAATATTAATTGATATTAATCTTATATCTCTCTAACCTAGTTTTTTGCTTTTGAGGATTTCGATAAATAGATCATGTCGCACTTTGTCGAAAGCCTTGTTGTAGTCTATGAAACATACGTAGAAGCTCTAGTTGACATCTAAATATCTCTGGGTAAGGACAGTGAATGCAAACAATGCTTCTTTTGTTCCCACGTTACCTCGTAAACCGAACTGTGAATCACTAATATCTATCTCTAGTTTTGGATATATTCTTCTGTGAATAATTTATGGGACAAGAGTTATAGTGCACTGGTCATTACATTCAGTTTTGTAAAATTTGGTCATAGATAATTTCTTTTTAAACTATAATTTTCGGGATTCACCTTCGTCCTGAAGAGTCTGTATGAATTTTGGTTTAAATGCGTTCACCTCGTTTGATTTATAAATCCTTTGCAATTCCAATTTACTCTTAGCTCTTAGTGCCATTTCTCTGGTCCCATAACGACGAAGAAACTAAATTTTATGTTATAAGGTTAATATAAATCTCAGATCTAGCAGCATATTCTGTATTCTGATAAAAAAAAACAATTACTTCAATCAGTGTCGACTAAAAATTAAATTCGAGGGGGGATGATAAGTATTTCTAATAAACACTGCTTGATGAATGTATACCGACGTTTCTAAACTTATGCAGCATGTCACAATTTCACATTCTCGACAACTTTTTTAATAAAATGTTTCTTTATTATCAACTAATATAGAAGTTTACCTGGCGATAAAGTTGTTTATTATTGGTTGCCGTGGCCGCTTTGATTTAAAAAAATTGAAAATATACGAAATATTAGTATCAAATGAACAGGGCTGAATTCCAAATTTGCCATTTAAAGTACGATGTATTTGGCAATCATTCCTCTTGCAACATCAATGCTGGGACAGACGGAATATACAGAGCTGCATGAAAAAAGGCGAGAGCCGTAGGATCGTTATTTGTTATCCGATTTCCAAAATGCGACCACTAAATTTAATGCATTAGACAGTGGCGGTGCAAGAGCACCGTGGGCCCTTAAGCAAATATAAAAATGCCCCCCCTCCACTGTAAAAAAATTTATATTCTTAACGAATTGTATATTTATAATTATAGTATATAAAGTAAACGTTTAACAAAAAATAAAATAAGGTACTGTTATAACCAACAGAAATAGAGTAGTAAATGACTAACATTTAACAGATTTTATAAGTAATATATCTAACAAAATTTCAATTAAAAATATAAAACTAAATAAAATCTTCAAGTTGGTATAGGCACCAATACAAAGAAAACTGATGGATAAATATCTACCTAGGTAACACTAGTAAAATAGAATAATATTCAGGTAAAATCCTAAGAACTCATGTCAAAATAGGTAACAAATACTTAGTATTTATTTGTATCATTAATACCTGTAATACGCCGTAAAAATAAATTGATCAAAAATAAAAATGTATCCTTCTGGCCTTACTGACAGCAAATTTTTCCACAAGATTTTTATGTCCGTCGTAGACGATGCTTTTTGCTCAATTGACAAAACCGAAGGGTTATGTAGCCTATCTTGGCTGGTAGAATTTCTTAAATAATGTTTTATTAATTTTAACTTGCTAAATGATCCTTCTATTGTAGCTAATGTTACAGGTAGTGTCACGAATAACACCAATGCAGTAATAATCTCACCAAAATTGCTTTCGAGAACACTATATTTTTGTGGGAATAAACTTGTCAGATCTGGAACACTCTTTTAGTAAGGAGATAGCGTTCACAAACTTTTATTATTGAGGACATCAGAATAATTTTTTTGAAGCAAATCACATCGGACCTGTTCAGCTTCTTGCATTCTAAAACGTTTTTCGGTTCTAAAAATTCAAAAATGTTTGTTAGTTTTTCAAAGCTCTCAAATCAAGGCTGATCACTGATGACGTGATGACTGATAACTGAGAGTGGGGACTGAGGTTGCAGTGCTATCAATCTACACCCAAATGAAGTAGAAGATATCGAAATATTTAATAAGCGAATACAGAACTTACTGGGCCCCCCAAAGGGCCCTCTAAGGGCCCGGGCCCCTAAGCAACGCTTATTCCCGCTTATGCATATCACCGCCACTGGCATTAGAGCTCCCTATAATTTGACAGTATTCAAACTAATGCTTGGACATGAGACAACACAATTAAGTGAAATTAAGTAAAATCATACGGACACAAAAGTGCGTTCAATTAGAATATGAAAACTAGATCGCGACATGTGCTGATTAAACTATTTGTATACAAGACTCAGTCATTGTCGTGTTACTGGGTCACGTTGCAATGCTATAAGGAAGCTTTATGCAGACTACCCCATTAAAATATTATCACTAGGTCAGATTTCAGACACATTGTTGACCGGCGAAGTATTTTTATGCCAATATTAGGTTTTGAGTTTAAAAACAGCAACATGCCACACATGCAATTATATACTGTATTTGTTTATTATTTTCAATATACTTCTAAACTCTGAGTTGTATTCATTTGTGTCCAGACACAGGCTGCAATTGTCTAAGGGGTAGTTAGGCCTGGCTACTCCAGTCACATCTTATATCAAACAAAAACTTTCACCTCCTTCAGTAAAACAACCTGGTTATATAATTATACAACTTGTATTCCGAAGTGCATCCTGAAGGAGTGCAAGAAGTAATGCACGGAACTACGCAAATCGAAGACTTGCATAAATTCAAGGAGCATTGCGGAAAGACAGTAAACAATATTTTTTTATTCGAAATACGTCTCAGCAACGATAGTCAGTTTTTTTTCAAAAGACAAGCATACATTTTTAATATTTTTTTGGATTCCACGGCTTTCTCTGCATAAAATGATATAACATCATATTTTCCTTCGATTCTAGCGAAGACAAAACATAAAAGTTACGACATTTTTACATATCACAGAGTCATCAAATCATCTATGAAATGCAATCAAGTAGGCCGAGCGTGATGTTCAAAAATGAACGCCACACACGTATTTTTTAGGCACATAAAAATCATGCATTACTGTACACTGTACAGTTTTTAAGTCAGAAAGTACTGCTTTACAGGACTGTTACGGAACATTAAACTTCACATGCGGGAAGAAATGAATATCTTTGCTCCGAAGATATATAAATAATTATTATAACATTTGTTCAAGTTGACCATCATTTTGTACAACGCATAGCTGAAATCTCCTACAGACGCTGAAAGTTGCATTATGAACAAAACTTGTAGGTAAGCGTCAATAATTCGCTATCTCAGAATGTCTACACCTTCATTCATCTGCAGTCAACTACATTATGTTTTTTATTTAGATGCTCACACAAAAAGAAGTCCAGCGGCGTTCAATCTGGACTACGCACTGGTCATCGAATAGGTCCATTTGTTTCCATCCAGTTATTCCCAATTTGTTTGACGTTAGCTACTTTTGAACATCACTCATCAACCAAATATTGCGTAACATTTATTTGTTTTTCGTTGGCTACGAATGAATGAAAATATAATATTGTTACATCGTTGTACTCGGAAAAATCCATGAAATCCAAAAATAAAAAACAATAATTATAGTTGCTATTTAAAAAAAATTACTATCGTACTAACATTCTGAGGTTCAGATATAAGATTCATTACTTTCAAAATGATTTCATTAAAATGTTCGTTTTTGAGTAAAAGACTAGCAACTTTAGAAACTGTGTACACTTATTTTATCGCATTTTATATGGGAATGTACTACATGTCTAAATGCAAAATCGTTTAGTAATGTGATGCTTTACACCATAGCATCCATTACAGCATAGCAACGACGATTCGTTTTACGTTTGGCAACACTGAAATGACACTGACTGCGTTCGGAAAGTTACCTCTGACAGCGCTGTTTCTTCGAAATCGTTCGCTAAATACGGAGCGAGCCAAACGAGGAGAACTGTCGGCGTTCGGTAAGTACCGATGCTAGCCTTTCGATGAACCTCGATTTGCTCAATGTATTTCAACCCAGTAAATAGAGGATCAGCACATGACAAGTAACAATGCCATATGCACAGCGGTGTTATTTAATCTTTGAATATGAATGGTCCCCGGCACCGAAAGTAAAAGGGAATAAAAATGATGAATGAACAAATCAATGGCGTTTAAGTTTCTATTTCACACTTGCGCATTTCGTGACAGGTGACAGTTGAGCGTTCTGCAAATATTTCCAGATAGTCGATGTTCACTAGTCACGTGACTGAAACTCGATCTGCTCACGCTCCGCTTCGCGATGTACTTAACGAGCGCACCTGCTGTAAGTCTATGTCAGATTTGAGGTTAGCAAGTTAGGTTTTGCGTCAGTTTTGGCACAGATTGAAGCAAAATCTAACCTGCTAACCTTGAATATGACATAGACTTACAGTATCACCAACAATACGCTTAAATACTGCCAAATACATAACATCAAGTGGAGCTGGTTATTGCGCTTTAGTACATAGCATGGAGTAAGAGAGAAGGCGACCGATCGCCATGTTACAGAACCTGCGATGATGTTTACGCTTCTTTGATAGTACAGTATCTACCACTCGCAGCGCTGGTGTTCCACGCCGGGCCCTCGATCCGTCACGTGATCGTGGCATATGACCGCTGGGGCAAATCAAAACCTAAACCAGACGTAAACAAACCCCCACCATGCCGCCAACTGACCGGGAGTGTAACATTTGCACCTCCAGTGGCCGAATACGGTACTACTAAAGAGACGCAAATATCAACGCAGGTTTTGGCAAGCGGCCAGCATGGAGTTCTTCTTCACTCTTACTCCATGGTACGTAGACACGAGTTCGGCTCAGCGTTATCAAACCAGCCATACTTGTTGAGTAAAACTTCACTTTTCTGAACTCTATGAGAGAGTGTCTTGTGCAACTACAGAACCTAAGCGTTTTAAGAAATTGTAAAAATTAACTGTCTATTTAGAAAAAAAATGGTTAAGAAAGAAATTGCGGCAACAAATCTAGGTACTACGGACCCTTGATTTAAAAAAAGAGTAATAAAAATAGGAGCAGTAAAAGTCGCAAACGAACTCAACAGAGAAAACAACTTGTATTTTAAATATATAGATAAATTGAAAGGTTAATATTGACGGGTATTCATAACAAAGACAAGTAAATGAAATCAATTAGTTTTGTTTATTACTGTGGAGTAGCAATTATATTAACCACCTACAGTTTCTAAATGCAGAGTACCTACAGTACAGTACAATGCATAATAAAAAGAGCCTGCTGATATAGGTTAGTTTTTGCCCAAAACGGCTTTTTATAGAATTACATAGTTTTTAAATGAATTTCATTAATAGATTTATAGTAAGTAGTCGACTTGTTAGCTATTTCACATAAGCTGAGAAATTTTCGTATAATAGTTAATAATAAAAATGTTTGTATTGCGTCTAACAGAAGAACAAAGAAATATTTGAAACACAACCACAAGGCGAGATTCAGCCAGGAATTAATCAGGCTGTTCTTATATTTAACCTGGATTTATATCAGTATTAGAAACCAGCGCCCAAACATAGAACACAAAGAATATAACACAGAAATGTTCCGAATTACCTTAATTGTGCGTAGGAATGGTCAGGTAGTATAGAATAACAACATATCCCTAACTGAGTATCAATATTACTCACTGAATAATATTGAACCTTACCAAAAATGTTGTTCGCTATTAAATATATCTGTTATTGTCATTGTTTTTAAAATAATTCACAACGAAGAACTTATTTGAATTTACTTATCAGTACCAATTTTTTAAAATATCTAAAGCAATTTGTATAGAAATAAATCTGAAAAGAAAACGAAAGTTCCTATAAATATTTTCCTTCCTCTTTTCGATCGTTAGAAAAGTTTCGCCTAAGGCGTGGTTCACACGATGAGTTGTCGTTGTATATTTCTTCATTTTCGTGTGACTAGGTTTGCTCATATTTGTCTGCCTCTTATTCCGTTTCTGTTGTGGTTGATTGTATATTATCTTGCCATGTTTTTGGTGGTTTTCCAAACTGCTTTTCTGCTATATGGTTTGTTGTCTTTACATATATTTGCTATTCTGTCTACATGTTCATCACATTTGTTCTTTCTCGTTTTTATCCTCTTGTTCACGTTTTGGATGTTGCATTGCTCTTGTATGCTGCTGTTTCTTTATCTATTTCTCAACGTTATGCCTTTTATCGATTTTAATGATTTCATTTCGACGTTATTAATTTTGTGTTTTGTTTTATTCGTGTCTGCGCTTATCTCTGCTGCGTAAGTTAGGATTGGTCTCATAGCTGTCTCGTATATCCTTACTTTCTGTGGTGATGTATTTGTTCTTCCGCATTGTTTCTCTTAGACAGCTACTGACTCTCGTCGCGTTGAAGGTATGGAGCTGTCTTTGCAAGTTGTCTTCATTGTCGGTTATCAGTACCGCCTCATCGGAGTAGCATAATATAGTGATTTTATGAGCTTCTATTTTGTATCCTTCTCGTTTTTTTACGTCATGAATTATTTGATCCATTATCGTGTTGAACAGTAGCGGGCTAAGTGAGTCCACTTGTCGTATTTCTCCCCTTAGGTCTATGTATTTTTTTCCTCATTCTGATTTTTGCTTTACTATTCACGTTTATTTGTTTAACTGACTTTTTATCTTCTGTTCTATTTTCTAATTTTCTAATAGGTTCATAATATCATTCTGTCTCACCCTATCGAAGGCGCCGTTTAGGTCCACGAAGCACATATATGTGTACTTGTTATATACGATGAACTTATCGGTTTGTCGGATAATAAAAGTAGCGTCAATAGTGCTGCAGTTTTTTCTAAAACCTTGTTATTTTTCCTTTATTCTATGTTATCCTTTATTATTGCCGTTAACAGTTTGAGCGTATTATTCATTACGCTGATGCCCCGGTACTTTCATGGTGTTTATTGTGATGTTGAATAATTTTTGGAGCCATAGGCATAGTGTAGTTCCTCTATATTTCACTAGTTCATTGTGTGTTCCGTCTGGGCCTGTCTATTCTTCAATTTTGTTATTGCTATGTTTATTGCTTCTTCTAATACTTCATCACTGTTTTCCTCGTTATTTATTACTCTGCCTTCTTCTTCTTCTTCTGTTTGTCCATCTAGTTTTGTGAAGTGTTCAATTCATTGTTATTTTGTGATATCATTTATTTGTACGAATTCGTTCACGTCTTTTCTTTGTCTTTTTATCAGTTTCCACACTTTTCTTTGAGATCCATATAAGTTGTGCTCCATGTCTTTAGTGCATTTTTCCCAGTGTTCTTTCGTGATATTATTTATTTCTTGATTAACTCTATTCTTTGTGCTCGCGTATTCTTCTCTAGTCTCGTGCGTTTTCATTTTTTTGTAGGTTAAAGACGCTGGTTTCTTTTGTTTTGCTAATATTTTAACCCTTTTGTTATACCTTGGTGTTTTATATTCTCGTTTATTTGTGTTTATTTTTCTTGTGCCTAATGCGTCGACTGCTGCTTGTTGAATACTTTCTTTAATGATTTTCCAACTTTCTTCTATATCTATTACTAAGTTGTGTGTGTTTAGTTTCTCTGTTAGTCTGTTGCAGTATAGGTTTTTAGTCCTTTAGTTTTCGAGGCTTTCTATATTTTGTCAGTTTTTGTATTTCTTGATTATACAGGTTTTATTGTTATATTTATTTTCCCAGTATAACTCCATGTCCTGATCCTATGTTTGCTGAGGATAGGGTGCCTACGTCTATTATATTTGTGAGGTGTATTTCTCTGTTTGTTATAATATAGTCAATCATGGAGCTGCGATCTCTTGTATCTGACTATGTGATTTTGTGTTGTATAGGGTGATCGAACTATGTGTTTTATTAATTCGAAGGCCTTTCAGTAGGCAGATTTCTATGAGTCTTTCGTCTTTCGTTAAGCGTTTCCTCATTGAATCTTTGTTTCATTCCATTAATGGGTGCTTTACCTACTCTTGCAGTGAGGTCTCTAAGAATGATTGTTTTGCTGCTGGTTGTTGTAGTGTCTAACAGGTCTTGTAGGTTCTCATAGAACGTGGCTTTCTCTTTTTTTTTCCTTTTAGTGATGTCTGGTGCATAGACAGGAATAATGTTTAATGTAGTATTTTCTAGCTTCAGTGTGAGAAGCATCATGTGTTGGTCAATAGATTTTATGTCGGAGGTATTATTTTCGTATATTTTGTGTATCAGCAGGTTACGCCTTCCTGAGCTCTTTTGTTCTATCCGCTGTGAAATACTATAAATTTGTCTGCATTAATACTTCTTTTTTTTGTTTCTTTTTGTTTCGCTCAGGGCGCATAGTTCGATTTTGAGAGATTCCAATTCTTGTATGATTTCTTGATCTTTTCTGTTTAGCGAGGCAATGTTCCGTGCGCTGATCCTTAAAGTATTCTTTATCACTATGCTTTTTCTTGCCTTGTTCGGCTTCCTCTAAGCCACATGAAATTGCTAAATGCGGCCCGATTATTGGATACCACAATTCCTCATAAGTATGCGCTGTTCGTCGTCTAGCACCGAAACAGTGCAGAGCTGCGTACTTCTATATCGTTTTAACAGCGGACATGTTGGATTAAATACGAACGTTTCAAAATTGCACAGAACAAATTCTGCATAAAAAAAGTAAGAGAAAACTCCAATGAACATATGTCCCAAAATCATTCATTTCAAAGATATCCTTGATCAAAGAATTAAAGATAGCAATTTGTTTATCAAACCTTTAAGATATAGTAGGCTGATGTTTTGCTCCAACACATGTGTTTTGTTTACATACAATATTGGTCGTTTTTCTATATTAAAAAGTAGAAAAATTATTACCATGCGTTCCAAAATAAATTATTTCAGGTTTATTATTTTTTCGTTTTCTTTTCTTTTTTTAGTAAAATTTATAGTAACTGAACTAATTTATTTCTTCTGAGTCACTCATAATAATTCTGGCAGTTGTAAGTAAAACAAACGGATAATGAAAACAAAACACCAGCCTACTAAATCTAAACGTTCTGCTAAACGCTTATTCTGACAGCCGCTGAACGTCACCTGTCAGCTGACTCTCTTCATAATGAAGTCCGTTGGAAGATATTTTCAAACCAATACGATTACGTCGCCCCAAACTTGTCGCTATAATTTTCAATAACGAAAATAGAATAAAATAGTTCCAAAACAATTATACATACGCTGTAACAACAGGCAAAAACTATGCAACGATTCCCGTGGTTTCTTAACCAGTCAACATGACTTGGAACCAATTCCTTTGGAAAAGGGTACATGCTCTCAAAAATCTGCCTCTAGCAATCTTCCTTAGTATCAAAAAACCATTTATGAAGAACAATAAATCCCGGGTTCACCACACATTTTACCACGAAAGTCTTAATGCCCAGCTAAAGTACATTTTTTTTTCTATAATAATTTTCAAGGTCAACTTTCTAGGGGATAAGTTGCATTCCTGTAGGGTCCTTAGTTTTAATAATATTGGTACATCGATTTTTAGTTCTTTTCTTCCACTAAAAAAAATGATTGTCATTTTGACAAGTATGTCATAATTTAATATCGCTTGCTTCATTTTTGCATTTAAAATATTTCTTGGTTTTCTTTTTTTATCCGATTTTATTGATGATGATATTGATTCCATGTTAAAAAATAAATTTGTCAAGAGTTCAAATTAAGAAACTTTGACATTCAAAATTGACACATAACCATAATTTTGAAAAAAGTTCTACCAACACGAGGTATACAATTTCCTAGCGTTTTAATCACATATCTACTAACATTGTAACACTGACAGTTATTATAAAAAAAACGTACTTTAAGTTTTTCTCATGTCACCGATTCGATAACAAAAATCTGTTATTATTTTCTTACCCTCTTTTCTTTTTTAAAAACCCTTGCAACTCTGATATTATTTTTATACACTTCGACTGCGTTTACCCAATTGATTGTCTATTCATGGTCATATATAGCGGAAATTAATAACGCTAATAAAATAGGCTTTTGACACGTAACACGTTATCAAAAGCTTTTCGCTAATCGATGAAGCAAGCATGAATATCGCAATCGACATCCCTGCATCTTTGGAAAAGAACTTGGAGACTGAATAGGGCTTTCCTTGTTTCTATCGCATTCCGAAATCCAAATTGTGTGCGATTGATATGTTCTTCACACACCCTAAATATTCTCTGGTGGATTGTTTTTAGGAAAAGTTTTAGGAGGTTACTCATTAGACTGATAGTGCAAAAATCGCTACAGTTCTTTGCGCTTGATTTTTTAGGCAGTAGTATGAATGTAGATTTTAGCCATAACTTTGGTATTTCTTCGTTAGAATATATCTTATTAAATAAATCTGTTAGCCAACGACTGCCTTCTACGTCAAATAACTTAAGGAATTCATTATGACCATTGTCGGGCCCAGGAGATTTGCCGTCTTTCACTTTGTAACTTCATCTGTTACTATTGGCAGGCCATCTACTGCCTTAAATTCTGGAGTTTGTTGTGATCTATCGTCCTCAAAAGGTTGGGACATGTACTTTTCCAGGTGTGTATTTTTTCCTCTTTGTGAATAGTTATTTTGCCGTCTTTGTCATGTAGTATCCCAGTTGTATTGGGTCTATATAGTCCAACTGTTTCTCTGATCTTCTTGTGCATATTAAATAGATAATATTTTTCTCTAGATTTTCTATATTCGCACATTGCAATTTGAGCCAGTTTTTCTTTTCTGTTTTTATTTCTCGTCTTATTTGTCTATAATTACTTCTGAATCTTATTTCATTGTTTTTTATTTGTCTTCCTTCTTCCATTAGTTCCAGTATCTTGTCTGGCATCCAACTTTTCCGTTTCGCATATTTGCCTATCATCCCCGATATCATTAAAAACTTTAGATAGTTCCTCCGATGCTTCTTCTGTGTTATTTATTTCTTCTGGGTTTTTACGTTTCTCAGATAATAGTTTTGCCATGGTTTCATTTGTTTCTTGTTCTTTCCGTCTCTCCATTTTCCATCGTTTTCTGTTTATTTTTCTCGCAACTTTCTTAAGTTTGATCTTAAATCTTCCAATTAGAGGACCGTGGTCCGATGAAATCTCATCACCAGGATACGTCGTAACTGATAAGCAGCTGTTAAGGAATCATTTATTTACAAGTATATAATCAATTTGGTTTCGAACTATGTTACAGGTTTATCTTTTGATGAAATACATGTCCAATCGGTGTGGTGGAAGTTTGAAAAAGGTGTTAAGAATTATATATTCTTCTTTTTCTGCAAAAAGCGTTAGCTTTTCACCTCGTTCATTTCTTGTACCCAACCCATAGTCACCGATATATTCGCCGCTTTTGTCTTTTCTGATCTTAGCATTTAGGTCATCCATGATTACTGTCGTGTTGTGTTTATTAATTTGTTTAAGTATATTTGACAGTGACTTATGACTGATGCTACTAGGTGACTGAGTTTTCTCTAGCATACTATGTGCAGATAGACAGACGGAGGACGTTATGAACAGCTACGCCAGCATTCGATCATTTGTAAAATATTATTCGAGATAATGTGAAGACTTCTAGTGTTGCTCAAAAAAGGCCTAACATAAATTCAATAAAACGTCAAACCACGTGATAGTAGAGCGATAACAGCTCTGTACCTGAAATTTTGTGTGGCCTAAAAGTGAATCTACTTTACCGTAAAATCTCGATTTCATCAGAGAGTGTGAAACAATTCATCAAACCGTTATACTATATCTGCATCTGTTTGATTTTCAGGGTAAATTCGCTTTCTAAGCATCACTAAAAGAAGGTCTTCGATGCGTCTTACTGCATCGAAAGTAAATTAAAATTGCACAGAGAAAATCTTCAAAACAAGGTATGCTAATTGTAAGTTCAAAATTACCAAACACTATATAAGCCTCCCACATGCCCCTTTGGTACAAAAAATTCACAAAATAACAGTAGTAGCGTAAGAAACCCAAAAATACTTTGGAACACCTAAGAAAGACAAGACGAGAACTTTCAGATAACCCCCAGGACACAAGCCGTAAAAGCCACCAATACAAATTTAGATGAAACAGAAAGAAACTAGAGAGATGACCACAAGGACGCCATCTCAAGCTCAAGCATCAAGACTAATCTTGGCTACTAGGTGGAAAAGTTTGGCGTGAACCCCTAACAGAAGATAACATACTCACAATCATTCACTCTAGTCTCAAACCAAAATCACAAAGCCAAAACATGCAACTACACCGCTTCAAACAAGAGTAATAAAATTTAAAAAAAAACGTATCGCAGCAAGCAACGTAAAAATCAAATCTACGCACAGGAAAAACCAATTTTCACCCTGAAAATAAAGAATCCCAGAAAATTATAGTTCATTCAGATTCAAGATAGAGCAAAAGCTGTAACCCAAGTTACAAATATCAGCAGTAAGTTGATTACTAATACGAGCATGATTTTATTAAAATTTAGATCAGAGAGATACGGCCTTGTTGCTGACTTTACGAATGTCATAATTAATGTGTCATGTTTTTAATATCTATATTTGCTTTAAGGAGGTAATTTGAGACATTTTTTAGTGTATTAATTTATTCTCAGTTCACATTCAGCAGATTTCTTTTAAGTAGACGTCTCACAATTTTCCAATTTCAAGCTTTACAAATTTGACAAAAACTATAACCTCTATATTATACTACGTACATCCCATAATTAGAGAGGTGCTTTACCCATGATCTACATTTTAATCAAATCAAATTAGTAATCAACTGACTGCTGATATTTGTAATTTGGGTTGCAGATTTTGCTCTACTTTGAATTTGAATGAACTATAAATAGACGAGGACTACGACAATCCTAAAAAAGCATCTACAGGGCATAAACAGCCGAATAACAACAAAACTAATAAAATTGTTCTAAAGAAGCTTATAATTCGAATATCGACCTACCCTACAACCACACACAGAAAGAAAATTAATAAAACCCTTGTATGCACATGACTTCCTGTCGGTAATTACAGGTTTTATTTTACTTTAAGTCCCATAATAACTAACTTCTATCGTTTGTTATGGAAAAATCAAAATTGACACTTTTGGGAGACTACACGGTTTATAGAGGAATTTCAAGACATTGCTGGTAATAATTACTGGTCTGTAGTTGAGATGCTGTTTGAATGTACATAATGTGCAGCGTAAACGGCGTCATTGATTGTTATCCGTTGTTATATTTACAAGTTGGATGATTGAATAATCGAAAATAGGTTTTTTTTAAATCGGCAGTGAAGAACGTCGAAATTGGCAGTGAAGAACGTCGAAATCGGCAGTAAAGAACGTCGAAATCGGCAGTAAAGAACGTCGACATCGGCAGTGAAGTAAGCCATTGTTTAACGATTCTTATAGGTGGTGGGGCGGCAAATAAACGTCAAACGACGTCAACGTAACCTACAAAAGTTGGTTAAAATGTGACAATGTAACAAAAAAAAAACAGCTATTAACGTGGCCTTAAGCAAATATATACTGCTCCACAAATGAACTGGGCCACCCATAAAAATTGTATTTATTACATTACGTCACAAAAAAACATATAAAAGCTTTTGTTTTATAGTATACTCATATTAAGCATATTTAATTGCACTATCCTCACGTATCAACTGAAGAATTAACAAAATAAGAGGAATCACAAAAAAGGTTATTTAATAGTTTTGAGTCTCTTCGGAACGTTTAAAAATGTTTGGCAACGATTTGGCATACTTTATATGCAATGTGCTATCAACATTTGGGAAAAATTCAAAATTTTAAAATGATAATATTTTATTAATTGACTTAGTTTTCTTCACACCAAATTATGAAAAGAAATGCTTTTTATAGCCTTACCATTGCCCACATGCAGCAGCTCTGTACCCTTATCCGGACACCCTGTATATTGCTATGAACACAGTTTTAAACCTCCATAATTATAACTGTAGTTAATAACATTTCATGAATGTCAAATAATATTTAAAAATGTTCGATAATGTGCTGATTTGTAATTTCATCTTTGTAGAATATTGCTATTCATGTGACAATAATTTTGTTAAAAACTGTGTAGAAATCATATTAACTTTGCAGTAAACAAATGTAACCAGATTAGGCTTTAAATTGTCAGGACAACAATAAAATATGTAAACAAAGAATTGGGGATAGGAAGCCAAGCTTGGTGGTTGATAATTTTAACTTCCCCAATTTAAACTTAAATTATCAATAAATAAATACCCCAGTTTTCATTAAAATTGTATAATTTATTGGAAGTGTCTTGTGGAAACTGTGGAAGTTTGGTTGGTGTTGGTAGTGCTTCCGCCCAGGTAAAATAGTGCTGCGAAGTTGGTCGAGGTTCGAGGTTCGAAGCAGTTTTGTGACGAGCAGGTAGCGTAATTGAAGTTTGAGGCGAGTGTAAACGAGGTAGCGGTTTGTCCTGGAGCAGATTGGAGCCCTAGGACGGGGCAAAAGACGGAGTGGTGCAGAGTAGCAGCCGATAAAGTTTAGGGAAGCAACCTAGCAGGGTGTGTGGATAATTACACCATATTCATCAGCGCAGGGGCCTACAGCGACGTGGGATTTGCTGTGGGGTTCTTCAGAGCCCTATTATTTATCGCAGGAGCAGCAAAACAGGTCAGGAAAGTGATTTTAGAAAGCGTTATTCTTAAAATTGTGAAGTGGCGTCTTTTTTATATCAACTTCCGGAGAGAGCATCTCTTGAGTGTTTTGTTTTGTGGCGTCTATTTACTTACACTTTAGTTATCACCTAGGAAACCTATAATGATGTAAAACTAAACTGTTTCTCGAAGCAAAGCGAATTTCTTTGGCACAATTTGTTACGTTGGAACGCCATATATGAACTTGAGTTCCCATTAGTTATGATTTTCGTATAGAAGCGATCCCAGTAGTTAAATGCGTATTATTCAAGGCTTTTAGTTTTAAAATTATTATAAAAGGACCCAAATATTGAATTTCATAGAAAATATAATTGAATTAGTTTCTATAATTTAATTATACTACTTGCTAGAATGTAGAGACCCGACCCATGAGATAAGAGTCATTTTAGTAATATTTATTATATTAATTTATTTAATTGTACATTAAAACTACGAAAACATTCATATAATTGTAATATTTTTTGAAATACACATAATTTTAAATGGTCGGGTTTAGTAGTTACCCAACAACTATTTCTTCATGGCCAGGTTTGGTAGTTTTTATTCGGTATATAATACGAGTTAATAGCAGTAAATCAAAGATAAAAAATAAAATTGACTTTCATGTAACTGAAAAAAATCTTTAGCAAGTGCTGGCAATATACTTTTTGTTTAATAAATAACCGTTTCGCTTACTCGTTCTTGGTCTCCACTACAACAACCGGTTCTTCCATCTGTCATCAGTTCTTCTTGTTATATGTCCTACCCAGCTGTATTTTAATTGGGGCACTTTCTTTACTACATATTCCACATCTTTTTCATTCCGAATTTATTTGTTTCTCTTTTTCTCGAAAAGTTACACCCAACATTTGCCTTTCCACAGCTCTTTGGGTTATGAATTTTTTGGCTACTCTATTGTTCCTTACAGATATTTTAAGGCCGTAAGTGAGTACTGGTCACACAAGTGTATCATAGATTTTTGCTTTTGCTTTTGGTATTGTTTTCCAAATGCTACCTAACCTAATTTTCCTCTTCTGATGATTTCTGCTTCTAGATCTTCTTTAGATAATTTTAACTTATGCCCCAGATATATGTAATGACCAATCATATATCTGGGGCATAAGTTAAAATTATGTAAAGAAGATCTAGAAGACTACTGATTTATTAAGAAAAGTTCATTCTTAGTAGAAAAGTATTTATGAAAAGATAAACTACTTAATTATTAAAAGGCATAAAAGTGAATTTAAGCAAATCAAAAACACAATAATTATTCAAATTTTTATTAAGAAATTAAATATAAAATTCAAATCAGGTAATGCATTCAATATTCAGAAATAAGGTTCTAAAATATCAATTAAAAATATGATTCTTTGAATTATATGGATAGTTGTTTTGTGTTATTAAAGAGCAATTCAGGTGAAAAAACAGAAAGGTTCTAATAAATGATTTTAAATAGTGCTTGAATAAAAAGTGGAAAGTTAATGTCAAATAATTATTTGAATAAGTCATTCAATAGGACAGGCAAAAATGGATTTTATTAGCTTATTATCTAGGGGTGTTAAGTTTTAAATAAATGCATGAAATATATTACTATGGGGAATTGTAAATGAGGGGATAATAACAAAAATTTTTCATCGAAAACATGTAAAACCTATTTTGTAAAAATAAAAAACTTGAATATAACTATTTTATCAAATGATTTTTATTAATCTGGTTGGTGCATAAAAGGGTATACTTGGTGCTAAATTAGCGAGATGAAGAAAAAGTAAATTTTAAAACATAAACTGTATAATGGATTTATGGAGACAGAAGTATGTGTTCTCTGGAATTGGCTGAATTTATTATTGGTTGATTACATCATGTGGTTTGGATGACAGACGTTGCATTTGTTGGTTGTGGGTCTCGTCGAGTTTCATCTTAGAGTAAACATCTTGTGAATTGGATAAAGGACGTTTCATTTGATGGTATTGTATCTTGTCAAGCTTCTCGTCGGAGTAGACATCTTGTAAATTGGGTAAACGGCTTTTCACTTGCTGGTATCGTGCTTTATCGAGATTCTAGTAGGAGAGATAAGATAAGATAAGATTTATTTAGCACATGGCTAGTAAGTTACATAAAATGTTACACATTGCACAATACACATTATGTAGATATAAAATTATTGATGCCTTAAGTAACTATTTAATAATTTATCAAATGCGTGTATATTTTCAGCAGATTTAATATCGGGAGGCAAGTCATTAAAAAGACAAACTCCCTCATAGAATAGCGATTTTTGGAGTTTGCTAGTTTTCATTGTGGGAACATAATAGTTTTGTTTAGATCGAATATTATATGAATGCATATTACATCTTCTCTCCAAAAATGAACTTAAGTATTGCGGTACTAAGCCATTTTCAATCTTATAGATTAAGGAAATATTTGCCTTTTTAATGCACGTCTTGTGAATTGGGTAAAAGGTATTGCGGTTACTAGTAGTGGACGTTGTCTGGTTTCTTGGTTTAAGTAAACCGGTGTACTGTCATGTTTGGATAAAGGATGTTTGCGCTTGCTATTGGGTTGATGTACAGAAAAAAAACTTCAGTAAGCAGATACAATACATTTTTAACAGTGAAGAGGCAGATTGAAGTACTTGGAGTAGTGATAACTGCAGGTATTTGTAGAAAAAGCGAATAGTATTTAACATTACTAGCTTGGAAAGAGGGTTTTTACTGGCGAATAGAAGGATATGACTGGCGAGCCGCAGGCGAGCCAGTCACCTTCTTGAGCCAGTAAAACCTGTTACCTTGCTTGCATTGTTGAATATTTTATTTGTTCCTCACTTGTAAATAACTAGAAATTTACCATTTCTTCAAAATGTCAAACTGACAAGCAACTAAATTCATCAATATGACACATACTAAGGAAGACAACTCTGGCTTTGCACGCTATCATTTATCTATCTATGAGTACGCTTGTAAAACTAACAGTTAACTTGTAAAGATTTTACAAGTTAGTAACTCGTTAAAATAAACTTTCTTGATTAATACAGTGACTTGATAAATTGATGTTTACAAGTGAGGAACAAATAAAAGTATAAACATCATAATAAATGAATGGAATAATTAAAAAGGGCATACTTATATTTTTTTATGTTTATCAGATTGACGATTGGAATTGTAACAAATAATACTTTGACTAATTTTCCATTTTTACTTCCTTTTACAATAAAGGAAGTATTGGAACCACCCCAAAAATTCGAAATTGAGTTTTCAACAAATCTTCACGTTTTAGAGTCCCCTGATCCCAAAAAACATATTTTTTTTATTGGTCTGTCTGTGTGTCTGTCTGTGTGACTGTGTGTGTGTGTCTGGCTGTGAACAGAATATCTCAAAAACGGAAAGAGGTACGGCGTTGAAACTTCATATATAAGTTTTGTGTACTATGTAGATGCGACAGCAAGCTTTTGAAGATAATCGCATAACCGGAAGTAGGTTTTAATCTTGTTATTTTTCAGTTTTTTTCGATTTTTTCAAAAGCGGCTCTGACGATTTTTATTAGCTTCACATTTTTATTACATTTTTAATGTGTATTGATGTGAGATAGGTGATTTTCCAGTTGAATACTTCTAAAATGGGATCTTTTGTTTTTTTTCTATTGTTTTTATTAACTCCTATATTAAATAGAACACCCGGTATATTATTACATTTTTGAATTCAGCTTGAAATTCTAGAAAAAATTTGTCTCTTGAACTAACATTCTACTTTGTACCGTTTTTGTAAAATTTGTAATTTTTAAAAATTTTTGACAAATGCTTAAAAATTTAAAATCAAATTTTTGGCTAATTATAAGATTACTGTAAAAGGAAGTTGTGTGCGTGTATCACACCAGATTTTTATGGTTTCTTGACATTGACGTGTATAGAACTGTCAGATAATTTTCAACGTAAGCTTTTATAGAACAAAACTATTTTTCAATATTGTAATAATAATCTTTGTAATGCATGAACCGACCAGAGTTTAAGAGTAATTGTCTTTGCTGAAGCTAGAAATATTTAATAAAGTCAATTATTAATAAATTATACCAAAGGGCTTATAAGTTGCTTAAATTCATGTAACAATAGAAATTTGTTATAAAATAAAAAATTAATATCAGTATAATATTTATTCTTATATAGCTTACATGGGGTAAACATGTTAAACATTAACACTACGTATTTAGTTAAATATTAAACTTTTTAAGCTCTTTTAAAAATAAAAATTTACATCTTTAAAGCCCGAATCGGAGTGGTTTCCAAGGTTCTGATTTTATCTACATCTACATTGAGTAATGAATGAAAATGATCAGAGTTTATTAAAATCGATCAAGGCCAACTTTAGGAATTGCATTTTAGATCTCTTTTATATGATTTTATTTACGCCAATGTAATAATACGAGAATGCTTTACATACAGGGTGGGAAAATAGAGAATATTTATGGATCTAAGTTTAATAGAAATTTCAGTGGTTATAGTATACTACTATAAAATGGTTTCGTTTATTTTAAACTTAAAAACATCTGTAAAGGGCTTTACTCAAAACTGCCCGCGCAAGTGGACGTTGTGGCACCAAACAATTTTAAAACTAGAGATAAAAATGCGAAATACATCAATTTTCGAATTTGAAAAAACTTTACCAGTGGTGGGATTCGAACTACAGCGCCTGCGAATGAAATTTAAACTCAACCTGTGTATCGCACGCGTTCATGGAGGACCTCTCGAGTGTATGTGATGCGAGGCGGTATTAAACAGAACGCACTTATTTTGCCTCCTTTTGACTCGTTTTGTATTTATCCTGTATCTGTTGGGTCCCATTTCCATTAAGTGTAAAGCCTGAACTATGTACAAGTTATTACTTTTATATATTTCTCAGTTGAAGTAAAAATAAACAACATTTAATTTTTTAAGTTGCTGACCCTGTGTGTGTTGGTTCTAAAATATGCCCTTTATCGTGAAGAGTGAAAACTTGAGCTATGTGCAAAATATTACTTTCGTTTAAGTAATAGATCTTGAGTTACAGCAAAAAAGGCAGAATTTTTATGTTAAGGTGCTTACCCTGTATATATTTTATTGACATTTTCTCGGTTTCATTTCAGGAAGGTATATAATCCGCATGCAAAATATTGTCTTCCTCCAACAAAAAGTTTTTGAGTTACACCGACAATCGACAGACAGACATACAGACATACTGAATTGAGATAACCTATTTTTCTTGATGTAGGGACCCTGAAACGTGAATATTTGAAGAAATCTCCAAGGTGGTTTTTTCGCAATTAGAATACTTCCTTCGTCTTTTAGACAAGGGTAGTAAAAAATATCATATAATTGTCTATTCTATTTAAAACTAGAAGTAGGCTGATAAGCGGAAAAACTGAAATCATTTTATTGTTGTGGTTATATTCTAACGATTTGTTGTTGCTAAAGATATTTGTTTTTTCCTGAATATGCAATCTAATTTCATTTGGAGATTTTTATCCCTGCATATAATTTTATTTTTATGTACTAAGAATTATAGAAATGACAAAAAATATAGTTGTACGATGTATTTCGTCTTTAGAGCTTTTACGCGTAGTCTCAACTAAATGCCATTTATCTTTCTAGTCTTCTAAGTATAACGTTTACCTAAAATTTAATCTTTCCGCTGCGTATGTAGTGAGTCAGTAAATTTTAGGGCAACTATCATTTATTTCAGGAAAATTGGTTGGGGGAGCTCCTTTTCTAATGCGCTGTTGTTGGCAGCAGTGAGGAAAACGCGTACGCACTAATGGTGACCTCTTAATTTCGTGAAGTAGTGCAGTTGCGGATTGTTCCGTTTTCATTAAAATAATTTCCCAGTAGACATCGCGAAGATAAGGAAAGAGGGAATACATTTCTGCATACTCTTAGTCATTGCTTTACAGCATGGGATCGCCCTAAATTGCGATTGTTTAAGCCGGTCCGAGTTGTTTTCGGAATCCACTGAGTCACGCAGAAAACTCGTCATACTAACAAATACATTATTAATCGCTTAATTGAAGACGAATGACATTTACAGTTAAAATTTTGGTTTTAGGTGACTTTTATAAAAATGTATAATTAAATTTATTTACTATTGTAATTATTCTGAATATAAAGGTTTCACTAAACTCTTTTTTTATTCCTGTCAAACGTATACATTTTCTCGAAGCTCTTGAATGAGAAGGACATTTATTTTTTCCTTATAAACACACCACTCGATTTCTGTGATTTTTATAGGACGACAAAAATTATATAATTATAGTTGGGGTATTAAAGCTCGTATTCCAATGTATAATTTTTATATCACTTCCTTGTAGATTGAAACATTTACCTTTATTTCAGTTAACTGAAGCACACGTAGTGTATCTTATTAATTTCTAAAAATAAAACGGCCGAAAGTTCGCTTTTTTATGTTCAATGTCAAGGTGCGTACGTGCCTAAGGGCTACGACCTAAATGGCTGGATCGATTTTGATCCAGTTTTATATTTAGAAGACGATTGTCTCATCTAACGACAAGTTTTTTTCCGATATCGAAAAATAGTGCAGATTATCGGTAGAAACCCAATTTTGTAATTTTTAGATCATGCTAATTATTTGATTTTTTTTACTCACCCTTGGATGAGATCTTCAAATCGCCCTAAAGTATTACATGTGAATCTGAAAGTGTACTATTCTTTCACATAGAGTTTAATAGTTACGTTAACGAAGTAAATCTTTATCTTTTTCTTCCGGATTATTGAACAAATTTCTACTAACTGGCATCATCTGATAGCTCCTTTTAATTAAACTTATATGAAAGGTGTTAAATCTTAAAGTTTTCCATTTGTAAGTATTTTTAAAAGTAACCCGCCGATTTTAAGCATTTGTAGAACTATTTGAATAATTTTGTTATTATGCACATAGTTTAACAATGAATTTGATCTACTTTGATGTCTTAATGTGGATATTAAAAAAATGAAGAAAGAGCTTTAATACAGTCTGTTAAACCATTGTTTTGCATTGTTTTTACTTTCATTGTCTAAAAGACGGCGGAACTACAACTGTAATCGCGAAAAAATTACCTTCCGAGATTTCTTTAGATCTTCACGTTTCAGGGTCTCTAGATAACGAAAAACAGGTTTTTTTAATTCCGTCTGTCTGTCTGTCTGTCTGTCTGTCTGTTGCCGGTAAAACTAATGGTTGAAGGAAGACCAAATTTTGCATGCAGATTATATACCTTCCTGGCACGAAGCCGAGAACATTTCGGTAAAATATATAAAAGGTGAGCACCTTAAAAAGTAAACTTGTTTCTATTTTTGTTTTAACTCAACAGCTATTACTTAGATGAAAGTAATATTTTGCATAACTCAGGTTTGTACCCTTGAAAAAAGGGCATATTTTTGACCCAAAATGATAAGCTACTTAAAAAATTCATTTTCGTTTATTTTTGCTTCAGCTCAGAAATAGATAAAAGTAATAATGTGCACATAGTTCAGGCTTTACACTTGACGAAAATGATACTCAACAGATGCAGGATAAATGTAAAGAGTAAAAAAGATACAACAATAAATGTGTTGTGTTTATTACAGTTTTGCATTGCACAGATCCAAGATATCCTACATGGTCCTGTCCTAAATCGCATACGCTGTAGTTTGAATCCCACCATCGGTAATGTTTTTCTTTATTTGAAAATTGATATAATTTGCATTAGCAAGTGTTTTATTTTATTGTTTCAGTATTATGAACAACGGTAAGATACTTTTACCCCTAATTTTCTTAGATTTTTAAAATTGCAAAGGAAGTTCTAAGTAAAACTTTTTACAGATTTTTTTCACCTGGAAAGCTTTGAAACAGCCCTACTTATGAAAATCAGTGTAGTAAACCTTATACCAATAAAAAGAGGAAAATAAGCTTTTCTTAATAGTGCCATAGTCATCCTTTATGTGGTGTTAAAATAATAAACTTAGAATTAATATTTCGAAAATTATATCTAATTACGGTCACATATAAGAAGAAAATAAAAAACCAAAGTTTTTGATTGTTAGACATTTTCTTTAAAATATTGTTCCCCATTAGATTCTGCAACTTTGCCTCAATTTAACCGACCTTGTATCTCTTTTCAAAATTGCAATTGTGAACATCGTAATGGATTAACCCTGTATGACATAATATGATAACTGGCATACCACATTGAAAACCCCGTTCAATTGATTACGAAGACTACATGTGGCTCAAGAAGCGGTCGTCTTAAAGAGCGCATGGCATAAGGGGCTTGCACCGTCTCATGTTGTTTGCTATGTCTTCTTCTATTAGGTGTCTACTTCGCATAGTTTCTTCCAATTCTTGAGTCCATGTTTTTCGAGATCTTCGTGTTCGTTTCTAGGCTGCTATTCACTAACCTTGAAGAAACATCAACGAAGTTGCAGGAAAAATTGTCAGCTGGACATCAGTCTTACCTTTGCTTTAAGCTAACAATTTCACTATGAAACATGTTTTGCACATCTGGACTACTACAGAATACTCCAAAAACAACCAATAATATTTAAATACTATATTGAACACACCAAGCTACTGTTGGTAATCTTAACACTAATTTAAACTAATTATGTCTTTGTGTGACGTCACAAGAATACAACCTATGTAAAGATTGACTTCAAATACGCAAACGACAGCCAAAACAGGTTCAAATTTCTTGAACGAGTTACTAAAACGTAAATACAGTAATACACAAATTTCGACGGTAATACTTTGAAGATAAGCCGAAATCTGAGTATGCAAGCACTTCAAAAAAGCCAGTAAATTGACGATATCAAACACAACATTTTCACAGCAAGTTAATTCGTTACAATACCTGAAGCCATAGGGGGTAGGCAGTGTCCAGCAGTTTGATCCCCAGATGTGTACGACATAAGTAGAATAATGGATAAAAAGGCGTCATTGCCAGGTCAGCGGGAGATAATGACAAGTGACGAGAAGATGCACCTGGCGGAGCTGCTACAGGAAGCGGGCTAGCAGCGTGGAATGTAGTCATCTCGATAGATGGCTCTCGCAGATGTGTGGTATTGTTTCGATATAATAGCAATATTTAGGGGACCGACGATAAAATACGGAAACCCCAATTGTTATTTTGCATAGCACAATTATTGCAAATATTAATCGCGAACTACAACAGCGTTACCACTTGTGGCCATTTTTGTCACCAATTGCTTGAAGACCAAAGCATAACATTCGCATAGCTCAGCCAAAGCCCCGCGTTGGTACGTAAGCGGCCGCTCTGTGAGCGACAACGAAGCCAAAGCTTAATTGCCGGTCGACAAGCGAAATTTTCAATTCACATGATGCATTCTGCTTTCGCGGGGTTTAACGGCAGGAATATGTAATTTCCCCTGATACCATGCAGACGTTCACTGCAAGAAACACAATAAAAAAATTCTAACGGCAACGCGATTTCTACGAACTGCACGTATTCTTTTGGCGTGAAGTTCATTTGTCTAATCAGCGGTCTGCCTAATGTCATTTAACCGGGAGCGAAATTATGCTTACAGCTACGTTTAAAAGAATGGCGAAGGGCGACTTCACCCAAAATGCTGGAGAACAGAAGCGTTTACTACATAAGCGGTAAAAATTAAAATTAACATAACAATAGTTTCTATTGAACTCTTGTGCCTCTGAGTTATACAGAGATATTCCTTCTGCAACAGTGTGGTAAAATCGTTTGTTTGTTATATATTTTTTATTTTTATTTCTCACAGTACGTTAAGTTGTTTTATAACTCTATTTCCTTGATTTATCCTTAATTATATCTCGTTCACAATTGCCCGACTGCTAATAACTGATCCTAAATATTTAAATTCTTTGTAGTTTTCAATTCTACTGCCACTTATTGTTATTTTTTTGTCTCCGCTAAATTCTCACTTTGTTCAAAGTTTATTTTCTACCCCATTTTTCCTACTTTTTTTCTTCTGTTCATATAACTTGCCTCTTATCTACAACTATATGAAATAGTAAATAATTAGACAATCTAATATATTTATTTTATATAATCTCTCAGTAATTTATTATCATAAAAATATGCATTGCATTCTTAGTTGTTCTAAGTACTACTATTTTTGTTACAATACATTTATTTAATAAGTAGTGGTTTAGTAACACCGTTATATGTAAAATAAACATTTTAAATTTCTCGCGTTTACGAATGTTTATAATTTTTCTACGGAGTGTAATTGTCAAACGGAGCTAGAGTCAGCCTCCCCTACCCAGGTTTTTTGTGTGTTTGGTGGCACTGTACGCTGTCATAAGCTTTCCTTAAATCCGTCAAATCCACGTAAATTTCTAAATTTTTAACCTCTTCTTCTTTATCACGACGTCTTGACAGACGTTTTGTGACCCATACATTTGGAGTTCGTGAGCTTGTTGGTATCACTTTGTTTCCACGTTTCGAATTGCTCGTCTGGCTGTGGTATACCATCTATTGCGATGGTTGTGATGTACAGCTTCACCAAAATTGGTTTGCAACAGGTCTTTTGGAGTGCCGATCCAGCGCATTGGAGAACGTCCTCTTTGTCTTTTTGCATAGGCTTTGCCGTGTATAAATCATTTTTCCATATCATCGGATCTTCTGTTGATATTGTCAAAGACTGAAACAATTCCGCAAATAGACAGTATCTACTGGACAGTCATTTAGTAGGTGAAATTTCACGGAGTATCGAAGCATTTGTACGTTGTGCCGTTCGAGGGATTCGCAGCATGTGACTCTAGACCCACAGTTCAAATGCGTCAATGCGACGTCTGTCTGCTTCTCTGATGGTCCATGTCTTGGCGGCATAGATGAATACGGAAAACATAAAGGACCGTGTCATGATTGAGATCGAAGAACTCAACGTTTCGCCCACTTTCGTAAGGGGCTTCATCAAGAGGAAAAAGCAAAGAGCACGGCAACTCAACGTGTTAACCACGCCAGAGGCGAAACTCTTTGCAAGGGAAGGGATAGAAGAGCACGGTAACTTAACGTGTGAACCACGTCAGACGCGAAACTCGACTAACTATCGGAAGAAGAAAGGCGAGAATTTATAGGCAAGCGCCGTCGCGGTTTAGTGGCGGTGGGCGGGGCTTAGGAATTAGCACTTTCGACATAGAAGGAAGGGGATTTGCAGATGATGGAAGTTTCATCAAAAATAATCTTATGACCAGTATCGCGTTGGTGTTCGGCGATGACTGATGATGAAACGAGACCCGACTTGAGACAGCGCTGGTGCTCAGAAATGCGAGTTTTTACTAAACGACCTGTTTCACCAATGTATACAGCATTACAAGAGCAAGGGACTCTATAAACACCTTTAGATGACATAGTGTTTAATTTATCTTTAGATGAAGGAAGAACCTGTGAGATTTTGCTCGAGGGTTTGAATACTGTTTTAATGTTTTGTTTTCGAAGAAACTTTCCTATGCGGTCCGTGACTTGGTGGATATAGGGAAGAAAGACTATTGCTGCAGGAGGATCGGGTTTTGGAGGTTTGGGTAGCCGTGGATGAAGATGGCGATTGATGGCAGACTGTATATCCCTAGCACGGTAACCGTTATTCCTAAGAGCTTTCCGAATGTGGTTTAATTCAGCGTGGATATTATCGGGTAGGGATATGGAAACAGCCCGGTGTACAAGCGAATTGATAACGGAAAGTTTTTGTGTAGGATGATGGTGGGAATCGGCATGTAGGTAGCGATCAGTGTGAGTGGGTTTGCGATATACAGAATGACCAAGTTTGCCACTGGGTTGGCGAGAGACCTGTACATCTAAGAAAGGAAGGGAACCGTTACTTTCTATCTCCATGGTAAAGTTCATGTCTGGATGTTGACTATTGAGATGATTTAAGAAGACGGGTAACGTGTCATTACCATGTGGCCAAATAATAAAGGTATCGTCAACGTATCGGAACCAAACCTTAGGTTTCAATTCTGAAGATTCCAGAGCTACGGTTTCGAAAGCTTTCATGAAGATATTGGCAACAACAGGTCCTGATGAAGCCCCTTACGAAAGTGGGCGAAACGTTGAGTTCTTCGATCTCAATCATGACACGGTCCAATCCCGGAAGTCGTTTGTTACTTAATGACAATGGCCGTGAAAGCCTCAAAAATCAACATAAAGGAATTGACTAGGCGGATTTTAGTAGATTTAGTGAGATTTCGGTCACGCAATATTTTGCTAGGCTGGGCCCATTGCTGTTCTAGCCAACTGTATGCGACGACGAATTTCAATTTTACAATTTCCCGTATTGTCAATCATCGCTCCGAGGTATAATACTTTTGGACCACCTCACATTGGCCGATCTGTTGGGCGTTCGGTCTACTATTGTTTTCCCGATCTACTATCATTACTTTCGTTTGATTGAAGTTGATACTTAAACCGTAACGATCACTAACTACTTGCAGCCGCTGTAGTAAGCTGATGAGTTCATCCTCTCTGCCCGCTATCAAGGTTATATCGTCAGAAAACCTAAGGTTATTGATTTTTTCCGTCTATAGTTACGCGGCCCTGCCAATCTTCCAATAGGTACTTGACGCATTATGTGCTCACTATAGGGGAGACTTGGTTAAGATGGCGTACCTTTTTAAAGTAGAGTTTTAACTGACAAAAAATGATATCAAAGAAATAATAAATTTGTAGGACATTCTAGTTTAAATTTGCATTCTTGTTATACCTACAGAATTTCATAATTGTTATTCGAAAGTGACATAAAAAATTGTTTAAAAAATCGTTAGATCTGCCATCTCACCAAGATGGTTAGGGTTGAGATGGCATAGGTACTAGATATATAGAATGTATAGATATCTTTTTGTTTTAAAAATTTATTCAGAGAATACAAGAAGTATAGTATCAAAACATAGTATTATATTCATTATTTTATTGACATACGTCACAAATAAAAGATTTTTGTCGACCCCTGTACAATCTGTGTGACACCACGTGGAACACACCTGACATCGTATCCAAAAGTCACCAGATTTAGATATGGAATACTGTTCATTACAATATAAACAGATAGCGTCATTTTCATCATCGCTCTGGATGTTTAGGTCACTTGTGGAATTATTATCATCTTGGTTGAACGTTGTTCTGGCATTTACAGCAGCTTTTCGCACTGTCTTTCTTCCCAAACCACTACAACTTGCAACTTCTAAATTGTGTAGATTTCTTTTCACTGTTGCAGCAGCCTTTCGAGCAATTTTAGCTTGCTTAACAGCCTCTTTAGCTTTAGCTTCTTGCAATGCAGGAGAAGAATTTCATACTCCCATTACCCCTTTTTTGCCTATTTGTCTAGTAGTTAGTTTAGGAAGTGGTGTTAATTTCTCAACTGAAACATCTAACGAAGAAGTGTCAGCTTCTACCATATTTATTGCATCCTCCTCGGTTACGTCACCAATATTCTCGTCGGTTACATCACGAACATTGTTGATTGACGATGCAAGTTGATTTTCAGTTGAATAATCAGTTTGATCTTTGATTGGAAAGTTCGTGACATCTGATGGTGCAAACATCCACTCTGGGAACACATCAGGATCAAAAGGGTGAATCCCCGTCTTTTTAAATCCATTGATGGCGTTAGACATGGTTGCAGCTTTTAAATAGGCCTCTTTTAATAATCCAGCTACCTGCAAATGGGTGACTGTTCTGCCAGGATTTGCATGCAACCATTTCCGCAGTTCTTGATCGTAATACGCACTTAGCGGCCCTTAAAAGCTAACGTCCAACGGCTGTACCCTATGGGTACAGTGTGGAGGAAAGCAAAAGAGAACCACGCCATGAATTCGAGAGTTTTATGGCTACTATGTCCATCAACCAAAAGAAGCACTTTATTATCTTGGTTACATCTTACATGCTCCACAAAGTGTTTTATCCATTTAACAATTACTTCTCCCGTCATCCAGCCAGATTCTTGACAAAATGCTACCGCAAAAGGGGGACCGTTGTCCATCAGCTCATTCGTCATATTTTTTCTGGGGAAGATTAAAGATGGTGGAACATAGGATCCTGAAGCATTCGTGCAATATATAACTGTCAAATGTTGTCCACGCTCTGCACTGGTGAACGCACCTACCTGTTTTTGGCCTTTTGTGGCATAAATCTTCTGAGTTCTCCGTTGCACGATTGACAACCCGGATTCGTTCATATTCTAAATTTCATTTGCTTTAAAATTATTGTCATCAAGAACTTTGGCTAATGCCGAGAAATACTTCTTTATTTGGGGTTTATTGAACGCCTGGGCGCGAGCTGCGCTTGTTGCTTCTGGCGACCGTAAACTTATTGATGGATTGCGAGAAGTAAAACCTTGCAACCATGCCCAGCCTGCCATTTTTTTGGTTTTATGCTATTTTTCTCGGAAAGTTGATAATCTAATACCCGAATATCCTTTGTTGTTAATCCAAAGAACCGGATTTCTAACTCCTTTATTCTAACAACAATTTGGGCCTCTAATTCTGAATTAAAGGTGGGCAATTTCCCACCAAGATAACCTTTTAATGATCCTTTACCTTTAGCCACACGTCTACGCAACGTGGTAGACGGAACACCAAAAGTTTTTGCTGCAAGTTGCCATCCCATCTCCTTGTTTGTTACTGCAGTTATAGCTTCGGTCATCGCACTTTCTTCCCAATTTTGCCGATCACTTTTTCGTTTGTATTTAACCATTTCTGTGAAATATACCCCATTTAAACATTTCATTTCAAATTAATATCATAATTAGTCGAGATGGCATACCCTGCCATCTCAACCTCATTGCGAGTATGCCATCTCGAGCAAAACGTAATACATACAAAGAAGTACAAAAATGTCTAAACCGAGAAAACATAACCTAAGTGTTTTAACGTGAAACACTACACAATTGAATGTAATTTTGATCTAACAATACAAAAGTGAACGAAAACTAATTCGTTTTGAAGAATGCTCACCTGAACGTTTAGGTACAAAAAACTTTAACACGATGAATTAACAATAAACTTTCAGGAAACCCAAACAAAGCACGCTTTCATCTCCAAATTCACACAGACTGCATATTCTAAAGTAGTCTACAGATGTCGCTATATTACACAACGTCATCTCTACTACGCGCAGCAGATTACGTGGCATGCCATCTTAGCTGAACATGCCATCTCAACCAAGTTTCCCCTACATGTTTAAAAGCGTCGGTGAGAGTACACATCCTGACCTCACACCCGTATGAATAATATGATGATGGCACTGTAAGTCTATGTCAAATTCGAGGTTAGCAGGTTAGGTTTTGCGTCAGTCTGTGTCAAAACTGACGGAAAACCTAACCCGATAACCTCGAATTGCACCTTGTATTGAAAGTTAGGAGTAATTATTGTAACGTTAGCGCCAGTAGGAAATGTATCTAAAGCATTAATATTATGCCAGAAATTTGTACGGCACTTATTCCATCACAATCTGAAGTTATATCGCCCTAACGCTCAAACAGAATATAAGAAGACGTCCACCAGGGGTGCGTCGAGTCGCGTAAAAGCACGCACAATCTGTTAACCTAAACCCCGCATCCGACGTCCACTATGTTACGTTGAAGCAAACATAACCGGCTTCACCGAGGTTATTATAACCTAACAACTCATAAAAACTACTAGCGTGCCTGTAGTAACTGCAATATAAGTCAAACGACGCCACCCTGGTACTTCACCAAACGCAGGTCGCACTTTACCGGACGGCGCACGGAAGGGTAGAAACAATCTTCTAGCGACTCCCGCAAAACCAGGTCGTGAAAAGGCGGACTTCGCTTCAAGGGAACAGACCCTGTTTAAGTCATTGCTGGGGTACCGTAGGGGACCAAGGGAGTCCCGCGACTCGCTAAGTTTTAGTTCCGAACTATACACACTACTGGCACCGTGAAATGCTTTATTTAATAAAATTATTGATGGTATAAATATAGTCGGTTCCAGGACATCGGAGCTACAAAGCACCCGCACCTACCCTATTCTAGCATTGCTTAAGGAGGTCTAGGTGCAGCAATCGCGTCAAAGTAAGGCGCTAGTTGGTTGCGGTCCGGTTAGGAACTCAGAACACAAGAGACCAGGAGTTTTTATTTTATACTTATGTCCAACATTTTCTTAATTAGAAATTATTTTGTTTATATTTAAACAGACTATACGAGTTACTTTTCTCTACATTCTGTTATCCTTATAATTATCTATTTGAGTACAATGAACCCATGGGCATATGAGATTTACCCGAGGCAACTAGTTTGGAATTAAATGTAGTGAATTTTGGTCGAGATTAAAATAAGCATTTTAAAATTAAATTTAAAAATCCCGATAAAAGCCACATAGATTACATACGAACATGAATTAGTAATTACCTTAATTACCTAAAACAGACTATTTCACTCGGTATGTTCTAAAATAACAACAATGAGTAATCTGTCATAGTCACAGCAGTTATTATTGTAACTAAAGCGTATATCTAAAAATATACTCGCATACTGGATAAAAAATGCGTTTTCTTTGACAAGTAAACAACGAATATAGTTTGTAATTTTACTTAATAAAAAGTTATTCATTTTGGTAACTTTTATTAAAGGGATGAAATAGTCTATTTGCATACCACTCGACCATCCAAAATTATCGAAAATACTTGCCTAAAGACCCGACGTATTGCCTCAAATAAATGCTTTTAAGATTCTAACTATTGATAAATCTGTAAAGTGGTTTACACGGAACTTTCTTTGCAAGAGGGCACCATATAGGGTTAAAAATATCTTAATGTATCAAATAATACTGAAACATCAAGGGAGGGAAAACACTGGGCAATGCGAATTACATCAATTTGCAAATAAAAAAAAACATTGCAGGCGTTAGTTCATCCCGAGCGGAATTTTATAGCTAACTAGTCCCGTTCGGCTATGACAGCGCGCCTCTTAGTTTGCTACTACATTATACAAGAGGGGCTAGTCATTTTTGTTCCTATTACGACATTTAACTTGTGTTTGTTGGGTCTCATTTTCGCCAAGGGTGAAAATCTGACCTATGAACAAAATACTACATTTATATATTCTTCAGTTAAAGAAAATATGGAAATTTTCGTTTTTGTGATCACACTGTATATATCTGTTCGAATATATACCCGGTTTTGAGTCAAATAGACATCTAATCGGCATGGAAAATTTCGTCTTTTGCCATCAAATACTTTTTAAGCTATACGGCCAATAGGCGGACGAACAGAGTGAAAGACAGGCAGACAGTCAGACAGACGGATTTGAGGAAACATGTTTTTCGTCATCTAGGGAACTTTAAACGTAAAAATCTGAAGAAATCTCGGAAGGTGATTTTTTCACGATTAGAAAAATGAAAAATAAAAAACCGCAAAAAATCTGTTGATATTGAAAACTGAAACTAAAATATCATGGTTTTCCAATCCAATCAAATGTAATTTTGTATTGCCTTATTAACATCTCCCAGCTTAAAAACTTACTCTTAACTTTTACACAAAACTAAACATTTTATTTTGGAGCACAAATCTATTATTTTGATCTTTTCCTTCCCATCTACTTTAGTGTGGGTTTTGTGCCCAAATAATGCCCGTTTTTATCAAAATATATGTAAATTGCTGTAGACAGTATTTATGGCAGCATGTGCTCGAAGGAAGTCGATGCGTAAACTGACTGTTATGTTGCTTTACAGCCCTATAACGATTCTAGTACGCGACGACATCTTTATATAACGGGCATGGCTTCAGCGTGTGAAGGATATTTGAATATTTTTGAAAATATTGCGCAAAATAATTGCTATTTCTCGAACAGAAAAGGTTTTTTAAATTGCATTTCTTTGCATTTGCACTTAAATTATAATTAAGTATAATAAAATTAATAGCAGTAAAGCTTTCATGGGGCTCAGTACCTGCTGTTTAATAAAAATATAAAACCTTTACTAATAGTTATTTATTGTACACATACGTGGGGAATGTAGCATATTAGTTACGAAAGAAAAAAGTTTTAACATTTCAATTAAGAAAGTTCATCATTAGTCATTAGTGAGATAAAAATAATCACGGAGAAATAATTATTATCACTAATCGAAGGCTTGTTTGTGATTGTTAAATTTTATTAATAGCATATCAAATGTCATATCAGTGCCAAAAAACAATTAGAAAAGTTCAAGTGATTTAAAGAAGCTTAAGAGAGGCAATGTATAAAACGTTGCATTGTACTCTTCTGAAATGTATATTAGCCACTCAAAAAATTAATTGATTGTTTATAAAAACATGTTAAAATAACTGCATAAATATTGCAAATATTGATTACAATTCCTCATCATCTCTCTAAACTCTTTACTTTTTAGAAATAGTCTAAAGGAATTGCAACAAATAAATATTTGAGTTTATAAAATTATAATAAGAAAAGTCTTCCTCAACAAGGGGGTAATATAAGATGGATAACATATACGGTCCCCTCTCATACAATAAATTTACAAACTTATTAAACTTTTTCTTTCGTGACTAATATGCTGCATTCTACACTTATACAATAAATATCTTATACGTTTTTTTAAGTTTTGACACTGGCGTGATGCTTACTATATTATTAATCAATTTAAAAATTACAAGCGATAAGGTTTTTGTTCGCCATTTTGGGTACAAATAGTTTTCGCTATAAGAGATTTTTCAAACATCCCGCTAAAATGTACTTTTATGCGGATAAGTGTATATGTTCACAGGCAGACCAATTTCAATTTTAGTGTAATAAACTTATTTGTATTAACGCTTTCTCACTAGAAATGCCTTAGATGTGAAGTATGGCTTCTCCTCGCCAGTTTACACTTGCTATAAAAGCAAATTGGCAAGTCGAATGAACGTAGCCTTTCGTTTATATTCTTCCACAACAGTTCAGTTCAGCTAAAGGGTCAGATAAGTACAGGATTTTCATTAATATTACGTGTTCCCCGATTTAAATTTTAAACCGATAGCTCGTTCGCCGCGGCGCAGCAAATCCTGGGTTTGTGTTTTCAGGAGCAAGCGCTTCACCATCTTGAAAGCCTGTTTACTACAGTAGCTTTAACTTTGCGCTCTCACAAAGCCGCCGTTGCTAATTTGGTGTGAATATCTGAGTTCTGTATGCTTACACAACTCATATAAAAGCAACAAGGATTTTTTTCCAATTAAACGTGTTTGTTGGCCCGGGGTTTGTGTGCTCACGAAACTTGGCCTGCAACAGCATTGTTTTTTGGCCAAGTCCGAAACCTATGCGCTCACGAGGTTTATACTTTGGTTGTGAGTCTTTCCCGTCTCTTTTCATACCGAATTGCACCGAGCACTGAGTATCATTCTTGTGTTGAAATCGTATTTATCACCCAACGTCTGTGTCCGTTCTATTGATACGCATCGCATTTTATATATTTTGTACTTAGTCCACACACAACCATTTCCATAGATCACACTTATGTATGGCTTTCAAATCCGCATCGGGTATTTAATATTAATTATTATTATTTGTGTAGTGCTTTAACACTATTTTAATTAAATAGTTTAAACCTGAATATATTTTCTTTTATTTGTATTCTCGTCTGGTATAATCCTGATTTGTTTATTAAACACTAGCTCTGAGTGTAACATTTAGCTTTCACTGCAGCTATTTAGGCCTTTGTCATTAACGAGGGAACTGCGGACTATAAGGAAGTAAACTCTATAAAATCTGCCGCCCAACATTTTAACACTTAGTTGCTCATTGAAGAAGCAGCCATGCTTACACAGCCCGCTATCACAGTATATCACATGGGTATGCAGTTAATTGCCACGCTGTCGTTGTTAAAATTAACTACATTGCTGTCTTGCTTTTGAAATAGTGTTGCATAATATTTAACAATTACTAACACCTCCCAATTAATCGAGCCGTCATAACGGCATGATGACATAGAGAAGGATAATAACAAAAGATTACAAAAGCCACATTCGAAGGAAAATTTTACTTAATATTACATGTCAATGTTATACGTTACATGTCTGTGGGAAACTAGCACTCACGAATTCCCACTTTACGAAAGAGTGGTGAGAACGAAGAGTAGAATTACCTACTTGTAAAATCAAAATTTAAGAATTTTTTAGCAGTTTCGTATTTGCAGTTTGATGTTAAGTATTGTTACCTTTTTATTTTCTAACAATAACCATACCAATACATTTACATCTGCGTGAAATAATTCTGTTTACCTATAATAAAAGTTCTTCGTTGTCTGCTACGGTAACAAAGAGTGTATAAGCTCGCGACAGCTCAAGTAGAAGTCGGGGGTGGGTTCCGACGTAATAAATAAGATTACCTGTAAAGTGATAATCTGTATAGGGCGCCACGCCGTTGGCCAGCTTCAGAATTATTACTTCTAGATCTGTAACGGTAATCTAGGTAACACAAGAAACTTACCGGCAATATTGAAAAATGCAAATTAAGGTGACTAAACTTCAGGCATTGAAATTTTTATCAATTTAGAATGTATCAGTATTATGAATGCAGGGGAAGAATTTGTAAATCCAGTTTGATATTTTTGTTTCAATAAAGTGTCCGCAGACTTGCTGTACGACAGAAACAGCGATTGAATCCCTTTATTGTTGCCAAGCCTATACATACCTTAACAAAATTGTAATTAGATAATTTCCGTTGGAAATGTTTCAAGAAATTGTTGCGGGATTCTAAATTTTTTCGAACGAGGAATAACTGTAGTCGTTAGTAGACATGATTTTAATTGAAGGGAGCGTTTCTTTGTCACTATGAAAAAGAGTGCAGTAATTGGCAATATTTTTAGAGTCGATATGAGGGATTAAAAATGATTGCATTTCTTTCGGCTCAGCAATTTGCAGTTCCTTAAATTGTTGTTAGTCAACGAGTGAGCTGTGGAAGTAGAGTAAATATAAATACAATGTTAGGATTGTATCACATAAGTAAGGGTAGTAAACAATTTGTTCGACTATCATTTTCTAAAGGGGCACTTTCCATGTGTCAAAAGCATGTTGTCGTTCCATACTATGCAATAAAAAAAATTTCTACTCCCGCATGTATATATTCTGTTTTCTTCACAATCTACAGAATGGATATGTAGGCAATTGTAGTTAACTGAACGTATATGATTTCATATCCACACAAGGGTGGATATGAAATACACCAATCACAAACCACGTTAGTCGTGATTACCTAGGCAACTTTCATTAATTGTTTGTTTTGCAATGGGCACGCCCTGCTGTGCCCTGTTTGTGGCAAACGTGATTTTGTTGTAAGATATCTTATTAATTAGCGGTGAATAAATTTTCTTTTAATTTTCCATTCTTTTCCATTGATAGGTCGTAGAAAAAATACACTGTACAACTCGAGTGGAATGTCCATATCGTCCTCGGATAATTGAGCACTCCGCCTACGGCGTCGTGCTCAAACTTTATCCTCGTGCGATATGGACATCATATCCACTCTCGTTGTACAAACTACTATTATTGCACATATCTGTCACTTTATTGCACACTTCTGTCAAGACTTTATTAAATGTGGTGAGTTTTCAATTTAAAACAATGAAAGCATAGGTAGCTAACACGATTTTTAATCAGTCTTCAATTTGAAATGACGTTGACGTTTTGCAAACTCTTTTAGCGTAAATATGTGGTAGTCGAAAAAACTAACTCGTATCTAAAGCTTCTTTTTTGCACTTGTGAGATTTAAAGAATTCGCCTTCGGATCATTCTTTAAAGTCTTTCACGCGTGCAAAAAAGTTGAATTTGAGCTACTCCTGTATAGATACCTGTATAAATAACTATTACACAACGCTATTATTCATTTTAGAAAATGTTTTCCCAACTACGATGGCCTTCATGTAATGAAAATCCAGGTGTTCACATCAATAGGATTACTCAGCATAACGCCATTGAATTTATTATCCGTTTCCCCGCAAAGCTCATCCGTGTTACTCTTAATTTGAGTTGACCCCAAATTTACTAGCTCACTTAACGTCTTATTGGATTTACACGAATCGAAACGTCTGCAATTATTTTGCTGAGAATTTATTTTAGTATAGTCTCCAACATAATAGAAATCTCGGTTACTTCTCGTTTTGTCTTATGTCTGTAATGACGAGAGTAGTACATTTGTTCCGCAATATACGCAAAATACGTATGTTGTAACAGAAACGTATGGAATTATACCGTCGCAGTAGGTGAAATATCGGTTAGCTCATAACAAGAAGCCGATAGTGGTCGTAGGCTAATAGAATTTATTAAGGTTAACTTGGTCGTTCTAAGTAGAAGTATTTAGAACGTAACATTCAGCAACTGTCGTAATAAATCTAATAGATTACACCTAAATTAGGCTGCAAGAGAAAAACGAGTAAAACTGTAAAGAGAAAAACAAATACTAGCAAATACTAGAACTCCAAAGTAAATTTATTTCGTAGTTTAGCATAGAAGTGGCAAACTATTGTGAATGCACCTTGTTACATATCTTGCTTTTAAAATAAATCTGTTTTAAAGCTCGAGAAGACTACAAAAGCAAAACAAGTTTTAAATAAGTGGAACTATTGCATTGTATGCATCGATCATAGAAAAGCGTTTTTCTAAAATTGTAAAGAAAGCGAGACATGTCAATACTCAGTTTGATCTTGTAAGTGTCACTTTGCAGGATTAGATACTTTTGAGATTTTTGCCCCGTGTGGGGTTGATAGTCCCCCATCGAGCGCCTTCTCAGGTGGCGGCTAGGGGAACGTTCACCAGATATGATGGGTACCGGAGAAATAAAATATCCGGGGCGGAGTAAAACTAGCTAGCATTAGGCAACAGCAATGACAGAACTGGGTCAAGGTGGAGAAGAAAGACTTCGGTATAGCTTGATACTAGGCAATCGGAGGCACCTGCCGAACAGGGTAGGATCGGCTCTGTTACTGCGATGAGGAAGGCAAGGGGAAACCACCTCATTACATTTCCCAAGAACAATCAAAATGGCAACGGATGACAATTGTGAAACAAATACTGATCATGGAAATCGGAGTCCAAGATCCGACAGGAGAAGATATGCAACACACTGAAGGGCTTCTCAGGTCGTCAACCAGTGAAATCCCTGCAAAACAGCTTTTGAAATATGCAGAAAAGTCATAAAAATATGTACATGGAATCTAAAAACAATGCACCAAGCAAAAAAAATCAACAATGCTATTCAGGAGATGACCAGACTATGAATTGACGTAAGGGGCATTAGCGAAATGAGATGGTCTGGTACAGGGCAATGCATGGTTGGAGAACATAAGATTTATTACTCGAGCAGTGAGAAGAATCAACACATTCGTGGAGTGTCACAAACTTTATACCCATCTCAGAGCGATAACTAATCATACAACTAAAAGTACGCCAATTAGAGTAAATATCCTTCACGTGTATGCCCCTACTGCTGAACGACGGGAAGACGAAGTAGAACAGTTTTATAAGACAGTGACAGATATTTTAAAACCATTTCAAAAACAAGATATGACAATAATTATGGGGGACTTGAACGCCAAGATAGGAAAAGGAAAGAATGGTGAAATTGTAGGAGAAGATGGCCTAGGTACAAGGAACGAGCGAGGTGATAAAATTAAAAAATTTTCTGTAGAAGAAGAACTAGTAATATTAACACAGTTTACAAACTCCCCGCGCGCCGACTATATACGTGGGTTTCACCACAAGATGGTGAAGGAAATATAGTGAGAAGTAAGATCGACTATATTCTTATCAAGCTTGTCAGTTAAGACGTACCCGGGCACTGATATTTCGTCGAACCACTGTCCACTAGTTGGAAGATTTATAATCAAGCTCAAAAGAGTCACGAAGAAAACGTCGAAGAAACGATGTGACATGAAAAAGTTAAAAGAAGAAGAAACCAAAGAAACAGTGACGCAACTACTGGCGGAAAAATGTAAATCAAAATGACACAGTGAGAACAATACAAAAGATAACAAAAATATTTAATGCAATCAGTGACGAACAACTAACTAATAAAAACAAGAAAAGAAAGGGATGGATAACGGACAACATATTACAACTTATGGAGGAAAGAAAGAAAACGAAAAATAACGAAGATAGATACAAAGTTATTCAAAGGCAGATAAAACACGAAATAAGAATAGCAAAAGAAGGCTGGTATAGAGAACAGTGTGAAGAAATTGAAGCACTAGAACAAAAATTTTATTTATTTAACATGTATAAAAAAGTTAGACAAGTAGCGGGTATATATAAATCCAACAGAACTGGGATAGTATCTACTAAAGATGGAAAATCATATAGTCTGACAGAGAAGGGAACAATATTAAAGACGTTTTTGGGGAAAACAGAACAGAACAACCACCAGTAATGGAATGCTTAGACAGTCTAACAATTACAATAGACAAATTGAAAACAAGATTAAAAGATGGAAAATTGACTGGCCCTAATCGTATACATGCCGATCTAATTAAATTAATGGACACAGATGCCATTAGGCAAATAACAATATTATTTAACAACATATATTCTACAGGAACGATACCAAAAATATGGTTAAGGCCAACATTCATACCACTACCTACGAAACAAAAAGCTAAATATTGCAATTATTACCGTACCATTAGCTTCATGAATCACCTCCTGAAACTCTTCCTAAAAACAACGAATTACTAGAGAATGCGAAGAGCACATCAGCCGCACACAGTTTGGATTCCGAAATACGTTAGGCACACGGGACGCTCTCTTTAGTATTCAGCTTCTTCTCCAACGCTGCAGAGATGTTAATTGTGTGCTTCATAGACTATCAAAAGGCATTTGATAATGTTCAGCATGATAAACTCATTGAAATACTTAAGGAGAATGGCATGAATGAGCGAGATATTAAGATAATCAGGAATCTATATTGGAACCAAACATCAACCATACGTATTCAGGGAGTAGACTCTGAGGAGATTTGTATTAAAAAAGGATCCAGACAGGGGTGCTTACTGTCACCCTTGTTATTCAATGTATACCCGGAGAGAATTTTCGAACAAGCTCTGGAAGATATTAATGGTGGTATCAAAATTAATGGCGAGTATATTAATAATATAAGATATGCAAATGATACGGTGGTAATCTCAGACAACCTCGAAAGCCTGCAATAAATAATGACAAGGGTAGTGGAGGTAAGCCAAAGATATGGGCTCTGAATGAATTTTACGAAAACAAACACATAGAAAGAGTACAGACGTATACAGGGTTAGTCATGAGTGGGATACTTCTGACCAAAAGTTGAATGCGACCCAAAATACAAAGAACGCCTATGATTAATAAGATTAATAAATTGAATCAAAGTCCTCAACTTTCTGTTTACATGTCATTGGTGGCACTGTAAGCCTATGTCAAGTTCGAGGTTAGCAGGTTAGGTTTTGTGTCAGTTTGTGTGAAAAATGACGCAAAAACTAACGTGATAACTTCGAATTTGATATAGACTTACAGTTTTATGTTTTGTGACAGTTTGTGTCAAAACTAACCTGCTAACCTCGAATTTGACATAGACTTACAGTGCCACTAATGATATGTAAACAGAAAGTTGGGGACTTTGATTGAATTTATTAATCATATTAAATTAATATTGTATCAAGTGATAGGCGTTCTTTGTATTTTAGGTTGCATTCAACTTTTGATCAGAAGTAACCCACTTATGACTAACCCTGTATATATCTGGGAACAACAATTAACGAAGTTTGGGATCACTCATGTGAGATTAATAAGTGTCGAATAGAAAAAGCTAGAGGTGCATTCTTGAAATTGTCGAAAATATTTCGAAGTCATGATTTATCTTTACCGCTGAAAATCAGATTATTGAAGTGTTATGTCTTCTCGGTGCTGCTATATGGAGTTGAGGCATGGACCCTGACAGAAGCATCTTACAAGAAACTTGAAGCGTTCGAAATGTGGTTGTATCCACTATTTATGAGAATTTCATGGATGGACTACATCCCCAATCAAGCTGTCCTTGAGAGAATGGGGAAAGAAAAAGAACTGCTTCTCTCAATAAAGTCACGAAAACTACAATATCTAGGGCATATTATGGGAAACAACCAACGATACGAGTTATTACAACTAATTTTGCAAGGGAAGATGGAAGGAAGGAGAGGCCCGGGAAGAAGAAGGATATCGCGGCTGAAAAATGTACGTGTATGGTACAACACAACAACGGTGGGACTTTTCCGAGCTGCAGCTGATAAGGTGTGCGTTGCCATGATGATCGCCAACATCCGAAACGGATAGGCACCGCAAGAACAAGAAGAGCTTTTTGCAAGACTAGTCATTTTAACTTACTTTTCGTAGGCGACTGGTCACCTTCACCGTGCGCTTTGATGCGATAGAATTTTATTTTTAAAATTTTTAGGGAGATTTCAGAAAAAAATGTAATACATTACACAGCATGAAGGTGTCTATGTTGACTCGGAGGCTTTGAAGGAGTACTCGGACTCTTCGCGTCCTCGTATTCTTCAACAAGCTTCCTCATCTGCAAAGTATCACTTTCATGCCTTGTAATGTAATATATTATTATCCAACATCGTTGTGTAATTAGAGCAATACCATGGTGATTTGAAATATGTAATGTTTCCTATTATTCACGGAATGATTACTAGTTACCTATTATTCGAAAAAATCAATGAACAAGGTTAGAATATTTATAAATGTAATTAACAACAAAAGATACAAAGTTATTTGTTCAAATTAATATTAACACTTACATTAAAAGATAATTTTGTGATATTATTATCATATCATAATTTAATTTTAAGAAAAAAGGACTTAATTACGCCGCCTCAACACCGTACCACACTTTTTTTTTTGAGAGATCTTTTACATATAATATTAGTAAAGTTTATAATGAGCTACCAGTTACTCTTAAATGCTTACCCATTAACATTTTCAAAAAAAGACTTTTTTCAATTTTATCTAACAATGTTAATAGTGTGTGATTTTCGTGACAGTAGTATTATGTACGTAGGTGTATTATTATTATTTTTTTTTAATTATTAATTGTGGCTGGTAGTAAGTATGTGTGTTTTTTTTTGTCAATTTTCTCCTTTTCGGGTTTCTTACATTGCTATGGATTCACATAAATTCAAGGGTTGAGTGGTACAGCAGCCATTAAGGCTGAACTCCCCCTTGTGATTTCACAATTTATTATTTAATTGTAATTAGTAGATAATAACTTTATTTCTGTTAGTTATTTCTTGTGAAATAAAGACATTTATTATTATTATTATTATTATTATTCTATGTTCAATGAACTAACGGAATAACTCGAAGATGAAGTGGAAGCTAATGTGACTGCATTCCTTGCCATTTGGATGCCAATTCCAGAAGATGAGGTCGAAGGTTTCTCTTTATCCATTACTCCGTGGATCTTTTTGGCTATATCGAGTTTATTAGTAACACTGTTGTAGCTGATTTCCACTCACCCAATCTCTGCAGACTTAAGAGATCACCTCCACCGCTTGCCAATAAAGTCGCGGATGATCTTCGCATATTGTGGCCAGTAAAGCACCCCGGTTCTGGTAATTCTGCAATATGTGTAGGAATTTTTGACAAGCTGTTGATGTCAACAGGTTGTTTTGTACGTCTTCCTGCCGAATATTTTACAAACAATATATCGTGGCCAGCGTTGACAGGACGTAAAGACACATATTTTCTATATAACTCGACTGCATTCACAGGGTAACCCTCTTGAATGGAAGTAATCTTGCGTGGACTTATGTTTTAGTGACTGTCATTGTGACATATAGGTATGCTCCCTTGTCTTAGATATTGGTCACGCTTTAAATGACTAGCTCGTTGCATTGACATGCACCTGCGATGCCTATTAATTGTTCGATGTATTCCTTCTCTAACACTTTCGCGTTTTTGGTTTATGAGTACGTGCTTCGCTTTTCAAACAGGCGATTAGTTTACCATACTTTGATATATTAATATTCTTATATACATTTAGCGTTGATTTCAACATTGAATATTTCTTCCATAACGAAGACTACGCACATTTTTTTTTCGCGCATTTAGGAAGTAGGAGAGTAACGCATCTTCATTTATGATGTCCACCTTTTTTGAAGTTCTCAATTGGCAGAAGTCAGCAAATTCTTTATTGTACACATCTTTTGATCTTGCCGGTAGTAAATTCAAATATGCCTCTTGGGCGTCAAGAGCAATAAAAGGTGGAACCACAGAACAACTAGCCGAAACTTCGGTCATGTCGTCACCACGTCATTTCTACCGCAGTCGTAAGCGAGTATAATACATGAAGTAACGTTTTCCTTCACATTCGCCAGTCGCTGACGACTGTGACCGAGTAACCGCTACCGGTTCGTTAAGACATCTACAATGCATTGTTCGCCAGTCGTCACTCACCAGTCGCTTGACATCTTTGTGAGCATACAAGCGACTTATTCGTTGGCGAATTTTGATGTTTTGGCATTGTGTTTGTGAGTCTTGTTCTTAAATAATATATTTTAAATTGGTCAAATCAAGAAAATTGAACTAGAAAATAATTTTTGTTAGGAATCTAATAGTTTGTACTTTTTGGTTGTAGCTACACCAAGTATTTCAACATGTACCGTCTTTAACAAAACATAATGCTTGTAAATAAAATTATTAATTATTATAGGATCTTTCTATGAGCTCCAATACATAGTTGGGTCAATGTCTGGAAATGGCAATTTTGATGTCCCGACACAAATTAAAGGTAACAGTCATTAAAAATAAAAAGTTTAAAAAAAGTATATTTCTAGTTTAATATACAATTAGTGGATTTCAATAAAAAAGATGATGAAAATATATACATAATTATATTTCAAAAAATATTTGCACTCTAACCTAGGTACATTATTACAGTATTACTTGAGCTTTGAAGCTATTAATAATGTTAGTGTAGTCTAAACGTTTATTATTATTTGCGGATGCTAAAAAAACGTACTAATTTGCAGTTTTAAATTTGTTCGTAGTACTTTCATTTCTAAACTTTATAAAAAGTAAAAAATAAATGTATTTTGCTTAAAACATCATTCGTATTTTATGTTCATAGCTTTTAGCCATTCCCGTGTAATCCAATCTTGCAAATATACAATAAACTAAATTTGACCTTATATTAAAAACGTTTTTACTCTGCACCATTAACATGGAAATAAATAAATGGACATAAGCAAAGTCAAAAACAATTTTTATTAATTATGGCATGAATGGACAAACTCTGTTTCAAAAAATGCCACTTTTCCGACATTGGGCCAGTTAAAGTGATAACCTGAAATTCGAAAAAACTTTAAATTTCGGTTTCATTATCTCTCAAATGATTTTTGATTAATATTGATTAAAGTTCTTCTACCTGGGATAATATTTTTCTCGTTTTATGTTCTCGTGTCAAGAGGAGAAACACATTTTTCTTGGGCCTGGTAATTTAGCAACATAAAAATTATTGTTTTTTATCAATATTCATTTTATAGACTGTAGCTAGTCCCAAGTGAAGAACTGTTACAGCGCTGCGGGAGGAAAATAGGCAGATACCTTGACGAACATGTCGCAGCTGCTGGTCCGAGTCGAGACGCGAGTTCGAATTCCACCGCATGTAGTTACTTTTCTATTTGCAAATTGATGTAATACGCATTACTTAGTGTTTCTTTTTATTGTTTCAGTATTATTAGTAACGTTAAGATATTTGTAATATGTAAGATTGTTTAAGAGTTTAAATTAACCTTTTAATGGCGTTTGTTTGTTATCCTTTTAAATAAACACCTTACTGGGTCTAAATTGGTTTATATATTCAAGTTCGTACATCTGAAATACAGTTAAATTTAGGGGTATGCAATAAGATACCAAAAGAAAGGTTACTAAATGGGTTTTCCATAAATACCAAAATATATAGGCTATCCTATAACATTCACACTTTTAGAAATATCTTTCACCACTCCAATCCTTACCGGATTCTATATTGCTATGGTTTTAAGCCCTACCAATCAACTCTGTTAGCATTGCCAAATTAATGGACATTTCATGAAAGCTCAGAGTGAGATATTTTATATAACTGCAAAACTAAAACTTGAATTTGCCAGAATGAATACAATTGTAATGAGATGCCAGTAATTGCAGAATAATTAATTGATGAACGCAGTAAGCAAAACTCAATTTGAACAGGGATCTAAGTTGAATCTAATTTCAGTTGATTGATTAGGTTTGTGCTAAAGAAATGCTAAGCCGAATGAAATTTAATAATTACAAGATGGATCGCAAACGCAAGGGAATGAAGCGTAGAATTCAGGTACAGTTTAATAGTGAAATCCAGTCAGGGTTTTATAAGAAAGGTAATTGAAAGATAGATAAGCTTATGAACATGCAACGAGCATATAAGAATAAAGGCATAAAAGCATTTGAAGGAAACCGTAAGAATCAAAAGGCAAGGGTTTTAGAAAGTTAAGAAAAGGAGACTTAAAAATGTGTAGAAAATAAAACAGTGAATTCAAAGGAAGCCAGTGCAGGAAATGCGCGAATTAAATACTCTATTCAGTGCAGTGACATGTGAATATTTAAACGCAAGTTAAAAAGACGTGCAGTAACAAATAGACACGCAAAATTAGTATAAATGTAAACAATTATTTTAGATGTAATATTAGTGTACAAAATCCTAGCTTTAAGTAGAATTTATTGTTAAAAGTCAGAATTTTGAACCATGTTAACATCCGTAATTAATTTGAAACTAACTAGCTTTTGTTTATAACAAAAAAAGAAGACAAATGAATAAATTAATTGATTAACTTGCGAAATTGTGCTCAGTATTAAAAACGAAATTTCTTATAGTAAAAATAAAGATACAAGTCTGAAACTTTACCAGTGTGTTGAGTAAATTTTTGTGTCCATGTGGTATCATTTTTATCAAAATCCGCCACCAAAAATTGTTGAGGTCTCCGATACTGTGTAACATAACCTCGATCCGAAGCGACCAAGTTCCGAGAGCCACGAGAAGGTTGGCCAGTCCAGCCAGTCCCCATTGGGGAAGACATCAGTGCCACTCAGCAGCCGGTGGGGTACGTGCCCGTGCCCCAACAGCAGGATCCGACCCATAGCAGCCCCGCAACAAGATCAGAGCAGCTACGAACTCTCCGATTTGAGAACGACTAGTGCAGGTACTGTTCATTCTAAAACTAATTAAGTGAGCGCCGGGAAATTCATGCATGCATAGGAAGTGCAATACTGAAAGCAATCCAGGCCAGTTACATCGCCGTACGAGTGATTCCAGTATGCCAAAAAGCCCAAACTCCATTATTTGAGATTATCGGTTGGTGAGATTCAGACCGACGCCAAAATAAACAATTGGCAGATAGACGCGGGCCCCATAAACAAATGCTAGAAACCAATGAGGATTAATGCCGCGAAAACCAACTAATTTAAATAGTTACCAATAGAACTGTGATCGATTTCGCTTTCTTTGTTTATTCAATTTGACGCGATCTTGTAAACGGCGTCCATCTTGGCTTATATTTGACCTAATTTCAGTTTTCGATTGTACGCGGTTAAGCGTATGCGGAGACAGATCCGTATTTAATAATTTTAATAAATTATGCATTCAGGGTGGACCCAACCGAGATGAGTCTTTGCTTTATCGATTTGAGCTAGCGTATTATTGGATTAATAGCTTGTAACAATGAGCATGGCTAATCAATTGTATAGCGAACAGTGTCGGCTGAGGCTGGATATTTTGTCTTGCTTTTTGTATGAATTCAATATAAATACTTATGGTATTGTTTGTAGTACATTGTTTGCCTGTCTTTGTACCACTGCAGGTATGCAACAATAAATTATATAAGTAATAGAGCAGCTTTCTCACCTTCATCACATAAAAATTTGATGATAATTTGTCTGCATATCATCAGGAGACATGTCCGACGCAACTGCCATTGTTTATGCAAATAAAACATAACCGCTGGTATCTATTGACTACATAAGTATCTTTATTATTGCGAAGTAACTTCAAATATAATTCGTTTAATAACGTCCCTCGTATACGTAGTTACAAGGATATTGAAAGGTTAAACGACGCTATTAAACGATCTATCCGTCAACTCTCCTCTTTATCTCCTTGATGGTAGTAAACTCAATAATATACTTGCTTGTTTGCGTTTGCAATATTTAGGTAAAGCAATAAATTTTATCTTAAAGAAGTTTGAAAATCACTAGAACTAGTTACAGCGAGCCTGTTTTCTTGAGAAATACTTCGTACTTGCGGAAGTTGTTGAAGTTTATCATTCGTTTTCCTTCCTGTAGTAGGGCTTTTGATAGACATTCCTGCCCTAGCGTCTTCAACTCCAGATAGCTTCGTTCGCGCAAAGCGAAGTGACCGATTATAAGCGCGAAGAGATAAAGAACATGAGCGATGAATTTTGATTCATATCGTTAAGAGCGTCGGAAGTAAGGGCCCGGCGTGACGTAGTTCCCCAGTTAATTTTGTAGGGCGGCCCGCGCAAGCGGTGTAAACGAAATTTGAACATTACGGGCATTGCCATGGGCGTACGTGCCGAGGGATCCCATGACATTCAGTTGCATAGCTTTTACGAGCTTTAGTCGAGAGATGCTAACGCACAGGGGAAAGTTGTAAAAACTCGATTGACTCTCAGGGGCAGTAACAACCCCTGGAGACTTTTTCCAAGTTCTATTCGCCGGGCAGATAGTATATACAGTGTGTTCCGAAAAGAATGGAACTCTGTCTAGGGGATACTTTGTTCATCAACATAGATCGTTCAGGCAAAACATGCATTAATAAAATATTGGGAGCCTAGGAAATTGAATTTTTATTTCTAGATTTTATGTTGGTGCACAAAAATTACTTATTAAACAAAGTTAAAAGTTGGCATAATATGATTTCATTAATTTTCTTAAAGCCTCATCTAACTGAAATTTGTTCTATGTTTAATGGGCGCTGGCTACTTTACTTCAATCTGACATGCGGATGGAATTTTTGTATCTCCATATTTTTGGTACCGTAGGTACCTACAAAATTTGAATAGTTTTAATTTCACATAAATAATGTGTGGTTTGTTTAGAAAAATTCAATGGTTTCTGATGTATTTGAAGTTATTTTTAAGCTATAAATCTGTGGACACTTTTTCAAGCCTGTGTCATTCAAGAATGCCACATTTGAACTTAAAGTTTTTGAGTTGTAAGAAACACCCAGTTATAAAAGTTCAACTTCTACTTTTAGTAAAATATATGGGGCCCTATCTGTCTATTTTAATGGGAAAAGTATGCACCTAAGCGGTGTCCCATGCTGTTCGTAACGCACTGTATAATGTGTTTCCAAAGTATGAAATAAATTCAGTATTTATTCAATAAAAAAAAATTTGAAAATGTTCAAAGAGGATAGCGAATTGCCGTACCTATATTATAAAGAGCAATATTTTTACTGTAGTCATTAGTTTGTAGTGGCGTTATTATTGTTTTAAATAGAACTATTTTTCTCTTTCTAGCTATACTTAACTATACTTAGCTTAGAATAACGATTTGTTTGAGAAAATTATTAATTATAACACAGCGTTAGTTCCGCTGCTGAAAATTAAAGGGTGCTAGTACGAAAAAGTAGGTGTTTTCGGCCGCTAAACACTGCTGAAATTGATAGCTTTTCGATGCAGTAGAACAAAAAATAAATTAAATAATCAAACTCGAAACGAACAACAAATGAATATTGTACAACAATAAGTTGCATATAATAAATGTTCAAGTTGATTTCCTTTAACTTTTATCAGGAGCCTATGCGAAATAAGAATTCTTGCAAATCACAATATTAAGAGTAATTCTACAAATTTCTTCTCTTATTCTTTGTTTACCCCAGTTTAAATCCTGGTATCTGTTTTTGTACACTTTACTCTTTATGTAACTGTATAAGAAATAATAGCCAGGAAAGGTTTGGACATCTTATCGACCACTCTGTAGTTCCCCATCTACCAATTCATATGCAAGGTCCAGCAACGATGTGGAGATGAAAGATATTTCAAAAATTATGAGATTTACATAAAATTTGCTTATACCGAGTGATTGCAAATTATTGCAGGTGCACAGTGTCTTAGAAAAATAAAACCATTTTCCATTTTAACATTACAAACTGCTGTCAGCCCCTTGTTGACATTTCCTCCATTGTAATGATATAATTGCTTACCAAATATTTCACGTTGATAACGCTAAAATATTTCTTGTAAAGCAAGTGCATTATATAATCATTCACAAGTTGGTGTATATAGATCGGCAAAAGCAAAAAGACAGAGATCTCCAACGCATTCTGGACTTACAATTATTGTTAACCACACGGTATAAATATTGTAGATTCGAAGATTAGTAAAATATTTTTGATAATAGAGGGTGGCCCAAAAAAGTGTTCCGAACCAAACTTATTCTTTTTTAAATGCTTTATATCTGGGTAGCTAAAAAGTTTTGCATCGAAATGCTAATAATTTTAATATAAAGTTGTATGAGCTACAGTTAACTGCTATGGAGAAATAAAGATGTTTCCCGAAGTACGTGTATGGGTAAAACTGTCAACTCGCCCAACGGAAAGACGAACCTCAAGCAGGTCGTTCACCAATGATAAAGCGCATCGCGGCCAAAACAGAAGTTGCAACCACTCCTCCCTCACATGGGTCTTACAAAGTAGTAATGAACATGCCGTAAAAGCAGTCAAATCCACGGATACACTGTATATATCTCAATAGAAAAGGGTCCGTTCTGTTGGGTGCCACAAAAACTTGCTATAGACAAAGGCCTTTTCGTTGGCCGCGCTTAAACTTTATCAGATTACAATGTAATAAATAAATAAGTAGAACACTTTATATTAATACAAAACCCGAAATAAAAAAAAACACTAACCTCGGAACGCACTGTTAAACGTTCAACGCCAGTAGCAGCTACCCTTTGTTTGTGCACATAGCCAGTATTGCATTCTATACTTCAGAAATCAAGGCCTCATTATCGGTGATAGCACATCCAAAAATTGCTTGAAGCGGAGCCAGCCAGGAAAAATCGTTGTCGGCCGCTCGCTCGTACCTTTCAACGTCTAAAATCCAGGAAACAGACACCCAAATCGAATGTATGATTTGTAATTACCCAAATTTAACGTAGATTTGTAATTCCCTCGTATTTGGTTAATTACTGGTAAGATCACCCAGAAAATTTGTCGGCAATTAAAATGCTATTCGAAATTATTGCGACAATTAAATTAATTTCACAAGGGAGTATTTACATACCAATATTATTATTATAACCAAAGTTTAGGTTTAATTTAAAAACAATTAACCTACTCCTAAAATGGGTTAAGAAACAAATGTAGTTTCGCGTTAATAAAAAGTGTCAGAATCCTCTCAGTCGGAATTTTCGCTTATATAGGTTGCGAGAAACAAAAGACAAGGCAACCTCAGATTGGTCGATTTGACATGGAACGAAACTAATAACTGCTGTTAAGCCCTTGCGTGAACGCCAACTTAAATTAAACACTTATGCTTAATAACTATTAATTATAATCAACAAACTGTTAATCAATAATGGACTATAGTACCATAATTTTCGCAAAATCACACACAGTTGCGTCTAAACAGTAAACGAAACGTGTTAAAATTACACATTTGGTCTCATATTTATTTAATCTGGAAACTTACAGTAAAATAAACTTTACTATCATTTTCTACACACTTTTTTCTTACATTTTTTACAATTTCACCTAAATCCCAATATAATTGTTTGTAAAAATATTTCACCACAGTTTTGACATTTAAAACAAGGTTGATTTTTAAATTTTTTTATGACTAAACCCGTTTGTAGGGTTAAATAAATATTCAAATTGTGTTCTGTACCTTCTACACCTATTGTACATCGGCTTTACAGGCTTAGGTACATATTATTTTACATTGGAAAATTATAAAATTCTTTTTTTCAGGTATTGAATTTATATTTTTACGAAAATCTGACACAAAATCACCAAAGAACCCAGAGCTAACAAGGGGAAAGAAAAGCTCGGCTTACAAATCAAGTTGCTGTTCATTTTCAACACATTTCGATGCAGTTTGGGCATATGCTGAATGATCGTAGAAAAAAATGAAAGATCGGGTGTGATTTGTAGTTACAATTATTAGTTTTTTGGGTGAATATGGCAAAACTCTTACTCAAGCTAATCAATGGCAACATCCTATACAATACTGACTATGTACAAAACTTTATAAACTATTATAATAAAAGGCTCAAATTGTTTTAGATTTGATTCTGTTAACCTCACTTTCTATTTTTTGTTTAACTTGGGGTGAAATTTTGTGTATTACAACTTTTAGCTTGTTGGTATGCTAAGTCGTTTAAAACCCAACTTATTTCGGTTATGTTTCTATAAATATTATTAGCAAAACAAGCCAGACTAGTCGGAGGACAGTAAAATTGACAATGGTAAGCCTCCGATCATATGAATGCCAATCGTAAATAGAAATCAAGTAAAAATTGATCATAATTCAATAGTTTTACTTGTGACTAGCCCTTTGAATTGTAATAACCACTCGATTTAATGTGAAAGTATTTCCAGATTTAAAATTGTAATGCATTTTCATTCGAATGCCTTGCAGTAATAATTAATCTTATAATTCGTATCGCGTATGAACTATGTTTTGTATTATTGTTATCGTCTATCCATTGCAATATATTATATTGACAGGCATAATTTTAAGATAAAAAGGCGAATATAAATAAAATCTTATGATTTTGACAGCCAACAGAGTAAGTTTTATGGCATGAGGATTGCTGTGTAAATTCACCATAGCAACGCTGTGGACAATATTAATCCAACAGTGCGTAGTGATTTGCAAAAACTGTCTGTAATGTGGGAACTGTAGAAATGTAGAAAATTGAGTTGTACGTAAAACATATGTTTCTATATAATATTATTTGATTTTCTTTTATAAATAATAATGAATACATTTGTAAAATCATGTGGTAATGGTAATAGATTTTTGTTCAAACACGTCCGTAATTTAATATTTTTTAGTGAACTACTAACAGAAACCAAATGAATAAACATAAATTTTAATGTACAGTTACGGCCAAATAAAACTGGGCAGTACTTTACTCTATTGTGAATTGGTATTAAATCACCTAAGAAACATAAAAATTATAAATGACATATTAAGAATTTAAATTGTCAAGATACTGTCAAGTAAAAGCCTGATTTACCAAAATTTATGAAAATGACATAGAATGGCAAAATGGTGGTCGTTTTTATTTGGCCGTAACTGTACATCTAAGTGTTTTCGTTTGCTGAAAAATATATTTCAGTGGCTAGAGAGCAAACTAACGGTTTTAAATTAAATAATATTGATATTAATATCTATATAAAATTATTCTTTATCACAATACAAACTGGAGTGTGTATTTGCATATTTAACGTAACCTGAAAGCGTTTTGAAATCTAAAAAATCTTAAGAAGTCACGTTGGAATGATTATCCACAAAGTCCAGAAAAATATATGGAAGCATTTATCAAGTGGTGCAGGAATAAAAAACTGGAAGACTATACCGAATATACCGGGTGTCTTAAAATGAATTACATCTAGTATGCATTGAATTTCCCATAATGCAATCTAAAATTTTACTTGAAATTGGTAAGATTGTAAGTCTATGTCAAATTCGAGGTTAGAACGTTAGGTTTTGCGTCAGTTTTGACACAAACTAAAGCAAAACATAACCTGATAACCTCGAATTTGACATAGGCTTACAGTCTTGCCAATTTCAAGTAAAAGTTTAGATTGCATTATGGAAAATTCAATGCATACTAGATGTAATTCATTTTAAGACACCCGGTATTTTTGTGGTATGCTTACACATTATTCAATTCTGAAACGAAATGTTTAACAACCAACAATTAACTAAATTAATATCCTTTCTGAAAAGAAGAAATAATGGTTACGAACTTAAAAAATCGAGAATATTGACCGGGGAGCAGGTCGATCAGTTCCTAATGGAAGTTCCGGACGATGAATATTTCATGATCAATGTGAGTAATCGCAGTAAACATTGTACACGGCTGTACTTGCCTTAGGAATAGCGCGAACTTGCAGACGAAATGAGTGCTATTTCAAATTAATGTCTATCAACGATGTAGCTGGTCTGGGTTGCTTAATCCTATTTAATACTAGAAATATTTAAAATAAAATTGATATGTACAGTCGTGTGCAAATAAATCTGGGACAATGGTTTTTTCATATGTAGGTTTAGTTGGAAATTGAAGAATATCTCCATGGATTTTCTGCTACCAGAAAGAGCTACATTTTCATTTACTTGTCAAAGTTTAATGTAACTCTTTCTGATAGCAGGAAATCCATGGAAATAAGCTTCAAATCTTAACTCAATTTACATATGAAAAAACCATTGTCCCAGATTTATTTGCACACGACTGTACATCATTGTTAAGAATTCCGAAAAAATCTATGGATTTTGTTGAATAGTGTAGGAAGTATATGGCAACGTTGATTTGCGATTCTTTGGCTATTTCAAGGACAAGAAATGTACTGTTCAACCAATCCGTGTAAAGACGTGTGGAAAATTACAAAAAAAAAATAGCAGCTTGTCTAAACCTAGCAAACGCATCGTTATACTGTGTGTCCACTCTCATAGTCGAACTTAGGATTGTCATATTTGAAAATAATCAAGTTTTAAATTATCTAGTGGACCCGTTGCAAAATATTTTGCAAGTTAGAACACTTCTTTCTAACCTATGGCAGGATCCATTAGGTAAAATTAAAATTTTTAAGTTTATAAAAATACTCACACGTGATATTGCTACGTATACTTGACCATGGCTAAATACTGGTTGTGGCAAATACGATATATTCCCACTTTATCGATAGTTTGTTCTTGTGTTTTATTAATTGTTATCGCAAATGATAGGCGTACAGGACAATTTCTTTTCCGAAGGCAAAAAGGTAGTGCAATATTATGTGTTAATCTATACACAGTAATAATACTCTTCTGCCTGGCTTGTGGCTTTCCATTTAATACGAAATTTAAGCAGTAGACACATTTAAACTTTTCAAAGGAATATCTATTGATCCTATTTTTAGTGTTAAGCAGTGTGGATATATTCCACTGCAATTTAACGAATTTATTAATTCCATAGAAGATTATAAAATGTTGTCATTATGTGATACAATTATATTTACATTCAAATATTGCTTTTCATATTCAGGCAAGAGAGATGTAATTTTGTTGCGCTTCACGCGAGAGCGAACAAAACTCCAAATTAACTCGCCCCAAGAATATGGGCCATGTGCACGAATTTTTTTAGGAGCTTTTTTGCTACTAAGACCGCCAATCGGCGCGGACTTAAATGTCCAAATATTCGCTTGTACACCAAAACTTCGCCAAACGGCATGGGGCACAAAAAGAATCAAAAGCAGACTAACTCCCCATCGGATTATAGAATCCGAAAAACCGTGCAAGCTGCTAGCTTCGCTGTAAAAATGAGACAAAGGCCGAAGTGCCATGAGTTTGCAAAATCCGACAATCACAAAAAAAATAATCGCCAACCTAACAAATTTCGATAGGCGCGAACCGAATATCGGCACTAAAGGTTTGTTCACACAGTATCAACTGCTAAGAGATCATTTACACCGTAGCACCCTTTGAGGGTGAATTCCAAAAATTCCTGGAAATGATTTGGTCTATTTGTAAGACGATCTAATATGCAAAATTTCAACTTCCTATCTGTAGTAGTTCGTTCGTTAAGGTAATCTTTAAAAAACAGATCTATCTCATTTAACTCTTTTGAGGAGAGGCCTTCTGCAAAACCCTGAAAATGGTTTTACATGATTTGTAAAACGAACTAATATGCCGAATTTCGATTCCCTACCTGTATCTATGTCGTGACGATCTTTAGAAGAACATATTTACCCCATTTAATCCCTGTGAGAGGATACATTTCGAAAAACCCTGACTTGACTCGATGTGTAAAACGAACTGGCTTGACTCGATGTGTAAAACGAACTACTGTGCTAAATCAACTTTCTACTTGCAGCAGTTACCGTATTATGGCGATATTTAGAAAAACACATCTATCCCATTTCTTTCGGGAGTTAATTTCGAAAAGCCTGAAATTGATTTGACCTAATTTGTAAAATAATTTAATATGCCGAATTTCAATTTCCTGCCTGTAATAATTACTTTGTCGCTATTTTTCGAAGAACACTTCTGGTCTATTTAACCAGTTTGAGGGGATGTATTTCGAAAAACTAAAAGTTATTTCCGATTAGTAAAGCAATCTAAAATGCCGAGTTTCAACTTACTGCCTGTGGTAGTTTTCCCGTGGCGATATTTTGACAAACAGATTTGTTTCATTTAACCCCTTTCGGCGATGAATTCTCCAAAACCCTAAAACTGATTTGACCCGATTTGAAAAATGTTCTAATATGCTCAATTTTAACTTCCTGTAGTTGTAGTAGTTTCCTTGGAGCGATATTTAGAAAAACATGTTTGTCCTATTTAACCCCTTTCGGGGATAAATTCTGCAAAACCTTGACATTTACTTGATCTGATTTGTAAAACGAACTAATATGTCGAATTTCAGCTTCCCACCTGTAGTAGTTTCCTCGTTGTAGATCTTTACAGAAACAGGTAGCCACATTTAGCTCCTTTGGAGGAATGAATTTCGAAAAGCCCTGAAAATGGTTTGACCCTACTTGTAAAAAGAACTAATATGGCGAATTACAACTTCTTACGTTCCCCCAGATTCTATTATGTAACGATCTGTGAAGTAGAAGTCAATCCCTTCGAATAGAGGGCAAACGCACTTCTTTGTAGACAATATTGGAGGTTTGCCCTTCTGGTTTGAGCACCACTAAGTTGTTTGGAGAACTGACCCCTAAACAGTTTAGATAAAGTTGATCGAGAAAAAAACAGTCTTCCCTCAAGTCGACCTCAGCCTGATTCAACGACTGTCCCTGCACCTTATTGATCGTCATAGCAAAGCAGGTTTTTACGGGAAATTGCAGTCTCTTAAATTGAAAAGAATAGACTGAAAGAATAAGGGTTATTCTCCAAAACCCATGAAAATTTTTGCCTCAGTGACGTTACGATGCGAAGCTTTCACCTGCAGTCTTCACGTTTCTCAGGCAGGCGATTTGGAAGAAGTGCGGGAGGGTAGAGAGTGTGGAGAAACTCAATGTGGTAGTGCACTGTGTCATCTGCCTCCACCACAGTGTTAATTGATTGATATACTCTTAGGTGAACCCTTATGGAAATTCAAGACAATATGTCCTTATTGTAGGGATACTGCATTTTTAAAAATCACTATTATAACACGTATTTGTCTTGAGAACAACTGCCATTTAAATATCATCGTCGAGCTGATAAAACCACAGTAAATAAAAAACCACTAAGTTAACCCGTTGAAAAATATTTTGCAATTTACAAAACTCCTTTGTAGACAATGTTTAACGCATCTATCAAGTAAAATTTCAATTTTTAAATTTTCAAAACTACTCTCACGTAACATTGCTACACACACTTGACCATAGCTAAATACTGGTTGTGACGAATATTATATATTGATACTTTATCAGGAGTTTGTCTTTGTGGTTTATTAAATGTCATCGTACATGCTAGGCGCACAGCGAAAATGGGAAGGGTACCAGAAAGAAGAGCTATTAGGAGAAAGCCGAATAGAATTTTGAAATAATAGATTACAAAAGCGATGACTGAATGAAACTTAACGAAAAAAACTGTGAGGATGGAAGAGTATGACAAACAGGTGTCGGATAACGTCGAAATACGTTTTAAAAATATACGTATGCTTGTACCAACAGGGAAACCAATGAACCAGTGTGTAAATAAGCACATCCGCATAATCATAATAAGCAGAAAAACACCTTACAGTGTATGAGCAATACCGATTTTCGTTAACTGTCATTTTACATGTATTTTGACGTTTGTCTCACTAATCAGCAGACCGTTGATTTCGAATAAACATTTAGTAGTTACAGTATGTTACGTGTAATTTTACATTTAGATACAGTTAAGGATTGTTTGGATAATTTCTTAGCTTAAATACATTCATAGTTAGATTCACCTGCATACGTTAGGTGTAGCTTTGGTTGCATACTCATTTTTGGCAATTTTTGGGACTTGAAAAATCCTTGATTTTTAGGGAATTTTTGGTAACAGTTTTGAAAATTGTTTTGATAGTACGATTTCCGGCGACCATTTTATAAGTTTTCCTTTTTGGAGCTGCATGTGATCTTTGGAAATTTTCACTTAAGTGGATTACGTAGTTTCAATTTTTCTTTGAGGAATCTGCCATCCAGAAATAGGAAATGGGTGTTATATTGCTAAAATGAATCCGATTGTATTGGGATAAATATATATTTCTGCAATTTACTTACTCGAGGCCACATTACAACTCTGGTATGTTAATTTATGATTGCCGTTGAACATTTTTCGATAACGTCTCGTATTTAGGCCTCCTCGTCCTAGTTTGCTGTATCGTGCTCCGATTTTTCGGGATCTATTATGCCTGTGGCATTGATGTTATTTGGCTAAAGCACCTGGAGCAACGATTCCGTTCAGTCCGAGCCCCTCAGCATATGTGGTAGTTCGCATGCAAGGCTTCTCCCCATGGTGACTGCACTCGACTACGTTTCTCACCTGCAAAGTTAGATAAAGGCCTGACTCTTTGGAGGTTATTCAAGCTGGTGGACATCTTAATAGCTATCCCCCATAGCTGTTGATGTAGCGGCCCTTCTGTGCACAATCCAGGTATCTACAACACCTAGTGTTATCTACCTTTTGGTGTTTATTGAACTGAAAATATCGTTCGTTATGGCACTATGATCTTTATTTTATGTATTGTACTTACCTAGGTATATGCTAGCGAAATTCATGCCGTTTTACATGCGGAATATTGTGTAACTTCGTTGTACATCACGTGCAATTACTTTTGTGGAATAGAATAATGTCATTCTATGCATTTAATATCTTTACGTTGGGAGTACTGCTTTAGTCGCGTTCAAGTTTCAAGTACATGTCAATGTTCGAAAATTTAAACTATGGCGAGGTCTCCGGGAGCATCAATTTGACATCTAACATAATATGAGCATCGTAAATACACCATGTTATGTGTATTAGCACTCCCCTAGGCGAAATGGTACCAATTCGAAGAGGTTCGCGACTAGATAGATTATTTACTTAATTAATCAAGCGATTTAGAACTTGCTATTCTCCCGCATTCCGGTATCGCTGTTTTTAATTATATTTAAGTCACTATCGTAGTTGATACACGGGTACTCGAACGAATTGCGATTATCGTAGTTACATTTTCGACTTTATTAATATAAAATCTTGTACATTACATACCACTAAGATTACATTTACAAACTATTCCATTTACATACTATTATCACAGAATTGTGTTGCCTTTTCCAAGTATGACACAGAGTTTTGAATGTGTACAAACTGTAAATAAATAACTAGGTTATTTCGAGTCTTGGTGTTTTCTGTCTTTTATTATTTTTTTTTGTGAAACAGCTAGTGGTTTAGGAATTTACACGGCCACCTGTAGGTTTTCTGGTTTGGACCGTCTCAAACCAGTGGCGCTTCCGGACAACCCACCCCATCCTGCTCAGGACCTAGCTTGGCAAACGTTTGCTACACGACTAGACGATTCCTGTACCACCCTGCTGTGAAGTATTTATGATTTTTTTTTTACGTGCAAATAAATTCCCGTGTGTAGCAAATGTAATAAGTAGTCCACTGCAAAAAATCAACAGAACGCTGCAGGCTGACTTCGAGAATACACTTGGTTTACTGTTACTGCATGGCCGGCTGCAGCCACTTGAAAATTACAATATATTGGTTTTACTCTTAAAATTATCCATTTATTTTCAATTTAGGACTTTTGTGCACATCTACACGGTGGCAGCATTCATTTAAAAAAAGAATTATCGAAATCGGCCCGGTGGAAGTCTCAAAATAGATGTCGAAAGAAAACGCTTCACGTTTTAAATACGAGTATCTAGATTTTAAAATAACAATCGAGCCTTTTATCTTAATGTTATTTTCATTTGATGCGTAATAATTTTACCTTTTTATTGATACCATTACCTATCCTCTAAGTTGGATGAGACATCATCTTCGTTACATACACTCGTTCATCAAACATCTGATGAAAATAATCGTTTATTTAATCTAGTAGATTGTCAGAATATGAATATTTATGTTCGTATAGCAGCAGTAAACTCATTTTTCAATAAAAGAATCATATAGTTTGACACTTACTTGTATTTTAATTCTAGTTTTTTAAGTTGCCTAGTTTCTGTACATCCGGACGTCATGATAGGGCGACTCTTACCTGTGTATAAATATGCCTTTTTCTTTTATGAAGCTGGCTGACTAGTCCAATTCTATCCATTTCGAGGATATGGTTCACATCACTTTTCTAAACTAGTTCCGTAATGTACTATTATTGCTAAATTAGGTAAGTATGATACTGTTTTCTATTTGATATAGAAGACAGCACAGATTTTACTGTTTCCAAATATTACTGCTTTGAATACCATCATTCGTCTCTTCTGGTTAGTATATTATTACAATATAGTCAAGTAACTGGGGACAACTGTTTCAATTCAAAATACAGAAGGTGCAGGCATAAAGCTAAACTAAATATATTATTACGAACATAAAAATTCAATTTGTCGCAGTTTTTCAAGCGAGTTTTAAAATAATGATAATCAATTGTATTACGTAATTCTTATGCAGTGAGAATGAGTAAGATCAAAATATCACTTCGGAATAATCAATTTCTATTCCATGTCAAGTTTCCCATTTTGCAGTTCTGTTGACGTATCATTTTTCGAAATGATTCGATTGCGGTGTTTTCTTGTACGCATAGATTGCTGTCAATGTAGCAGTACGTAGTACATAAACCTAGTGATTAGTTTGTGAGTCATAGTATGAGTTCTTATTCCAAATCCATTATTTCATCAGTGAAATAGAAATTAGAATCTAATCCTGTATGTGTTCTAGGACCAGTAATACATATTTGGTTTTTCCCAATGATTACAAAAAGGTTCCGATATGTCGGATGTAAACGTCATAAATTTGCGTCCCGATTGGTAGAAAACTGCTAACAATTTATGTATTTGTTAAAATAAGTTTTAGAAAACCCCATTGCAGTATCAATTGGATTAAATTGACAATAATAGTACTAGGGTAAGCTAAGAACCTTATGCCCATGTAATTTTAAATGTTGTTTATCTATTACTTAACAATTTTTATCATCCACTCTAAAAGGTTTAATTAACTCTCAAAATTGTGTTACTTTTACGAGGTAAAAAAGTTTAGTACTTAATCATAGTCATAAAATACGTCGAACTCGAGCTTTCTGTGAAACTAGCCGTTTTCTTGTCTTCTGATTCAGAAAAAGTGGGTTTCGAAATGATGTCTATCTGTAAGTCTATGAATCTGTATAAGACTATCCAGCGTACATATATCTAAGGTCACTAGATAAACACACTGAAGTGTAAGGTACCGCCGGCGCCGTCAGTGATTGTTTATATCTATCCTTGTCGCACAATTTTCTCCAACTACACATTCCTGACTTTACAGCAGTGCTATTACATAAAAAAATTCACAGATTTCGCAATCCTTGCAACCATCCGAGGGTGTTGAAAACAAACACGATATATAATGAACATGATTTATTATAACGTTCAAAAATGCAAATACACATGTTTGTCATATATAAAACTCAAATCAATTAACATTAATATATAAATGTTGGTTACTTGGCCTAACTAATACACTAAAGTAATGCTTAATGAACAGGTTACAGCATTCATTATTATACCAAAAAAGAAATGCAAATTAGCACTGCGAAGCACCCAAAATGTCAACGTTAAAAATCTTATACATAACATAAACACATAAAAAGTAAATCAGAAAACCCAAATAAAATTTTTTTAAAAACGCACCCAACAAAGGAACTGAATGCAATGAACAATGCGAATGTACATAATTAGGATAATTATTTACCAATTCTTCGTATTTAATATTTGCCCCTGGCATGTATCGCGAAGCACTCGTAAGTACATTGGATGGTACAGTGACTGCATTATCATACAGTTACAGAGATAACACGTTCCATAATGCCACATTCAGAAGGCTCTAAAAAGCAGAAAACAATACGATTTGTGATTTTAGAAAATAAATTGAAAAAAGAATTAGAGAAATAAATGCATTATATTAATATACTAATTTGTTTGGCAAAAAGTATCGACAAAAACAAAAACATTTTCGACATTTTTCAGTTATAATATATCAAGGCATCATTATTTTGCCGGAAAAAATTTTGCCCGAAAGATTGTTGCTTTGGTGAACTACCGAGGCAAATTACATCATCAAAAGATTTTGTAATTACATTTGCCAAGGAAGATTACCTATAAGCAAAAAGTCTTGAGTACAAATTTTACCTCCAAAATAATGAGATCGAGATATATTCGATCAGACTATTTCCCAAATAAGATAACACGGAAAATAATAAGACTCGTTTTGATGCCAAGGGATTTTTTCTTGTTTTTGCCGCTGTACTCTTAACGTGTTTGGTCGCAATTTTAAAATTAGATATCAAATCATTGGTCCATTCGATATGCGGGAAATAGTCGACAAAAAAATTATACGATTAATTCAGTCACCTATAGAAAAAACATCTCGTTGCCACGGTTACTATCGATTTCACAGCGAATAATGTTTAATTCCTGTTGAATAATGCGCTCTTCCTGCTGAATACAGACGAATTTAGTCCAGTCATTCAAAATGTCACAACATTTGAAATTAGATTTTCCCATTTTTAGCACAAATTGTAAAATGCTTGAATGATAATTAGAGAAATGTGCTTACAAACAAGATATGACCATGAATATAAATTTTTTATTACCGATTTTCTACAATTCCAACACAAATTATGTTTATCTGATTACCGTCACCACGACCGCTACATGAAATTTGATACAAAAACAATATTTCAGAACAAACACTATAATTTGATTTTAATTTTGACACATAGCGTCTCATACTTGTAGTTAACGTCCATATTATGCTTGCTAAGGCTAATGAACGGAAATTCTACTTACAATATAATATTTTGTGCTTTGTGCTTACCAGCTGTTCGCTTACGTTGCCTATATAGGTGACTTACTCACTCAACTTTAATACACAACTGCAACCTACATGCGCGCTGCGTGATGCTTGAGCGTGACGATTTCGTGACGGGATTTCGTGACGGTCGAAACCTCGAATCAGCTCCCTATAAGTGTTTTCAACACTAAAAATCCCCAAAAAACTAAAGTCCATTCATTTCCAAGATAAAGCACGCGTAAACAATTGCACTCGCTGTTCACGTGATCACTGCATTGAACAGGGCAGTATTAGCCCCACACGACGAAAGATTCTGATTTGTTTTTGGCGCTAAAAATGTCTGAGAGTTTTTGTATTCACGAATAACGTTATATATAGAGGCACAATATACTCCAGTTGTATTGGCAACTTAATTAACAATGCATTACATTTGCAACAACTTCGTTATTGGTATCGGTGTTCGGCATCTAATGTTTTGATGCAATTTATCTTGAAAATGAATAGACAGTAGTGTCTTTCCTATTGCACTTGAGAAATTTGTATTTGTTATCTTTATCTCACAATGTTCTCACATTCTCACACAAGGAATGGAATGGCGGTACCTATTAATGTAGTGACCTTACATTGTATATCAAACAAGTAGAGTGCATGAGTGTCATGCCAAATGTTGAAACCCAATTAGAGTTCCTGGGACAGTGACTCGGAGACTATTTCTAAGCTTGACCATGATATGGCAGAAAGAGTATTTTACTAGAGTTTTCTCCTTATGGATAAAACGCTTCTTTATGCGCTCGTACCATACGTAACTAATGTTGTTATGTCGTGTCATAATTATAAATTAAAAGTTCATGTAACTCATCCGAGTTCTACCAACTGTGATGTGGTCAAGGCCAACTAAATTTATAGGAACAAAGTCCCTATGAGGCCGTTGCATTCAGGGTTTTCTCTGGCTATCTCAATATACGATTAGTAGCGTTCTTTAGTTTTGAAATTATTAACTTTCAAAACGTCAGAAGCATCAGGAAATGTTTTGACATATTACAAAACTGTAGAATAACAGCGGTTCAGTGACACTATTGAAAATATTGAAAATAAAGTATTAGAATTAGCTGGCCAACATTACGAATCTGTTACTTTCATGTACCGGGTGTCTTAAAATGAATTACATCTAGTATGCTTTGAATTTCCCATAATGCAATCTAAAATTTTACTTGAAATTGGCAATACTGTAAGTCTATGTCAAATTCGAGGTTATCAGGTTATGTTTTGCGTCATTTTGTGTCAAAAGTGAAGCAAAACCTAACCTGCTAACCTCGAATTTGCATATCCAAATGTATATCCTGATCTGGTCGACAACAACAAACGGAGAAAGTGTGATGCTCCAGAACAGGAAATACAAGCAATCGACCACAGTGTATGCGTAGGAGAAACCATTATAGGTCCAAATGCAAGTCGTGTTAAAAGAGAAATGTCACATCGAGACAATTTCGACAACAGCTTGTAATAAAGCAAGAAGTAGACAATATTCAAACTATCAAAGAACTCAGACAACGATTGAAGGCAACCCTTGTAAAGTGCAAGCAATATGAAAGAAAGTTGGAGAAGATTATTAAAGCATATCACTTGGTATATCTGGAGAAACACCTCGTTCCTTTCACAAGGGCGTTTAACCTCGGAGTCGCTCTGGACTTATTTCCCCTTTCCTCTCAAGGACCAGCTCGTTGGTCGGGGCGCGAAACCACAGCCAGCCAGCATGCCATACTTTTAATTTTTAAAAGGCGCGAAGGCGAAATCATTTGAGGTTAGGTGCAACTTCTCCCTGGTTTTAGGTGCTGTGCTAAATTTTTTGAAGAAAAAATGTCATCATTGAAATAAAGCCTCATCTTTGCGCATGAAAAGAACTTTTAGCTATAGGAATGTTAATTTTTTTGTAATTGTTAGGATTTTGAATTTGTTAAATTTTATATAACTAAGTTATTAATTAAACATTTTATTAAACGCTTACCATTCCTACATCTAAATTTGTTTCATTTTCTAAAGCAGTTGCTATTAGGAAAACAAAGACTGATAGAAGAAGACAATTCACTTGTGATATTGTAGTAAAATAGTGGGTGCATAGATTTAATTTTTCAGTATACTATAAGTTCTTAAAGTGTTGGAATATTTTTGGTTATAATAAAAAATGAAAATGAATTTCAGCGAGTTTTTGTTACTGTTCAGCACCAAACAAAAATTTCTCAAAATAACGTTTTAAGGTTATGTCACTGTTTAAAACTTTTGGCGCGCGCTAGATGTGCGCTATGCCGCTAAATCGCGTTCCATTCACGAGCAGCACCGAGCGACTCGGGCTTCTAGCCGTCGGGGTTTGATGCACGCGAAAGGAAAGCAGCTATAATAGTAGTGGATCATCATGGTCAGAGGATACCATTACAAGGGCGCTTCGCTTATATCTGGCCTGTGGTTCCAAAAGCTATGCAGAAATAAGACCACAATACAAGATGTAAAAGGTAGTCGTAGCGTTACATTGCGTACTTCACAGAAATAGTTATTTAAGCATCAAGGGAAGTAAGTAGTTTTTACCAGTCGAGAACGAGTTTGCCAGCCCTCGCTCGCTCGGGCTGGCAAAGTTCGAGACTAGTTATAGGTAGTTAATCCCCGAGCATGCTTATAACATTTTTCTCCATGCCCAACAAAAATTTGAATAAAATATAAAATATTACAGTATAAACATGTTTATAAATTTTTGTTTGTTTTATTATTATATAATAAACGGGGCTGCGCGCGCTATTGCGCGGTCTATCCTATTCAATTTACCACCATCTTTAGGCCTATTACGTTGGGCCATTCTCTTCTGTTACACAACCCGCACCTGCCTTCCCCTGCCGCCGTCTGATCAAAGAAGGGGGCCCTTGGGGCTCCGCCCCTCTCCAAGCTGGGCTTCCGGGGCTCCGCCCCTATCGAAGGGGTCTTTCGGTGCTCCTCCCTTCTCCAAGGGGGCCAACGGGACTCCGCCCCTCTCCAAGAGGGCCCTCGGGGCACCGTCCCTCTTTAAGGGGGCCCTCGGGGCTCCGTCCCTCTCCAAGGGGGCCATCGGAACTCCGCCCCTCTCCAACAGGGCCCTCGGAGCTTCGCCCCTCTCCAAGGAGGTCTCGGGGCTCCGTCCCTCTCCAAGGGGGCTCTCGGGGCTCCGCCCCTCTCCAAGGGGGCCCTCGAGGCTCCGCCCCTTTTCAAGAGGCCCTCGTGGTTCCGCCCCTCTCCAAGGGGGCCGTTGAGGCTCCGCCCCTTTTCAAGGGGGCCCTCGGGGCATAGCCCCTCTCCAAGGGGGCCCCCTGGCCTCCGCCCATCTTCAAGGGGGCCCTCGGGGCTCCGCCCCTCTCTTAACAAGTTTTTAAATTTCAAATAGGTTAGGATCAGTTAAGTTCAAACCCGTTCAGATCACTTATAAAAGTAAAATTACTGTAATAAGACGCAATTCACTTACTTTCCTTGGGGAGTAGGTACTATTGCTACAAAAAAAAACTAAGACAAGTTCTTTTTGGCTGTGTGAAACTGAATTTTTAACTGGCAACTGAGATGTGAATGCATTTGAAATTATTTAAAAACGTCACTGTCATTAATGCCTAGAATGAGTTTAGTTTCAACAGCTCGGATTATTTCCTGCTTAGAAAACAGTATAACTATCCAGCAAATAGCACATTTATCTAGTTTTATAATTATTTTGTATTGTAGTTCTTGATATTAAAATTTGATATGACAGATGACAGGTTTGAATTATTCACATGGCAGTCCAAGTCATTTCATCATCTAAAATAATAAAAATCCATGGCTTCTAGATTTATAACTTGTCCTAGTTTTTTTTGGTAGCAATAGTACTTACTTCCCAAATGTCATGACAACCAGTAAACAAACAGTAAAATCAGCTTACCTGCAATGGATATGTCAAAGTAAACGTAACTTACTAGATGGGCATGGAGAAAAATCAAATAAACGGTTTCGAAATAGCCTGTTTTTTATTACTCATTGTCTTACTATCTGCGAGTCAATTTACGCAGATACACTTGTGCTAATTTAAGAATGCAGTGCAAAATTTTATCATATACTAGCGGGCCCGGCAAACGTTGTTCTGCCCAAAAATAATTTGTCTTTAAAACCCCGTTTCACCACTATAAAGTTTTAATTTTGTCATGTCCATCATCTTGGACTTAAAAATAAATGCCATTTTCGCAATCAACGTCCCAAAAAACCTCTATAACAACACCCATATCGATTTTTAGGCTTATTTACCCCATTTCACCCCTAAGGAGTAGCGGACCCGACAGACGTTGTCCTGCCCGCTGCTTGCTATTAGTGGACCCGACAGACGTCCTGCCCGCTGCCTGCTATTAGCGGGTTCAGCAAAAGTTTTTTCGATTTTCGAATTTTCGATTTTTTTCATTTTAAAAAATATTGGGGGGGTGGGGGGGGTGAAATTTTGGGGTTATATGTTGTGATATACGGGAAATCTTTAAAAATTAAATAAAAAGAAATTCGTCAAAAAATTTACAAAAAAATTCCTATAACCCGATTGCAGCGCCACCTACCGAGTCCAAATGTGAATCTAAACCATCCAGGGACCCACTCAAACACACACACAAAATTTCATCAAAATCGGTCCAGCCGTTTAGGAGGAGTTCAGTCACATACACACGTACAGAAGAATTATATATATAAAGATTATTTTAATTATTTTTTATCTAACATCTGAAATTCAAATTTGGCACCAAGTTTTTGCCCGAAAATGGCGGAGGTTTGCGGTACTTATCTAGTGACTTTATATGACTGTTCTGAAAGGTAGAGAGAGCGATGAAATAAATCAGGCGGCCTGGTAGGGACTTTATAGATTTAGTTGGCCTTGGATGTGATTAGTGTACCTGTGTAATACTAGAGTAAGAGTAAAGCAAACAACGAAAAATTTTGGATCATTTTTTTATGGCTACCAAGAATTTAATGAAACTGACAACTCGTGTGCTAGTTTTACCAACCTTGTTTTTCAATATATCATTAAATCTTGCTAGCCATAAAAAAATCAACCAAAATTTTTCGCTGTTTGCTCTACTCTTACTAAAGTATTATACAGGTACACTAGATGTGATCAAGTAGTGGCGCCATCTGTTAGTACTATTGGAGCCGTTTAAGGTAATCCAAATCGGAATTTTGACATCAAAGGAACCGACAGTTAGTGTCTCTACTTGTTTGACTTATGTACGCTGTTTAGTTCCTAATTCATGAATTTATGATTCTAATCTTTCTCATAGTTTAGAGTCAGTTAACATTTCACACCCTTCCAAAAAGCTGAAACAAGTCTCGGCATGTAAAACTGTAAATCTTTTCTCTCCAGTTCTAATTTTGGAATGAATTGCTTTTTAAATCTAATTCGTGGGTTCATGGATTTTTTTTATAGATGTAAGATTTTCAGGTGCAATATAATAAGTTGTACGCTTATTTTGATTATTTTTTAATGAATATTATGAGCTATAATCCAAAAGTTGAAAATATATATTTTTTTTATTTTCTGCAATGGGATTGTAACGAAATGATGTTCTTAAAAAATATAGATTCGGAATACTACGAATTATAACAAGGGAGCAAATGAAAACGAAATCAAGCTTGGCCTTGAAAAAATTAAGTCGTGTGCTGTATTACTTCTGATGTTTTTAATTTAAATGTAACAGTTATTATAATAGTAGAGGTGTCAAGTTGTTTAAATTACACAAGTATAACCAAGAACAATAGCTATTTGTGCAACAAGTGCTAAAAGTGGCTGTTTATGCACGAGACATGAAAATTATCATAACATGTCGAGTGCCATAACACTTTTAGTACGAGTTTGCATACAATATTTTTTCTACGGCCTTAAATTTACTGTTATTAATCCATAAATGTCGACTTAACAAAGGTTTGCATTTAGGACAGTTATAATTTATGTCATAATAAAGAGATGGCCTTGACGCGCAGGTGATTGTTTCTGGAGCCAGTAGCTGTCATAGTCAGTTATCAAAGGTAATTATAAATGTACACATTTGACTTTATTCATTACATAATGTTTTAATTATTTAAAAAACACTTTACCTCTAACGAAAGAAGTAACTAGAATAACTTTACAACCTTACTTCCAGTTTGAAATAGTAAATTCCACACCAGCTATTTACTTTTAGCACATGGGCTAAAAGTAAACAGTTGATTTCACTTTTAACACGCTAAATTATAAAACGTCACTTTTAGTGAAAAAAGATAGCGCTAAAAGGCCTACTTTTAGTAGTGGTCGTAGAAAAAGGTTTTTATAATCTAAATCAAAGAGCATATAATTAAGCAAATGATTGATGTAACAGATGTAACATTGTTTAGGTGTTGGTTTTTATGTTCATTTTCAAATAAAATTTTAACATGCCAGAGAGAGAGAGAAAAGAGGGAGAAAAAAAGAGAGAGAGAGGAGAGAGAGAGAAAAAAATAGAGAGAGGGGGAGAGAGAGAGAGAGAGTAATACTATTTTGTCCCAAACACACTTTTTGTTCCTTTTTATGCTTAAAACGCACGACCTAACCTAGACAAATCAAGTGACATTTCTAAATTAGTGGAATTGGCAAGTGAAACAAAACCAAGTTAGCTCGTACTAAATCGAAAATCACGAGTCTGTAGATTGTCAGTATGGTAAAATATCTTATTAGCCAATGTCTTAAATTTGAGAGATGATGATTGGCTCAAAATTCAGCGAATTATATTCGCAGAGGAATTTTTAATTATTGTAAAAATTTTGGATACTTTTACATTTGGCTGCAATAACGTGATTCTATTCACATACAATTTTACGTTCATTTACATGTTTCTCTTTGTACCCCATAGGTGTAATTATTTTGAAGCGTTGTTGTCCCACCTGCGTCTCTGTTAATAATCTGTTCAGAGAAAATGTTCATTTTTCAAATTATTACCAAATAATTAGTTGCAGGTCTGTTCTAAATGTGTGATATAAATATAAATATTTTGTCTTTGGTCGTATGCCGTAATAAACATTTCGATAATTGCTTTGCACCATTGCTTGTGATATCTGTAATTACAAAAAACATTAACGTGGAACATGCATAGGAGAGAAGATGTAACGTCTCTGGAGAAGGTATGCAACTTCAAGAAGAAGAATGTCAGTACTCGAATAATGATTGGTGTTTTATATTCTCTTAATTTGACGTTGATTATGAATTTATATTGTGCAGAAAACTAGATTCTTTTTTTTTGCTTAGAGTATTCCTAATAAGGTATATTTGGCAACAGAGTACTGTTTACATAACCTAGTATTCAACGTCTGGCAAATTTGAACTGAATTTAATACCAACTGAATAAATTGAAATCATGACCTGCTCTGAGCTAAAACCATCGTGAATACGGTATAGACAGTTGTATTTTGTCATAGCAACATTTAACTTATTTTCACTTTAGTGCTTTGGGATTTTCAATCACTTTTAATGCCTTGGAAGAAAAGTGACATTTATCTAAAGAGATTGAGGTGCAAAAAATGTATTTAATCGTGATAGCTATTACAAGACGAAGTCCAGGTGTGAAGTCTTCGTGGGTGTTGCGAAAATGCGACTTGCACACCTAGAGAAGACGCCACTGATGGTAAGTATAGCACGTATCTAACAATTGGAGTTGAATGAGGAGCGGTCCGGGGGTTGGGAGTGGCGCGCGGGGGCACGGCGCGTAGGCGGGCCGGGTCGAGACGACGGCGGGCGCCGGTGCTGGCAGTCGCGAGCCGTCTCCAGCGTCAGTCACACGGCTTCCACCCCCGACAGGAGTAGCGATATCGCGCGAAAGTCACCACCGGCGGAGTCGAGCGGCGGCACCTCCGAAGTTGAGGCACCACGTCCACGTCCACCTCGACGAACGCGCTCGTCCAGCGAGCGGAAGTGTCGTAGCAGCGGCAGAAGGAGCGTCGTCGGCGGCAGAGGCAACAAGTGGAAAATCCATAGCGAGCTATTTTGGGAACGCGGATAACCGATGGTTGGGTGCGATGATCACCTGAGGGCGTGAGGTGCATGCGGCGATGTGGGCCGTGCTAGCGGCCGCGATTTGGGTGTGCGCGCTCGCCACCCCGCAGCCGCTGCACCTGGAGCGGGACTCCTTCCGCCGTCCCGACGCGCTGGACTGGAGCAAGCGCGACCAAACCGCCCCCCAGCTGCCCCAGGCCTCGCAGCTCATGCTACGATCGCCCCGTGGCAGCAGACAATACGACGTCCCCCAGATCGGTGAGTACCATCTCCATAGGTTTTCGGCGGCCCCACGTCCCTCTTCCACTGCAGCTGTCTGATATCTCGATTATTGCAAAAATACACACACAAAAATTAACATAAAAGAGTGATTGAGTTTATAAGAGGCATTTTTGATTTTTGGTAAAACGATGTAAGGTACAAAAATTGCTTTATTGGAAACGACAAATGATATTGTTTAAACTTTAATATCAATTCAAGATGACTTAAAAAAAGTGAAACAACTACATACAATCCGACTGCTTACATAATAATAATTACTATTACACTATTTAGTTAACTCCCACCTATTTTGGCACTTAATACGAATCTAAGCCGCAGATTCTTAAAACTGTTGTAAATCAGTGTCTCCTTCGATTTTTCAGTACTTAAGCATTTTTTGGTAACTTTTCGTTATAAACAATTTATTTTAATCGCCCCCTTAACAAACGTCCGACATTGTTACGTCGGAACTCATAGGTGGCCAAAATACTGGACCAGTTCTACCAGATATAGCCAGTTAACAATAACGCGAGAACAATGTGCAGGACATCCGTCCTGTTGAAGATAAATTAAACGTCGATAACGCAGGCGTAAAAAACTGAAATTGGGAAATTAGGAAATTTCTAACATATTTAGAATAAGAAATAGCAAATCATACATTAACTTTTTCAGAAATTTAAAATTCTAAACTGAGGATTCCAGGTTCCCTAATCTATAAAATGCTGCGACGAAACCGTTTCGTTGCTAGAAAAAGTTGACTCATTCGTACATTTAATATTTGAGTGAACATTTATAAATTCTTGTCCGATTCATAACTACAAATTCAAATATTTTACATCATCTCTTCTAATATGCGCTTCAAAATGGGTTTAAAGAAATACATTTAATTTTCATCCAGATTTTTTGGATTTGCGATTTACCGATTCCTAGTTGAAGATATCTTCGGAAAAAAAAATTTTGAATAACTTACCACAACTTCAAAAAACTAGAATGCAGCATCTACTTCACCGTGTGCTTGTTTAATTTTTAAAGCTTTTTAAGCATAAAATATCCGGAAATATTTAATTTAAAGTATGGTAAGACCTTCCATGTACTTATTTAAAATGTCTTCAAGTATTGAAACGGGATACATACATCAAAATGACCAAAAGTTCTAGTTTTTGTTGTGCTTAAAGCTTAAATTTGGCAATTTTGCATTTGCATGTGTTCTGCTCTGCTTTCTAACCTAAATGCATTGGGAAACTATAACCTAAAATCTTGTTTAACCACAACGAAACAAAAATTACACAGCTAAATTGGGGAAACTTCCATGGCCAACCTTCATGCAAAAAAGACGTGAACAGAGTATACATAGCTGTAGCTTTTATACCTTGTCCCATGAGGGTGTGGTGTAGTAGATATAATCAGACTATTTTTAAGAATTACTTCCCGCATTAATGATCTTCTTTAAATAAACAAACAAACAAATAAAGATATTGGGCGCGTTTCAACTCAAATAATAAGATTTAAAAATTAGGTACTGGAGTTATGGCCAAATTAATGGTAACATCAAAATTAAATTTTCGAATACACTGTACCAATGGCTAAATTTTAACAAAATAATTGTTCGTTTTAAATAAAGTATATTTTTTATTCCTCTCACAATCTCGTGTAAAATTAAAAATAGGTTTTTCCTGTACATCTAACTTGGTGCACCTTGATTTTAGTAATTAAGATAAATAGAAAAACAACTAAACTTAATTAAATTAGTTTATTATTGAAAATACATTCAAACTGTTAAAATTAAATGTTAATAGAATTCGAAAACTGACTTCGGCTTGCTCTACAGAGACGCAACACGCTCGGTTTCCTTATTCAATGGAGAGTTTAAGACATTAAATTAGGACTGCAGCCAAACTAAAGCTGAAAACATTTCTTTAAAAAGAAAGACGTTAAAATAGAGTTAGGACATTCTGGGCATTTTTGCTGCTGTTCCCTGTCCGTTTTTAGGTTTGCGTTTTTTACTAGAATAATTAAATTATAATCTCCAATCGTACGCAAAACATTTGAATTTTAGACAGATTTCTAATAATATAAGGTGAAATTTTTCGAATACCCACTTCTTTTCGATTTCATTTCGAGTAACAGACTAAAAAGCTCATACAATACATACACTTACTATAAATGTTTACGTTAAATTGATAACTAGTAGTGGCTGCTTTAATACTAATTTACGAACGGTAAGTGATAAACATGTAGAAATAATTAGCATATTGTTAAACTGCAGTATTTTAGAGCAATTTTATGAAATATAAGTACTGCTGAACAAATGAACTGGACCACCCATAAAAATTGTATTTATTATATATATATATTAAGAATATTTAATTGAACTGTCCTCAAATATTTACTGAAGCTTTAACAAAATCATATTAATGAAATTAAAAAATAATACAATTATATAAAAACTACTCTTGACAAAAATAAGAGGAAGAACAAAAAAGGAAATTAATAGTTTTTTGAGTCTCCTTGGAACGTTTAACAACTTTTGGCAGCAATTTGGGGTACTTTGTATACAATGTGCTATCAACATTTGGGCAAAATTCAAATTTTTCAAATGATAATATTTTATTAATAGACTTAGGTTTATTTAAATCAAATTATGAAAAGATGTGCTTTTTAGACTGACACAATCCTGAAAGATTACCAAAAATGCCATGACTGTCCTTTTGGAAAATATTTTTAAAAATTGCACCAATATATGCAAATGATCCAGTTCATTTGTTGAGCAGTATATAATAGGCGAATAAAGAGCCGGCTTAGGAATAAATCGGTATAAAGTAATGTCTATTCCAAAAGAGCATAAAAGTGAATTAGTACAAGGCTCAAAAGATGGCAATTTTTACAAGTGGATCATATTTTTAAGTGGTTTAAAAACAGTCATAATTTATTAAACTCAATGCTATCCTATAGATCGCTATGAAGTTTATGTCGAGAGTGACGAGAGTTATGAGTAAACGTTAAAAAACAATTCTACAGCCCTCTAGGCTATAAAGGGATTCGATCATATGGTGCATATTGACACATGTCACTGAAGCTTTAACAGGAAAAAATATAATTTTTTACTTATTGAGAATACATGTCGAGCTTGGAAATGCAAATTGTAACATTTTATTTACGTGTGGTGTAGTGAAGAACTTCAAATCGCTCACACTAGTGTGTTGTAAGGCTAGAAATAGCTAGAGATCCTGTATATAGTTTACTAAGAGTTGGGTAAACAGCCTGATTTGATATACATTTTTGATCCAAATTAAACGTTTGACATATGTCGAACAAAGAAGTTATGAAAACCAATTTTGCTATCTTGCTTTTGATGGGCGAGTTTTCAGAGCATTTGAGCAAGAACCGACTATTAGGAATGTACATAAACCTAATTAGAAGTTAGATTTGCATGTGTGAAATCATCGGTCGTAACGTATTACAAAATGTAAAAAAGCACTTTTATCACACATGTCTTGTAAAAAATTATCCAAACTAATCAAAATGTATCACGCTATACTCCGTTCACATCTTTTTGGCATGAAGGTTGGCCATGAAAGTTTCCCCAATTTAGCTGTGTAATATTACTTTCTTGTGTTTAAACGAGGTTTACATTTGAGGTTATGGTTACCAAATGCTTTTAGGTTAGAAAACATGACAAAACACGTTCAAATGCAAAGTTGGCATATTTAAGCAGAATAGAAAATGGAACTTAGTAATTTTTATGCATGTATCCAGTTTCAGTAATTGTGTAATTAGAGACATTTTTAATTAAGTACGTGGAATACTGCAGATTTTAAACATTTCTCCACATGTACTATCAAAGTAAGCAGTCCATCTGGCAACAATATTATGTTCTGTCAAGTGACAGTAAATTTGTTGGAGGTTATGCAAGTTATACAACAAAATAAAAATTACGGTTCTGTTCATGGGCAATTTAAAAGCAACAATCGTTCGTGCCAAAAAGATGTGAACGGAGTATATTTGCCTAACTCTTTGTAAACTATATATACAGTGACTCTAGAAATAGCATCCATTTTGAAAACGCTTTCTATTGGTTTCGCTGTTTTCCGTTTCGACTGTAATTCACGTGCAATTGTTACTTAATTATCGATTTATGGCAACTATTAGATAGCTGCAAAGGAAATCGTGAAGAAAATATCTATTAACACTGGGTATGTTTAATTTTTTAAAGTAATTTTTATAACAAAAACATTTAATGCGCGATTTTTAAATAAATTAAGGTTATTGAAAATAATCTGTTCCTACTTAATATGTTTTTGCAATTTTTACAATAATCGAGGCATCAGTTCTGTTGCATAAAAGCAAGCAAACTGTATATATTCCCACAGCGTCACTTGTCAATAAAACATGTTTAAATCTCCCATAACAAATTGTATCAAAAAGGAATATCGCTGAATCGGACATCAGTTGTATAAATGATGGAATACTGACCCAAATCCCTATGTTCAACCTGCGGTTGAAATCTGCAATTCTCGATCAAGTAACAACCTCTCAAAGGAAAATATAACTAGTAATAAATGCACCTTCTGTGCCAATCGATAACAACTGGCAGCAAACGCACGGTGCGACAATTTTGTAAAAGAATTTGTTGAACATCCGCTGCTATTTACATAGACATTTGTGAAATGGTTTAACCAATGACTTCGCAAATATGTTATTAAAATAATCTGTCTGACGCAGAATTAATTCATCATTTTGATAACTTCTTGTTCATAACAATTAGAACAACTTTTCGTTTCTATAATTATTTAGTTTCCTATATCATAAATATACAGTGCGACTGTAGAGTCTGGAACTATTGAAATAGAACTTTTATCAAATGTTTTTGAAAGAAATCATCGAACACGTCAATTTTTATTTTAAAAAATACATATTTTACTGTCATTGTCACTTTTAGATTGTCTTTTGTTTTGTTGTTATGACGTCAGCGATACTTTTTTTAAATGGAAACTCTAAATTATTATAATTAATTTGGACAGAGCGTGAAATTCTAAGACCAAATACTCTAAAAAAAGTATGATACTGTGTTTTGAAATTTTCGAGAAAATCGTACGGTTACCTACCACTTCCCCTCAATACAAAAATTTCAATTCGTTCTTTTTCACTCAAATATCGCACCATTATTTATTTAATTAAGAGCAGACAACAAAAACAGATAAATCAACTATGAAGAACTGTCAATTTTAGGGCTAACGCATTGCTTCATGGCTACTTGATTTTTATTCGATTTTTGTTTTAATACTTTAAAAGCGATTTTCTAGAAAATTTCAAAATACAGTATCGTACTTTTCTAGCGTATTTGGTCTTAGAATTTCATGCTCTGTCCAAATTCATCATAAAAATTTAGGGTTTCTATTTTAAAAAATTATCGCGAACGTCATAACTCAAAAACAAAAGGCAATCTAAAAGTGATAATTACAGTACAATATGTCTTATTTAAAATTAAAATTGACGTGTTTTAGGATTTCTTTCAAAAACATTTCATAAAAGTTCTATGTAGATAGTTTCAGACTTTACACTCGCACTGTATATTCCACGTGATGTACATCTAACAAGAAATATAGACACAGATTTAGAGAGCTTTGGAAGAAAAAGAAGATAAAAGTGTAATAAGTATGTCATAGGTTCATTACAGGAAAAATTGTGAACTCTAAACTATAGTTTGCAATTTAACGGTGCTTTGTGCTTGTAAATACCACCATAACAGTAAATTGAGATCCCGAAGAGCATAAATAATACGAAACAAGTCAGAGCAGGTTAATACTGTAATGGATATTTTTCCAGTGTTTATTTGGGAAAGAAGCGTCATCTATGCATATCGTATACGTAAAATATAACCTAAAAATTTACATACGTTTGGATATTGTCTATGGAAAAATAAATTTCAGTTTTACTGAAAATTATTTATATAACTTTACTGGAGATATCATTATAAAAAATTCAGAAAAGTATTTCTTGTGATTAAATTTTGATATTATTTTTAAATGCCAATTGCAAAGACAATAAATATATATCTGCCCATAAACTTATTTCAATTTTGCACAGAATAAACTGCAGTGCTCTAACTAAATGTAGTATTGTTAAACTTACCTATTGTTAACCGCATAAATTTACTTTTACGCAGCTATTAATTTGCTTAAAATGTTTGTTTTTCTGCTATAAATTAACGAGTTCCATCCAAATTATCCAATTAATCTTACATACAATCAACACCACACGCAAACTAATATGGAATTTTCATATACACCATTCGTAATTCAAAAGCATATAATTTGTAAATTAAGTTGTACGGTCAAATAACTGTCCTACTACTGTAGTAATAACGCACACAACACCGTTAATTAAATCGAAACAGGTCTCGTTGGTGTCGTAAATTCGGTGGCGTATAAAAATGGAAGAACGAAAATATCAGCTTGCTTTTTGCTACAAATTCAATCATCCCGTGCAATATCTTTAAACTGCTCTTGGGAAGTTTTTAGAAACCTCTTGCGCCTGTTTGTATTCGGAAGTTGAATTGATATCTCTGCATTCATTGTCACTGTCTCATACTACTTGCCCATTCGCGTTATGTTTAACTTACTTTGTAAAAAATTCTCAATTTCCCTGAGGAACTGTAAAGGTATCTACTGCGGTCAGACTTTCTTCAGAAGAAGATTTAGAAACCTTAAGTAATAGCAAGTACAATCTTTTCTACCGCAAAACTTTATAAAATAATTAATTATTACATGCTATGCTCAAATTATATTTATTAGAAAAAAATTACTTTTCGATTTACATATTTTCCATGGCAATTCTAATAATGAGTGCCACTATATTTCGCCCTAATTGAGATAAAAATGTCCTTAACATTAATTGTGGTGATTGATGGTACACTGTTACTGTTACTCATCGCATAAATTAGTTATTTAACAACCGTGTAGCATTATTCCTGGTGCTTGGTTCATTATATATTCTCGAAATTAGTTTTATGGTTGGAACATTAAATGAAATGAGTCGGTTTAACGTAGTTATCATTTTAGGAAGACGGCTTACACAATTTATTTTTTATTGCTGCACTCACCTAGAAGTAATTTTGTACAGTTTATTCCAATTCAGCCCTGAGGAATATTTTTTACAAGGAAAACTTGACATAAAAAGGTATTAGATAAATACCTTGCTTTTATTAGTATATTCTACAAATTATTATATATTGTCATTTGTTTTTGAATGAAAGAGAACATAATTAAAGCACCAACATTGTAACTTCAATACAAAGAAGACAGCTACGTATTACTACCAGGAAGTCTTTCTGTGCCATCACATTGAAACTTTTAACAATCAAAAGTCTTCGTTTCCACATAGTATCGTATTACAATCACTAAAAACTTTTTATGATCAACAAGTCGTGACCACTGAATTGTGCAACCTAACCTTTTTACACAAAAACAGAAATCTAATTATGATTTTGATTTGAATGTGGAATCGACTTTCAAGAAATTTTCCAAAACCGAACCAAACATGCATGAAAGTTTTAATAGAAGCACATACCTCAAAAATGTATTTATTGTATTTTATACTGATTTTAAAATTATATTTTAACTTGGGAAAAATTAAAAGTTCTAACTTTTATTAATTGTGGAATGGGAGAGAACGAGGAGAATTTTAATAAACAGTGAATACATTTAACTCAGACATTTTGAAGATGGTTTAAATATCATAACACATTATTGTTTTTTACGTACTGGTTTCTTTGGCAGTTTGATCAGTTTATCGAGTTATCCTTGATTTATTACAAAAATAGTTTATATTGTTGAGTAGGAATAATTTTTATAAGCACTTACTTATACTGCTTCAATGAAAAACATGTGTAAAGAAATAGATGTACGTGCTTACTCGTTTTCTTCTAAAACAAATCGTGTTATAAATTTCATAATATGTTCACAAGAGGCATTTTTATGATCTATCTGTAAAAAATGTTAACAGCATTAGAAATACGTATTTGATTGTGAAAGATTGATCCTCTAAATTAGTGATTAAAAATCGTATACCTGCAATTGTGTTAAAAAACATCTATTATCTTACATTGCTTATTCTTATTTTTCAAATAAAAACTATAATCTTTACAATTATTATTCAAATATGTAAAATTTTAAATATTTATGCAACTCATTTACACGTTCTTTTCTTGTTTGTAAATAGATTATTTCCTTCAAATTAGTTCGTCATTAGACTAAATAGACATTTTCATTTAATATTAACTTTAGAAGCTTTTTCTATATTTTTAATTCTCCAACTGCAACCGAAATTATATTCACAGACGGCCTACAAGTATAGAAGAACGTCGTTGCTGCATTGGCATTCATTTTTAATGTCAAAGGTTGCACCGCATTTGATATCGGTGCAGCGGCTGTCTTTACTTTCCGATTGCAGTATACTTCGGAAGAACATTTGTAAATATGACGATAAGCCCTCGAGTTTACGGCGGTCTCGGATGCAACATTCTCGGCCTTTACGTCACAAGGAAACTGCTATATCGCCGATTCTGCAGGGACAGCGTTTTATCCCGTAATTTCCATATAAGTGTGGAGCACATTTCGGAGCGTTCTCATCAGCTGTCAGCTGCTTGATGCGAGTGTGGTTGACGCATAACTAATATCATGTTGACATACTTCTTGGATATTGTTTTACATGTTTTAAGCGGCTGGGAGTCTAAAGCTCCTGAGCTCCTAAACAGCAGCCGCCTTTGTAGTAAACAGACTTGTGACAAGAAAATAGCAACTAAAGACGTTGTTGGTTTACTGTTTACACATAACTAATATTCAGTGACATTCTGAAAATGAGGAACTGCTGAAATATGCAGAATGTTGTTCTGATACAGAACGAAACTAAATCTCAACTGCTGTTTTTGGTTGATATTATGTCGGTTTCTTATATCTCCATATTTATATATGTAGGTATTGATCTTATGTTAGTCCCTAACTACCTTGTGTTTTATATTTTTCCTCAGACATATTTTTGATCATCTTACTGTTTGCCTGTAGCAATCAACAATCACTCTACAATAGATTAACTGCGTATTAAATACTTTTATTTGTTCCTCACTTGTAAACATCAATTTATCAAGTCACTGTACTCACCTTGAAAATGTTTCTTAACTGGCTAGCCAGTAAATTGTTTACTGGCTAGCCAGTTATATTTTACAAGCGTGCTCATAGATAAATGATAGCGTGCAAAGCCAGAGTTGTCTTCCTTAGTATGTGTCATATTGATTAATTTAGTTGCTTGTCAGTTTGACATTTTGAATAAATGGTGAATTTCTAGTTATTTACAAGTGAGGAACAAATAAAACATTCAACAATACACGCCAGGTAACCATATTTACTGGCTCAAGGATATGACAGGCTCGCCTAACGGCTCGCCAGTCATCCAATCCTATCGCCAGTAAAACCTGTTTTACCTGGCTTGTAATGTTAAATACTATTAACAAACGATATAATATTAATAATCAGCGTCATAATTTAAAAACTCTTATACAAACATTATGTAGATAATTCTACTTTGCATAGTTATGAAAAACACCACATCTGTTTAATGTTGAACATGCTGTATATGTTTGTTGATATTCTCGAGATAAAAACAAACACACGCTTTTATTAATGGCTTTCTGACAGTCATGCATATTATGGGCTAGTAAAATATTCTGTAGTAGGTTCTCCAATTCCAATCAACGCCTTTTATCTCTTCATCGAGTACCGATATAAATAATTTATAGGAAACACAAGATAAACTTACAATTTATGCCTGATTTAGGTCTATCGGGTGTTATTATCTTGTCGAAATTAAAGTACCTCTGTATATATTTACCACAAGCGAAGTGCGTGCTTCCGCTGTTCCTAATTTTTCACAATAGGTATGCAAAGGACAATCTTTATACTCCTTCTACCTGTTAAAATCAATACCCACTATTACCCTCCGATACTTTTTTCTTTATATTTTTACTTATCCTGCAAATACCTAGCAAATAGGCAGTGAAGTCTGTGTTTGTTATGTTATTGTAATTGCACTGCCAAATATGAATAGAGTATATTTTTCATGAAAATATTATACAGAGTAAATAAAAAGTGAAGTATGATGATTTTACACCTCCAAATATTAATTATTTGATATAGAGTTAATGGAACTATTTGACAATCCGTCTTTTTGATGCTGATACTTTTACATACCAATAAAGAAAATACAAGTTAGTAATTAATCCTAGTCACGATCAGTAAAGTTGGGCGCGCCACACTCATCGACTAAGACTACCTATTAAAAAAAATATCGATGACCTCATAGGCCTAGATCCTAACCTATAAAGTACTATTTAAGGCTGAATATTATCTAGCACTCTGTGTATTTAGTTTTCCGTTTGAGTTACACTGATGGTAACAATAATCTATTTTTTTCCATTTAATATAAAAATACAATTAAATTGTATCATGTATTGGCTTGTTAAAATTGCTATCAGAGTTATCTCATTCATGGATAAAATGATAATTCATTTTTCACCCGGACTTTATTACAGCTGTGAAAGCAATCCCAATATATCCGAAAATGTTTTCAACAAAAAAGTGAAATACATTGGGGTTTTGGACTTCAATCGCTTTAATTATTTCGCAGATTTCGATGCGTTGGTTTGGAAATATTTGTATGGGAAATAATTCGTTTTCGAGCCCTATATAGGAGCATACATTTTGCCTTGTTATTAAGCTAATTCTGAATTATTCAGCTACTGCTTAAATTTCGTGTTAAGTAAATGATCTATTTGAAGTTAACGGGTTTTGCATAAATATCCATTCTGTATAAGCTGCATAATTTCCAAGCTCTGCAGTTGTTTCTATAGTTAATATGACAATAATAAAACTTTTTGCTCTCTGAAACAAACGGTTCACTGTACGCGTCATTTGGAGGTACTAAAGTGTCACTTTTACACCCTGAGGGATTAAATATTTACAAAAGTCTCAATGGATTAAATTATTTATTATTAGATCAATAGTAACTAATAAATTGGAAGTTATCAAGTATGTTTTATCACCATCAGATACTATTTTAGTTTTGAAGTTTGAAACGTTTAAATTATCACGTTGACAGCACATTACAAAATCAGATTAATTTGGAATCTACGAGCCGGGAGAGCAAGGTACAGTCGTGTACATTAATGGGTTGTACAGCATTTTTTTGTGCTTTGTGAATATGACTTAATGTCACAAAGTTCAAAAAAATGTTGTGCATACAAATATTCCGAAAGTATACATCTAGGTCTACCTAGTTAATGATACAGTGTGAGCATTTGTTGAGTAAAAACACAACCACCACTACTTAGAAATATCTCTGTATTCCACACCTTTGAACACGACTGTATCACGGGGGTTAAAAGTAGTATTGAAATAATACTGAAATCAGTACTTACGTAACTGCAAATTTTGAACAATTGAAATAACTGGCCTTCGCAACTGCTTTCATAATCGACTATAATTCATGAACAAAACAGAAAGGTTACACCATTTTCGGAAATGGGGTGTATTATAAATGAATCTATTTATGTACATCCTTATTTAGGACACTAAAAGTTCAGTTTTGATTACGTAGAATATATTTGTATTACAATTCATTTCAAATATTAAATCCAGTACAGTTACTTAATGAGACATAGTATTATAACCAAATTATATAAATAAGGTAACTGTAATTTAAAATAAAGTATTAAGGTAAGTTTGGTTCTTAGATTAATCAACATTTAGTATCTCTTCGTGCTTGTACTTGAAATCGATTGTAAAAAATGTGAGGACCCTTGGAATATTGCTGAAGCAATTTGTTAAAGTAATGCCCGGATGGAAATTATTTTATCCTCACATTTATGAAGGTAATTTTGGGTTATTGCTTTAATGTAGGTTTGGGGTATATTTGAATCTTTAAAGGTCAAACGTATATTTAATAATCGAATTGAAATTGAAAGTCTAAGCGAAGTTTGTATATAGGGTGTATTTTAATGCAGTGGTTAAGATTTTGATTAGAATAAGTTATTAATAGTTTATACTTTTATTCAGGGTGATTCATAATTAGTGAATCAAACGGAAATGGTAGATTTCTTGTACCAAAAAAAAAGACAAAAAGTCTATATGAACATATGTATGTACTTAACTTAGATACAGGCTGTTGCTTGCTGCAAAAGCGAAGTAATTGTTTCCAATTATTAATAATAACAAAGCATAATAATAAATGTTAAATTGCCATTATTATTATTATTTTAATATCAGTTACAGTAAATGCTCAAATTGTTGTCCTTGAGCGCGAATACAGGCAGTACAGCTACGTATCAGTGAATCATAAACTCAAGAAATTAAATTTTGGTTTTGAATTTCGTGCACCGCATTAGTTATAATTCTTGTGTATTGATGGTCACGCTGTACACCATTTGTTTCAAATCGCCACAGAGATAAAAATCCAAGGGATTTAAGTTTGGGGACCTAGGTGGCCATGGTATGTGGCCCAACGACCGATCCATCTACCAAGGTAGCTCCTATTGAGCCAAGAAGTTACCTGTTTGCCGTTGTAAGGTGGCGCACCGTCCTGTTGCAAAGCGCAAACACATTTCATGACAGAATTGAATAGGTTCGTCATCCAAAAGGTTGTAAAGGCGGTTTTTAAGAAGATATGCGTACACATTTGTATTCAAATGATCATGTACAACTTCAACGTCCAGGAAGGGATTATTGCAAATTCTGGCCCAAATGTTTATTAAAAAACGTTGTTGAAATCGTGCTTCTTTAGCCTGAGGCGAATTTTCCAGTGACCACACATGATCATAATGTTATTGTTGATTCCATCTCCAGAAAATTGCACCTCATTGGTCCATACAACGGTCCACAAAGTTGGGATTTTCTGTCGTTTTATAGTCCAGAGAAATTAGACAAAATAAAAGCAAAATTTCGGAAAAAATCCGGAAAGCTGGATTTTGGTATGAGCCTTGATATTGTGGTTCTAAACAAAATGTCAAAAGTCCCCATCGATCCGAGTGCCGCTAAAAATTTTACGCGGTGTCAAAGGTCACCAAAAACGGTGTTTCGTGAATATCTCGTTAACGGTCACTTTTAGCGAAAAAATATTAATTATAAAATTTGTAGTTTACGAAATTTCTTGCAAAAAGATATTATTACTTTTATTCGCAAAAGTAACCGTTTTGGGTATAATTCGATTTACAGAGTACACGGTGCGGTTTTTTTATGTGGTGTCCCCAGTAGGCCTAATCAAGTTTATTTTTGTTTAAAAAGTATTTATTTAAAAACAAATTATTAAGAACTTGTTCACTAATCAATTTTGGATTCAAAACAGGCGCTATTAATCTCAATAATTAATATTCATCTTCTGACTTTATTTCAATCTGTATGCTTTCCTCTTCATCAGCTTCTTCTTCTTGTTGTTTTCCTTCTGCTGTCTTCTGTATTTCCATATATTCAGTCAGAAAACGCGATGGACCTACATCTTCAGTGGAGTCGCAACTGTCGACGTCATTTATATCGGGTGTTACATTTAAGCAAGACTGATCTTGGCAATTACCACAAACTGGTGAACAATATATACCAACTTTTCTGCAGCCGCAGTTTAAGCTGCAGCCTTTGGTGCAATTAGAAAAAAATAGTATTCAGCAGAATGACTGGAGCAGATGGAAGCAGAGTTTGAATTGGCTCCAAAATGTTATTCCTTAACGTCCATCCCCAGTCTTCAGGAGTAAGCTCGTTACCTAGCCATATTTGAACCTGCTGTTGGCCGAAGAATAGATAATTGAACTGGTTTTTTGAGCTGTGTAGATTTTAGAAAGTTAAATATTTGTGAGTATCAATAGATACTTCTTTTACTGGGGCCTCATACCTAGCCGGGAGAAAACCAATTCCATTGTTGAAAATCACGTCTGGAGAACATTCTATCTTGTAACGAGCTTACTCCTGAAGACTGGGGATGGACAGACGTTAAGGGATAACATTTTGGAGCCAATTAAAACTCTGCTTCCACCTGCTCCAGTCATTCTGCTGAATACTATTGTTTTGTAATTGCACCAAGAGCGGTAGCTTAAACTGCTGCTGTAGAAAAGTTGGTTTATATTGTTCACCAGTCTGTGGTAATTGCCAAGGTCAGTCTTGCTTAAATGTAACACCCGATATAAAAGACTTCGCTAATTGCGACTCCACTGAAGATGTAGGTCCATCGCGTTTCCTGACTGAATCTATGGAAATGCAGAAGACAGCAGAAGAAGAACAACAAGAAGAAGGTGATGCTGAAGAGGAAACTATACAGATTGAAATATAGTCTGAAGATGAATATTAATTATTGAGATTAATAACTCCTGTTTTGAATCCAAAATTGATTAGTGAACAAGTTCATAATTTTTTTTAAATAAACATTTTTCAAACAAAAATAAACGTAGATTAGGCTTACTAGGGACACCACATAAAAAAACGCACCTTGTACTCTACCTCGAAGGTGGTGTGGAAAAGAGTGCACGTTTCATGAGAAACATAAAGGTTTTAACTCTGTAAATCGAATTATCTCCAAAACGGTTATTTTAGGAATAAAAGTCATAATATCTTTTTTGCAAGAAATTTCATAATATACAAATTTTATAATTAATATGTTTTCTGTAAAAGTGACCGTTAACGAGAAATTCACGAAACACCGTTTTTGGTGACCTTTGACATCGCGTAAAATTTTTAGCGGCACTCGGATCGATGGGGACTTTTGACATTTTGTTTAGAACCACAATATCAAGGTTCATACCAAACTCGAGCTTTCCGGAAAAATTTCCGAAGGATAATGCCTAATTTCTCTTGACTATTATGTACTAATCAGCGGCAAACTCTCAAACGTCGATCAGCATCTCCAGGCTAAAGAGCTTGTACACGTTGTAAATGGTATGGGTGCAGTTCGTCTCGGTGAATTGTCCGCCAGACCATAGATTGTGAGAAACCTAGTTGTGTAGCGATTCGCCGTGTACTTGTAGAAGGATCATCAAGAACGGCGTTTATAACATTTTCTTAGTCTTGAACAACATGCAGTTGTTGAACTCCACGCAAATTACTCTTTTAATCGTCGAAATGTTCTTGTAAAGACTCCATATACTGGGTGCCTTTGATTTGGATATCTTTGGCGGTATTCCCTAGCTGCACCACGTGCTGTGACTTTAACGCATAAATAAACACCATGTCAGCATATTGCTCTGAAGTAAAGCCCTCCATCAAGTAATTAACGTAGGTAAGGTTTAACGATCAAAACAAATTATTAGAACATTTACCAACACAAATGACATACTACTAATGAATATTTGTCAGATTTAACGCACATATTGTTTTGGTAAACTCATGGCTACACTTGATATGACTTGTTATTATTAATAATTGGAAACAATTATTTCGTTTTTTCAAAACGCAACAGCATGTATCTAGGTAACAGTTTGGTTAAGTACATATGTGCATATAGCCTTTTTGTCTTCTCTTGGCATGAGGAATCCACCATTTCAGTTTGATTCACTAATTATGAATCGCCCTGTATATTAATCCAACGAAATAATATCATTCGTAACATTTTAGCCACGTATATTCTTCAATAGTTATGTGACAATGCAGAAATAGAATTTTTATTTTTTAAATTAAAAAAACGTAGAACTTTTGTAGATGGGGGCTAACCGAGGCAATCGTTGAAGAATAAGTTTTCCAATACGTTTGGTACCAATTCACGTGTTAATATGCAAAGTAAAATTTGGTAGTTCAAAAAGATTAGCAAATTCACGGCTTCATTCGTAAGATGACGTTAGTTATAAAATCATAAATTATGGTGCTTTAGCAGAGTACTGCGGAGAATGATTTTTACTGAATTTAACTGCAACCAACGAGGAAATGTTCTGTGATTTGCTCCCAGCAGTCCTAGCTGAAGTTTTTATCAATGTCGAGAAATAAGTTTATAATGGAATTGAGTTTGAAATCTTCATTATTTTCATTGTTTGTCTTTCTCAGGCCGTATTTGCAAAGCTCAAGCAAATGCTAATTAACATAACTGCTTTTAATCCAATGAAATTTAACTAGAAATTATAAAATAACGTCCGGAATTCATTCGAAGCCAATTTAATCACAATAATAATTTTCCCGGAAGCCCTCAGCAACTTCCCTCGTTCGTACCTCTTTATTCTCTTTTATCGGGAAAAGTTATAATTATCAATTTCTTCGTTTATCTTAACTTTTGCCAACTTTACTAGAATGTAATGGCGTCTTGTTTTTTACCGCCCTTTCGCTAGTTACTAATTATCTATATCAAAGCATCTCATCCAAAGATTGGGATTATTAAAACACTTTCCGAACAACCAAGTTTCGTAACCGGAAAAGTTGTTTATTGGGATTTTCCTTGGAGATTCTCTAAGCAATTAGTTATTGCTATTCTGCTTTTAATTTTAATCCTGAGCTTTGGTTTAACGATCCATTTTCTCAGAAAAATATAGTATGATCAAAAATTATTTTCATCTAGTATGGCTATGGAATAGTTCCTAATTTATGAATGCAAGTATAACTCACTTAAAAAGCAAATGCCAAGTTTGACATTTAAGTATAAATGTAGTTGCATTCATAAATTAGGAAGTATTCCATGGCCATACTAGATGAAAATAATTTTTGATCATACTCTATATATCTATTGTAACGCGGCATTTTGTTCTATTTCCGTCATTTGTTGGTGATTCGTCATTTCCGAATTTTATCGCCAAAAATTCCTTGGTGTTATTCGATAAGGGCGTTTAAGAAGAAACTATTACGATCGATTTCTGCGAAATAAAAACGTCTGATGACGACAAAGTCTTTAAATTGGATGCGCAAACGTTGCTGCATGGGTTTCTCCCCCTGTTTTTTACATCGCTTAAATGCGTCTTGTTTCGAAAGTTGAGAGTTTTCCACGGAAATTCCTCTTACACGATATTTGCACGAGACGAAAGTCGTTTCAGTCTGGTTATATTCTATTACTTATTTAAATGAGCTCTGGTCGAACTTAGATAAGAATACGGGAACTTCGGACTTTCGTGATCGTCAACGACAGAAATAATTAAATAACGCAAGAGTTGCCGTGACTTCATATTTCCCCTCCTGCAATTAATTTTTAAACACTTGGGATAAGGATAAATAATTACTTCCGTAGAATTTTTACTAATTGAGCAATCAGAAGAAACTGTTTTTAAGTTGTCGGTACACCGATGCAAGGACTAAATATTATTGATAAAGGCCTCCAATTTTGTGCTCCCACACATGAAAATTACATAAAGCTAATTGCTGTCCACACCACTCGTTGGAGTATTTATCACATTAAACCGAATTTACCCTTTTGTATCATCAGCAAACATTTTAGAAGGTCCCACCGTAATTTAAATTGTTCGCTTTAATGATTATTGGATATGGGGGCACTAAAGTTAATTAGCTTCCGAATTTGAGTGTTCCGAACGACTAGCATTGCATTACATTTTTGGATACATGGTATACATATCTCTAAAAGCTAATTATGAAGCTAAAACCAGAAGATACAATATTTTGGAATTAAATGCTAACATAAGTGTTGGGTAAATTTGCATTATATTTTTTTAAGAATTTTTTTAATGTATTAATTTCTATTATTGCGTTTCAAATCTTTACAATAGTACGAAATCCAATTAGATCTGTACAACTTAATAGCAACCAAAATTGAGGGGTATTTTTGCTATTCTATCTCTTAAAAGAGAGCATTGCTATAATCGAATTGGTACGATAATTCAAAACTCTTTAAATTTTAATTCTTCTAAAATTTTAAATAATTCTAAAAATATGAGAGATACATAAATATTGTGTGGATGAAAGTTATAGATACGAAGGTGGTGCATATTACTAAAATAGTTTTGATTATACAGGGTGGCTCAAGAAAGTGTGGCAAATCAAACTTACTTTTAAAATAGAATGCCCTATATTTTGGGTAACTTAATAGTGTTGCATTAAAATACTAAATCATTTTGATATAGTTATAGTTATATGGGTTGTCAATTGTTTTGGAGCTTTTAATGATTTTATGCAAATAAATGCTAAACTTCCTGCGGCTGCTGTGAGCAACAGCAAACAATTGAATGAAGGAGAACGTTACCAACAAATTAGGTTTTTTAATCATTTAGATTTATTTTAAATGGAAAGCCCTATATGTTTGTAAATGTTTGAAAAACCTTTTTAAAGAGCTTCCTTTTGATAAGTTACTTCATAACTGTAAATTCAATTGTTTTTGAGATATGCGTGGTTGAAAAGACAATGTAATCGCTTTAAAATGCTTTATTTCAAGGGATAACAAAAAAACGCCGTTAAAATAATGATGATAGGCAAAGTTTAGTTAACTGGAGCAATCCAATGGCGTATTTTCTTAAATATAAAATATTTAAATAAAGATAAACTGCGCACGTGCATTTTTTCCGAGAGAATATTTTGTTAGCGTACAATCTTCGAAGAAAATTATTAGTAATATTTTGTTTCACAAATCTTTAGAAACAATAAAACATTTATTATTTAAAGAGGCCATATCTCATCAGGCATTTTCGGAAAACTGTTTATAATGTTTTTTTCATATTTTGTTTCCGAGTAAGAAAACATTCATCATAAGAAATAGTTTTCTTTTTAGTAAAATGGGGAGAAGTTTGCGTTCGCACAGATATCTCAGACAGAGTGCTTAACGGAAAAAATCTGGTGTGATGCACTCACACAACTTCCTTTTACAGTGATCTTATAATTAGTCAAAAATTTCATTTTTAATTTTTAACCATTTGTTAAAAATTTTCAAAAATTACAAATTCTACAAAAACGGTACAAAATCGAGTGTTAGTTGAAGAGACAAATTTTCTCTAGAATTTTAAGGTGAATTCAAAAATGTAATAATATACCGGGTGTTTTATTTAAAATAGGAGTTAATAAAAAAAATAGAAAAAAAAACAAAAGAAACCCACTTTAGAAGTATTCAACTGGAAAATCACCTATCTCACATCAATACACATTAAAAATGTAAGAAAAATGTAAAATTTAAAAAAAATCGTTAGAGCCGTTTTTAAAAAATCGATAAAAACTGAAAAATCACAAGAGTAAACACCTACTTCCGGTTATGCGATTTTTTTCAAAAGCTTGCTGTCTCATCTACATAGTACACAAAACTTATATATGAAGTTTCAATGCCATACCTCTTTTCGTTTTTGAGATATTCTGTTCACAGACACACACACAGACAGACACACAGACACACAGACAGACAGACAGACAGACCAATGAAAAAAAATATGTTTTTTGGGATCAGGGGACTCTAAAACGTGAAGATCTGTTGAAAACTCAATTTCGAATTTTTGGGGTGAATCCAATACTTCCTTTATAGTAGTAAAAGGAAGTAAAAATGATAAAATCGTGTTTTTTCCAAAATTTATTGATGAATTTAAAACGATCTTCCTTAAAAAAAATGTTGTGTATGTAATTTATTATTAAGAATCCACGACACTCAAATTTGCCTGATCGATTGCATTTGATTAGACATTTTAGTGTTCAAACGAGTGTTCAAATATTATACAAATATAAAAAACAGCAATTTTTTTTTATTGCTGAAGAAGTAGCAGCATTTAGTATAAAGAAATCTGGTGTGGTACACGCACACAACGGTGATCTTATAATTAGCCAAAAATGTTATTTTTAGTTTTTAATCATTTGTCAAACAATTTCAAAAATTACAAATTCTACAGAAACCGTACAAAATAGAGCGTTAGCTCAAGAGCCAAATTTTCTCTAAATCTTTAAGCAGAATTTAAAAATGTAATAACATACCGGGTGTTGTATTTAAAGTAGGAGTTAATAAAAAAAGAAAAGAAACAAAACCCATTTTAGAGACATTCAACTGGAAAATTACCTATCTCACATCAATACACATTAAAAGTGTAATAAAATGTAAAGTTTAAAAAACACGAAAAAAAACTGAAAAATCACAAGAGTAAACACCATACTTCCGGTTATGCGATTTTCTTCAAAAGCTTGCTGTCACATCTAGATAGTACACAAAACTTATATATGAAGTTTCAACGTCATACCTCTTTTCATTTTTGCGATATTCTGTTCACACACACACACCCACACACACACATACAGACTGACAGACAGACCAATAAACAAAAACATGTTTTTTGGGTTCAGGGGACTAAAAGTGAAAATCTGTTGAAAACTCAATTTCGAATACTTCCTTTATTGTAAAAGGAAGTAAAAATGCGGAAAAGAGGACACCTTGTATAATATAATAATTATTTTAGGTTACGCGGTTTTGCAAATCTGAAAACGATAGAAAAGCATCCAAGAGTTTGAAGTCGCCATCATCGCTTTAGTTAAATGTTTAGGATGGATTGTTAAATGATCAACTGGTGTGTGTTCTTCTGTTCCCTCATTTTATTTCATTTCTTCAAACAGTGAAAACGCTGAAAAATTATTCACAGCAAAAAAATCTCCCGGAATTCCAAGATCAAGTACCTCAAAATGTGCGCTAAAAACGCCAATAGTTGATTTTAATGAGTTGCATCACTGTGTATTTCAGGAATAACACCAGAGACTGTATGAAACTCTGTTCGAGCACTACCACGATATCCAGTAGAGAACGGCAGCCATTTTAAAAAATGTAATTATTTTTCAAAATTATAGTTTGCACTTTCTTTTGTTCTAACAATTTATCGTGGATTAATTTTAACTATCTGACTATACATTTAAAACCGAAATCGAATGCAGTTCTATAATTTTTTGATTTTCAAAACCACAATAACTCGTTAAGTAGGCATTAGTCTATCGCAAAATCGTAAGGCAACTTTTACTTCAGTTTTGATTTATAATAACATCCTACGGTCCCCGTGCGCGATTTCAAAATAGCCTGTATAACATGAAATCTTGTACTATAACGAACTGCTTAAATAATTTCGAATTATATTTTAAAATAATAATGGCGCACAGTCTGGATTCACAGTTTGCTGATAATCCTAATAACAATTGGATTTGAACAATACGAATACCAATTGAAAGGATAGAAGAGAATTAATCATGCAAATCATAAAAACTTTGTGTAATAAGTTTTGGTAGTTTGTATGCAACAATAGCTGGATTCAAAACTTCGATTTTGAAATCCGGGATTCGTATCGCCTAATAAAAATGATAAATAGGTATTTTATTGACTGGAAGGAAAACTCAATGTCACTAAATGTCAGATAAGATATATTACCCCCCAGTGACAGCTATGTCACAAATGACTGTACTTCAGGGTAGTCTTTATTACAAACTAGATTTGAGACATCTTTAGGGTTACATAATTATAGTAGTCATTCGTAAAAAGCAGTAGTTTTAATTTTAATGTTCAATAAAGTATAATAGTACTTCTTAGTAATATCCATCGTTATGACGTTTTGACATATACAACACTAACTATACGAAAACAGAAACAAAATGATGCTTTATTTACTAGCAACATGATATTGTACATTTTCGTCATAGAAACAAAATATGAAAAGCTACTCATAACTCCCAAGGGACTTGTCAAATTATTTCGCCCTCAAACTGATGGTAACAATGCAACTACATATAACGTCTTAGCAATGATACAATGAGGCAATCCTGTATGTCACTTACATATTCTAATTTTAAATGTCATTATGACATTTTGAAGTTTCATACTATTTTTACGAATATTCTAGTAGATAAAATATTGTATGCACCACGGGAGATATTCATGTTCTTTACCTTCGGTTGACTTACAGACATGTCATATCTCCCTTAATGCATAAATATCTATTTTTACATATTAACGGCCGGTCTTATAAAGGCCACGTATCTAACGTTAACTTTAATTTGCTGTTAAAATAAACAACAGCGCATCAAAACGTTAGTGCTTATGACATTTTATTCATTAGTAAACAAATTTGTATGTGCTTTTGTTTATTTTAACAGGGAATTAAAGTTAACGTCAGATTAGTGGCCTTTATAAGATGATTTAGTAGTAAATACTTCATAGTAAATAGGGTGCCTTGATGTCAGTTTGACGTATTTGTCTTTTACCAGGGTACAGACAGATCGTTGTCCCCTCTCAGCTCTCACTCTAAAGTACTTTAGAGTGAGAGAGGACAACGATCTGTTCGTACGACAAATAAGTCAAATTGACATCAAGGCACCCTATAAATGACATCCTCGCTTTTATGTAGCAAATTAAGGCAGCTTAGAAAAGCAACATACATTCACTGATCTCCAATGCTATTTCGAATTTAATAAATCCATTTGGAAACGGAGTTTCTCCTCTATTCATTTATCTTATTTTATCCGTTCTTGGCAGTTCCTCTATCCTTATTCTACACCGCGCTTTCTATTCTTCTCGTATCTGTCTTATTTTTCCCATAAATGTGTAGTATTTTTCTTTTCAGCATCTTTCTTTAGGCGCACTTAACTCATTCGAATTATTTATAGGAAATGAATTCTTTTGGTAATAGTTGATGGAATTTTTCATCTGAACAAAAATGCCCTTTCTCAAATGTCTGAAATTTATTCGTCCGTGGAGCGCCGAAGTTTCTGACTTCTACAAATCTGCAATTATTATGGAAATGAATGCCCTGTTGGCGAACTCGGATTATGTTATGTTGGTCAGAAAGCCGTTCTGAGTTTCGCTTTATAAACGCAGACATACAAAGCGGGTTTGGTGCTTCACGAATCTTTGCATTTATATTTCGATAATAATCGTAACCGGTAGTCTAAAATCGCTTATAAAAGCATCTTAAGGCGCTGAAAACGCGGATGGAAGAATCCGGAGTTAAATTTGATAAAGAAATGAAGTGGAGTAAATGCGGAATGAGGCCCAATATAAGCAAATAAGCGTAAAAGTGTGTAGTTAAACTCTCCGAAAAAAAGCCCGAAGCGTCGTCGATAAAGTAATTCCGTTTGAAATCACGCAATTCCCTTTCCTTGGTTTCGTAAAACGAGGAAGAAAATCCGCAGTTGCCGTTAAACTCAACAATCGGACAGGGTCGTCACCTGCAGCAACCTCTTACCACAACGCTACCTAGGAATTTTCATAGAGCTTCTCCATATATTTATCTACAAAGGCAACAAGCTGTTCGATGTTTAGCATCCCGGGATTTTAATTAAATTTCGCATAGTGACACCGTTTGATGAGGTTTTCCTCCTCTTCCGGTGCGGTGTGTGTCTTCCTGCGTTGTTACGAACCGTCGACGAACGCTTTAATTACCTCTCATTAGGCTTTGATAACAGGCGCGATTCAATCGTGATTATCTAATCAAGAAAATTAGACCCGTTAAAATTGCTGTGATATGAGTACAGCCAGAGTTAATAGTAGGTACCTTGGAGTTAACAGAATTTAGCTAACTAAGGCATACGAGCGGTATTGATTCTTATAAATATTTATAGTAAATTCGTGAGCCGCAACCCAATATTGTTCTAAGCGAATATCTAACAAAATTGTAAAATATACAGTTCATCTAAGTGTGTTTACCGCATATAATGACATGGTGTGAAATGAAACACAAAATATAAAATAAACGGATTAATATTTTGATATTTTTATTTATTGAAAGCCTACTTTCTTGTCTCGTTACATATCCTATCTCCTTACACACACACGCGCACAGTTATTGCGAGTTAAGGTATAAGATAAGGTAAAAGCATCCCCAAAAATCTTTACAAACATGATCTCGGAAATACTGGACCGAAAAGACACACTTCTTGGAAATAAGAGTAATTCAATCAATAATACAATTGATATATAGATTATGGTTGTAAGAATTGATAAAAAAAATAAAGTTCATCTCACACAGATGTTCAAAACATCGAAATTTAGAAAGATCAAGTTTTCGATAATAGAGAAACGAACTGAGAAAATTGATAACATTTTAAAAATTGTTGTCTTCTTACAATACATACGAGTATAGAGTGAATAACTTGATCTATATGTCGGTTTAAAACTATTCTGAAGGAGACTCCTCTGTTGTATTCTTTAAAATTAGTTGGAACTGAAATTGAAATTAATTAATAGAAGATGCAAGTTAGATAAAAATTAATTACAAACTGAACACAATTTTATGTACTATGAAATAACTGTTACTTATTAAAATATTGAAACGTTACTACTATAGTTAAATAATAAATGCCCTGCTCACTTTGCGTTTCAGCTTATGTTGCTGAATATTGTACATCCTCCCGGCCCGCAGTAATTTCCAATGGAAATAAAAACTGAATCGTCTTATTGCTTGTAATGATAATAATAATATTATTATTTAATGATCCATTACAGTTACAGTACAGCATAGGACATGTCAAAGGTATGGCAATAAGCAAAAACAAAGGTCATTTAGAGTAGTACTGGAAAAACTATTAATAATCAAAATCATTTACTCTATACAGTATACATTTGGTCATTTGAATTGTGTTAAGGGTAGTAAATCTAATTTGCTGAGGGAGGTAGTTGAACAGTCGAAGGCCATCCACTTTCCTACTGGTCTTCAATAATCTGTGGGCTGGTATCACCAGGTCATCTTTCCTTCTTGTGTTGTAAGTGTGATAGTCACAATTTTCTGGTAGATCCGTGAGCTTGGTTTTAGTGTTACACAAAAGCTGATACACGACAATGGAGTATAGGGTCATTATACTATATTCCTTAAATATGGGTTTACAGGAAACGACACTGGAGTTAATATTGGCTATGGTTCTTACCGCTTGTTTTTCTATAACAAAGATCTTTTGAAGATCTGATTGTGTTGCAGTGCACTACGATATTGTACCGTATAGTAACAAGCTGTGGAACAGTGCATAGTAGCTTGATAACGCCGCTGTTTCATTAACACTTTTTCTAATTCTTCGTATAAATAATTGAGGTTCAAGAAATATTCCTAGGTATTTTATGGGTTTGTTATTAGCGTCCTGGGGATGTCTCCAAACCACATTTCAGCTTGTTTCATAATTAATTCTTTAGTTCCCACTCGGTTGTTAGGTAAGGTTCTGGCAATGAAAACTGTGTCGTCAGCAAATTTGATAGTAGTGGCATGTATGTTGTCTGGAAGGTTATTTACACTTAATAGAAAAAAATAGGGGTCCAAGTATGGAACCTTGAGGTACTCCTCTATTCACTGCTTCAGATTCACTAAGCTGATTGTTATGGAAAACCCTTTGGTGGCGATCTCTGAGATAGGAACTGAGAAGTTGGTGAGAAATTCCTCTAAATCTATAGTTGTAGATTTTTGTCAGTAGTACTTCATGAGAGATGCAATAAAAGGGTCTTACTGAGGTCTACAGAAATTCATACGCTGGCGTACCTGTTTTCTTGCGCATCTTGTACATGTTTAACTATTTCTTCTACTGCATCTGTTGTAGCACAATTTTTCCTAAATCCGAATTGTAAGGAATTTAGCAAATGTTCTTGTTCTATAAATTTTATAAACTTATTATAGATTGTTTTCTCAAAGACGTTGGATATTATTGGCAGAATGGCTATAGGCCGGTAGTTTGTTTTCAATTGAGGATCACCTTTTTTGAAGATTGGAATGATTTTGGCTTCCTTCAGTTTGTCAGGAAGAAATCCCTTGCTGAGGAGCAAGTTGATGATGTTGGCCAAATGCTTAGCCAGCACATTTTAACATTCATACCATATATGTCCTCACTCGAAGTGCTTCTCAAATTGGTGATTATATATAGAATTTCTATCTCCGTAACTGGTGTTAAGTATAATGTTTTGCTGGTCGTTCTAGAGTTTTTGAACTGATGAAACTTTTTCTCTGGCTTACCGTTTCCCTTTAATATTTCTTCACTAACATTAGCAATAAACTCATTGAAATCGCAAGCGCTGATCACATCAACACCGGAAATTGGTTTGGGTTTCCTATTTGTTATGGCGTTGACAATTTGCAACAAATTTTTTTCCTTATCCTCTGAATAAACTATTTTATTATTGTAGAATTCTTGTTTAGCTGATTTAACAACTGTTCTATACGTTTTTTTAGGTCTACGTAATTATGGTTTATTCTCGCATCGCCTGTGAGCCGAGCCATATCATGCAATACTTCAACCTCTAGCTTCATCTGGTTTATTCCAGGTGTCAGCCAGGGAATTTCTGGTCTCTTCACTTTTTGAGCATACTTTTTGTAGGGATAACAATAGTCATAATAGTGTTTTAGTATAACATGAAAATTTTCATATTTCAAGTCAACTGTGTCAGCTTTATATACAAGGTCGCAGGTCCTCAGTTTTCCATCTCGCCCTTGAAAATCTTGATGAATTCTTACAAACTTCCATAAAAGCCGAGAGATATTCTGGTCATGCAAAACGGCTACATCTTCAACTTTAAAATATTTAAACTTTACTGGACATTGGTAATGAAACAATCGCAATTGTTGCAGATAGTCACATGATCATTTTTTCCAAAATCTTCTCATTGAGTCATTACGATTCTTCCATTTTTTTGTAATATAGATTTTTCTAATATCTCCATGATTACTGGCCACACAGAAGCCATATTCGTTAGCACCCAAAAGAAAATGAGCTGGGGTTAGGGTTTGCAAGTTTTCTAAATTGCTGCCGACATTGGTAAGTGGTCGCTTCAACTTCCGAAAGTACTGTTTGAAGAAATAAACTGAACTCTTTGTCTACATTGAATAATCCAATATCCTTTTCATATTTGAGTTATCGTAATATTTGTTCCATCATGATCAGAAAATAGATGCTCATTCCAAATCATGTTATCTTTCAAGGTTGACTTTTTCGGCCACAATACTAGGTCCATAACTTGGAACCGTAGTGGTACTTTATAAAGACGACCACCCAATCTCATAATGTTGTCATCATCCATAAAGAAATATTTTTCGCTATCTTGTAATCCTTAACCTTTAACTTTTCCGATGGGTTGCTCTTTTCTGTGCTTAAATTGTAGATAAATCTTCGGACAAAAGCAGTGTCTCGTAAAGCTTTCTAAATGTAAACAAATAAGGTCATTAATATCGAACTAAGGAGTTATAAACTTCAATAATTATACATTCGCGTACCACATTGTCTTTTTCTTGAAGTTTACCACTATAGACAAGTTTTCGGGTTAAAGTTTTTAATTCATTCAATTCGCAATTAAAATTTGAATCAACACGTAGATTTGAGTCTTTCCACGGTATCGAAACCCAATATCGAATGTTTTGTCTTTAAGAAAATTCTTCCTTAATAATTTATCGATTCCTATTGACCCAAGAGTCCAATTTTTTTAGATCAAGATCGTTAGCTATACGTTAAATGTGAGCTTGGACGCATATTCGTTAGAACAAGAACGTCCCTCATCACTGTCTTGAATGGTCCAACCAAATGTCGATTCGATTCCCATTAAACTATCGGTGATCTTCTGTAGGTTACTAGTTACTACTTGCGGATACGTGTCTGCACCGATTAAAAGCGTATGCCAAGCAAACCATTCGTATTACTGAAAGACGAAATTAATACTGACGTCATGAATAGCTGGATCATCTAATTTCGGAGGAGTCAAATTGTCAAAACAAAATTCCGGTACTTTTATGGCGTTAATAGTGATGAAATTGTTATTATATTGGCCTTTCAGCATTAAAGATACTCTTTTACTAACGTAAAAGCGCAGAAGACCTAATTGCTATCGTGTGTCTACCAATATCAGGCAAATCCAACCTCCGCGATACACATTGTCAGGTCAATTGGCTACCTCCATCTAAAATTATTCTAATAAAATCTTGAGGTACGCTACTGGCGGTTACGGTTTGAGGACAGGCAGTTTGCAAATATACTTCAGTCAGGGGATCTAGCATTAACGAATTAGCCAGCGGTGTTCGTAGAGGACTGTCGAACGAAATACAACTCAAAACATTAAGATACTTTGGACATATTATGAGAAAAGAACCCGACAACATGGAAATATTAGTAATACAGGGGAAGGTAGAAGGAAAAAGATCCAGAGGTTTATCACCTTCCAGATGGATAGATCAAGTCACAAAGTTAACCGGAAAACCTATGCATACACTCACGACCGAAGTACAAGACCAAGTAAAATGGAGAGGAACAATACAAGATGCCGCAGTGGCTACTACTCCCCTAGTGGGACTTAAAGACTGAGAAGGAGGAGTTCGGTTCTGAAGAAGATTCAACACTAGATTCCTTGCTTCGTAATTGCTTTTTTTATTGGGGATCACACATCGATGATGCATGTCTCGCTTTGCATTTCGAACATAATAATTTTACCCTGCAAAATTTCGAAATATGATTCGGTTTAGTGCAGGGGTATAGCAGAGATTTTCGAATTTCAAAATATTCTTTTTCTGGTTTAAAGAAATGTTATTACTACAGTTTGCTGGACCATGTTCTTATGATTTACACGTATGGAAAATGCTCTGAATTATTGCCTTTATCATTTTTCGATTCTACTTCTAACACTTTGGCTTGCTCAATATTGAACCTCCAGTATTATAAAATTCAAAAGTTGAAAAATTAAATTTTCGCAAGAAATATCTATATTATAGCAAATGTTTACATGGTCACTCCCAGCAACTGATTCGTTACCACTGTGATCTCTAGTGGCCTGATGGTTAAGGAATTCTATTCTCATAAAAAAGGCAATGCCTTCAATACGATTGATTTGACTATTACGCCGTAGTTATCGGAAGATATTCCTAGCACTTACAAAGATCGTGTTATCTTCGATGTAATGTTATATAGCATTCTTAAAGAAATAATATGAGTTTTGCTTTTAACTGGCGTTAAAGTTTATAGCTGCTGAATATAACTACCAACTATCTTCGTCATGTTTATACTGTTTCTTTAAAAGTTTAATAGCGTTGTTATACCTTGAGCAGCTGAATGTTAAACCTTCAATCGTTATTGCAGCATTTCCAATTAAAAATAAGTAAATTTAACAGTTTTGTCTAGATCGTTATTGCTATGTATAGCAACATTGAAGTGTTCCCAAAGGGCAGGCAGGATTAATTCTAACTTAGGTGCCCTCTTATATTCCACTGTCACTGGTTGTGTGCAGATAACAGGACGTCAATCTTGCTCCTGACCTCGCTTCTGCAGCTGTTATCTCAATGGGTTTCTGCTGATGCTCTGTGGATACCATTTTTCAACATCGCAATTGCAGTCGTGGCTTTGTCTTCATATTGAACAACCTTCTCACACGCCTGGTCCAGTTGATCCTGGAATATCATCACCTACATCTTCGTAAATATTCTTAAATGACTTTATACGCGAAATCATCACCGTCGCTTCGTTGACATCAAGAGCGTCGGGTAAATGCTCGTTGGTTTGATTGATAAGTTTGGTCAATTGAGTACGACAAGCTGTTCTCAATACGTATATTCAACGTTGTAGGCCTCAATACTCTCGTTACACGTTATTGCTACTGGAAGAAATACGTTATCTACAGTTTCCGGGTTTCGGCACCAAAAATATTAAATAACTTCAAAATTGATAGTTATAAATGGTGTTAGTGGGTTACAGTAGATATTATCCAAGATAGGTGTTTGAACCTACTAGGCTTGCCAATTTGTTGTGTGACAAATTAATTGACAATGAACTAAAACATTTATAACCCACGGGAATGAGTTAAGTAATTGTAAGTCATGTGTTGATTATTTATTATAACCCACGATGTTAGGTGTAACGTGGGTTATGATGTAAACAAGCTAGTAATAGCCCAGTTTACTTGTCTAAAACGAAGTAGTAAAACATCATATTACTTGTGGGTATCGGATAAACATTGTTAAGCTCGTTATTTATTTTCATTTACATACAACTGTTATTTATTAAAATATTGAAACGTGACTACTATAGTTAAATAATAAATGCCCTGCCGACTTCGCGTTTCAGCTTATGTTGCTGAATTTTCTACAATGTGTTGCCGTCAGAAATAATGTTTACTTCTCCTGTCTAAAAGACAAAAATGGGACCCAACAGGTACAAGATAATTGTTGTAAAAGAAATAAAAAGGGTCAACGAATAAGTGCATTGTGTTTAATACAGCCGCATCGAAGAGTGGCTACGGGTCCTATTGCTTCAATATTATGAGGGACGTTAAAAACATTTCCATCCATAGCTTCCTTAGATTTTTAAAATTGTCTAGTCACAACCTCCACTTGTGAGGGAATTTCTGATTTACAATTTTTTTTCAGTAGATTTTTTACGCTAAGTTCTGAAAATACAGAATAATCATATTTTTCGTGGACTACCAATTTCTGATGTTGGTTTATACCGGGAGTTTTAAAAATAATTACATTTAGTATACTTTGAATTTCCATATTGCAATACCAATAACAATTTAGCAGCACATAGAAAATTACATGCAAACAAAATTCAAAACCTACTAGATGTAATTCTTTTTAAGACACCCGGTATCTTAGAGCAGTTTTTGGAATTCTACACAATCAATTTACTTTTACATGGATCTACGAACAGTTTCGCACCAAATGCTTTGCTTTTTGCTACTTGTCTAGCAGACTCTTTGATAATCTGAAGCTGTCACATCAATTGAGTAATCTGCTCTGCTTAGCGACTTCTTTCCCCATTTTGGCAAGGTCTATTTTTAACTGCCATTTTCATCTGTTGCTTTGTACAGCTTATTTTCGTAATCTTGTTTATGTTGATTGGACGACTTTTTTTCATTCACTGGCTTCGATTATCTGTCTATATAAAATACAAATCTCAAGCTGTGACACCAACAATGTGTGTGATTTTTCTTGAAACATTTACTCTGCTCCGTGACTTCTTTTCCCAATTCGATTTTTTATCTGCTGTTTCGTACAGGTTATTCTCATTATCTTGTTTATGTTGATCAGTCGACGCTTTTCCATTTTCTCTCTTCGATTATCTGTGTATATACAATGTAAATTTAGTATTATATTTTAACTTTGATTTATTTAATTGATTTAAGCTGCGAACAACTGTACATTATTCACTAAAATTATAATTCACAAATGAAATTCACAAAATAATAGCATGTGATGCCATAACTCATAGTAAAAAATAATTTGAAAATCACAAATTAATAATAATACGCTAAATTAGGTTTGAACAAAATTATCACTAACATATTAAACGACAAAACTATTATAGTAACATTAATATTAGGATAATGTAATACATAACAAAGCAAAAGTGTAAATTCCAATTACTACGAATAGCTATATACTAGAAACAACATACTGACACAATGCACGAGAGCAATCTAGTTTAAATTTGGTTCTACCAGCATTAAATATATAAATATAGTCAACTAATTTATTAGCCAAATCCCGCGTCATGTATATAGCCGAGTGACAAAAGATATTAGTTCTGGGTTTATTTAAATACAAGTCAGGACTACTGTATGACGTGAAGTAACTTTTGGTGAAAAGAAATTTGGATGCCTATAAATAACGGCACAACGATTTATATTGCAATGAATTATACGATGTATGCAATGAACAAATACATCGGAGTCGTTCTAGAGTTTGTAATTTATATATCTAGTAGTTCTAAATACGAGGGTGTTACAAAGGGGTAACACCCGTTAGTTTGTATTGCAGAGATCTGATGAAACGCTTTTCAACACTCTCAATTTGCATCTTATATATGTTATACATAGGTGAGCAAGTAACTGCAAAAAAATACAATTTGGATGAAACGCAAGCATTATAAAGTGTTATTGTTGTTTAACTATTTTTAAAATTAAAAGTGTTGCTTATTAAAAATTTTAATATTTTTAATGAAAGGCTTACTGACTTATCAATATGATTTGAAAATGTACGAGAGTTGTCAAATGTGACAACTAGATTGACTATTTCATCTTTGACGCAAGCACCAGCCTCTACACCGCAAGGTAAAGTGAGGTTACCGACAATACATAGGTACATACATTTAATAAAATTTGTTTCATACCATGTGTAGCATTTATTAATATTAAAGTGTAAGTTATTTTCTTTACGCCATTTATAACTTGAATTTGTGTCGCGCTGCCAAGAGGTACAGTTGTCTAGAGAATGCATAACTTTCCAAAGCTTCACGTCATCAGTAAACAAAGAATGTTCGGAGTGATCGACGATAGCTGGCAGATTATTAATAACTATAAGAAATAAAAATGACCCCAAATTGGCACCTTGAGGAACTTTCGACGGTACTTCATACTTTTTGATACAGAATTCTAACTACACACTGCTATCTACTTTTAAGGTACGAATTTAGAAGTAAAAGTAATTTATTTGAAAATCCAAACTCGGGTAATTTATTTATTAAGATGAAGTGATCGACTTTGTCAAAGGATTTGGCGAAATCTGGGTATATGACATCAATTTGCAAATTTCTATCGAAGGATTTGGGTATTTCTTGTGTAGGTGGGTATAAATTAGTAACTTTTGAGAAATTTGGCATCAAACTGTGTTGACTGTTAGATATTTGAGCTTTAACATAGAAACATATTTTTTTGTATAAAATTCTTGCATATATTTCTGATATCTACTGTAGTATTGATACAGGCCTTTGATTCATAACGTTTTTTCTGTGACGGAAAAAAGTTTGATATTTTCTCCCCCTTGACAGGTGCTAAAAAGCCACTTTCTAAATGTACTTATTTCCCTAGGGAAAGAAGTCCTTTTCTCCCGGAAATGTATACATATGTATTATTACTCATATCATTAAGGTATATTTAAGCAGATTTAGGTGCTCGGTTTCACCACCTGATGGCGCCAACAACCAAACGCTTAGGCAATTGTCACAACAATATTTTACAGCAATGAAAATGACACATATGGAATAGCCGCATATAGCTTTGCTATGTAAATTTTAGTTAGCTATGCTAACGCCTACAATTTTAAAAATTCGTGTTCCAAATTTCTCAATTTTCCGCTTTTATGACGTTTTTCAATGTATTGAAGCAGTTATTTTCCCGTCACACAAAAATGGTATATTTATTATATGTGGGAATAAAGTAAGATTTTAGCTCTAAATGTGTTTGTCTTCTTCCGCTTCGCGTCGGGAGACAAATCACACCTCGATCTAAAATCTCGAACTTTTTTCCCATGTATAATAATTAGGAATTTTATAAATTGGGCAGCAATTTTCCACTTATTGGAATAAGTTCAAGTTGGAAGAGCAATATTGAATAGTAGTCATAAGAACAGCTAACAACTTCGAACACGTTTTGTAGATGTAAATCGGAATCTGATCGAATCCAACATATCTTTTAGGTTTCAAAGAGCACAATGCGGAGATCGTTTTTTCCACATTTTATAAGTTCTATGGTAAAACTGCTATGAATCAACGTTTTATCAAAATTCGCCGCTTTAGCTATTTCTACGTTGTTGTTTAAATATGTACTGTTAACGTGCATATTGTCTATAACTGCTTTTATTTGTTTAGTTTTTAATCATCCAAAATTATTAGGGTTGACCAGAATAGACTCCTCAGTTGATCTACATAATTGATTACACCTAGGCAAAATTTATGTTGCGTCTAACCTTTTTCCTCAGATCTACGTACCTCTGATGAAGCATATAATCATTTTCTGCATTTATCATGCAATAGCTTTTTTTTATATATACTTTGGAGTAAACTATGTACGTTGAAGAAAATGCTGATAATTATTCTCGTTCACATTTCTTTTAAAATTCCATATATCGTATCTAAAAGTGCAAGGTTTTGTCTACGAGTTCTGTAAAGCATATAGTCCTCGTTATAAGTTTCAGCGGTGTGATCAATATCATTGTACTAGCATCACTGATACTGAAAATCACCATTACTTGTGTCAAGGGGAATTTTAAGACAATACCACTTCAAATTAGAATCTCCACCTGCAATTCATAACGGTAAACTTATAATTAAATTTGAAGAATCGCTCTGCTTTGGGAACTTTTGCCAATTAAGACGCAATCCAGCTCGTATACGTATATGTGGGTATATCATTATAACTTTCGAACCCTGATAAACACACAACTTTCGCAGATACATTACATAGTTGTAATTAGCGGGGAAAATTAATCGTGGAGTATGTAGGATTCCCGTTTGGTAGGATTGTGAAAAGTATACACAAAGAACGAGATTGGTAGTTACATACTATTAATGCAAAACAATGATCGTAGTTCTGTAGTTTGTTTCTTACGTTTTAATATACAAATATAATTATTGTATAACAAGTTTCCGCAGGCAATCAAATGTATCGCTAGAACTACTATTAATAAATAATCCAAAATTTTTATCCTCTTAGAGGTCTGTGTAATTGTTAGCTCTTTAAATTTATGTTGGCAGTAAAAGTGACATTGGCATTTTACATCTGACAGTTTAAGGTTATATTAGTAATGCCACTTTTGCAAATGTAATCATGTTTGGCGAATACATAAATATTGTAAGAATAAAAACAATGCAGATATTGAAAGTGATTTACTCCATTTTCCATAGACAGCTCAACTTTTTGTTCAGTATTAAATATACAGTAAAAGTTTAGTGATTCTGTCAAAATTCTATAAGTTATATTATTATAGCTATTAAGGCAACTAGTGTTTTACAGAGGATTTAAAAATCGAGGTCGATCATGTTAAAATTCGAGCGAAGCGAGAATTTTATGATCGACCGAGATTTTTTAAACTGTAAAACACGAGTTGGCTTCAATATTTTTTCTACAGCCGAGGAGTTTGTTAGCTTAAATGCCTTAGGGGCTTCGCCCCTCTCCAAAGCGGCCCTCGGAGCTCCACCCCTCTCCAAGGGGGCCCTCGGGACTCCGCTCCTCTCCAAGGGGGCCCTTGGGGCTCGGCCCCTCTCCAAGGGGGCCCTCAGGGCTCGGCCCCTCTTCAAGGGGGCTCTTGCAGCTCCACCCCTCTCCAAGGGTGCCTTCAGGGCTCCGCCCCTCTCCAAGGGGGCCATCGGGCTCCGCCCCTCTCCAAGGGGGCCATCGGGGCTCGGCCCCTCTCCAAGGGGGCCCTCAGGGCTCGGCCCCTCTCCAAGGGGGCTCTTGGAGCTCCACCCCTCTCCAAGGGGGCCCTCGGGGCTGCGCCCCTCTCTAAAGGGGCCATCGGGCTTCGCCCCTCTCCAATCGGGCACTCGGGGCTCCGCATACAAATCGGTCCGATATAATAACTGTACTTTTAATCTTCACAAATAAGGTTTTATAACCTCTTAAAGTACTCCGTGCTTTAAATGGAATGGCGTGTTTTATAGACAACATAAAGCACGCCGCATATGACCCTTGGAAACAGTTTAAAATCACGGCTGTAGAAAAAATACATTTGCGCATCACTGCCAACATACTAGTAGTTTATTTATCTAGAACGAAAAGTGACATTTTAAAGGACGAGAAAGTTGTTTACTTGCGAGGACCTTTAATAAAAACACTTTTCGTTCGTGGTGAATACAACGGTTTATTTCATACTGCAAGTTTAATGAATTTTAAATAAAAGGTTGTAAATCATTTCAAATTTCATGTCAACAACTGACGTATAATTTTAAAGTACTTGAACTTTAAAATTTCACTTTAAAGTACTAGGACTATAATGTTCTATTTTTTTTTGTACCATAAATAAGTTTTAAAGTACTTGAACTTTAAAATTTTACTTTAAAGTACGAGAACTTTAATGTTCCATTTTTTGTACCATAAATAATCCGAAAAATGTAATTTTTGACATCAGTATGAAATAAATTAAATTAAAGAAAAATCCACAGCCCCCTAGAGGATAAAAGTTTTCGATCATACAATATTAAAAGCTAGCAAATAAAAAACTGATACTGATACATACTCGGCTACTTTTTCGAGAAAAATTGAGTAACGAAGCCAGTTTCTGGCTAAGACTTATTGGCTTTCAGTTACAGGTTGAAACAGAAATTTTTGAATTTTAACAACTGACCATGCCTTTCTTATCTACAAAGATAAAGGAAAACTGTAAAATCATTCCTAAGGCACTTTTCTTAAGTAGAATGCATATATTTTTAAAGTTATGAGCCAGCAAGTATTTTTTTATTTGGAAATCATCTTTGGTCTTAACATTAAAAGTATTGGTTTTTGTTTATCGGTGTTTTCTGACATAAAAAACAATAACATATGAAGTAATTATTGATTATAAAAATATTGTATAAATAATATCACATTCAGTTTTACCATGTATCCCAAAAATGACAAGAGTTATTTAAAATTTGGTTTCTGCAATCAATTTTTGTCGAAACCGTAGCAAAGGAAACGTTTATTAATTGTTTCCTATTTAATTTTTTATAAGAATAAGTTGAAAATAGGACACTCTATACATACGCAAGCAGCTTTAACACAACACCGTAACAAGTTTATAGATCTTTTCTAAACCTTAAAAAAATGTTGAAGGGCATTTTCAAAGTAAAAGGTAGAAGTTAAATAATTAAATATATTCTTTCTATACGAATACATTTTTAAAGCAATAACGTACACTATATGCTAGTGTACTACTGAGAAATACAAATATCAAACCATATTTAAAAAAAGTTATTATACTAATCGTTACATTAAGGCTACAGACAAGTATTTCAAAGAAAGGAGATAATTTTAATGTAAAACACGATGTATGAGAACGCCTTCTAATATTGTGGAGAGCATAACAAATTACAAACGGAAAGAAATAATATTGTAACGTAACCTAACGTCGATGGTATCTCGGAAATGATAATTTAAGTAATTGAAAGCTTTCAATATCGTCGTTATCTCGAAATATCAAAAGAAGTGAATGAAACAATAACTTAAAGTGGATCTCCGCACGTAGGCAGTATATAAGCTCTAAATTGATGTTCATAACCATAATCGTATATATTGATTTTGATTATCATCTGCCATTGCTCTTCTGTCGGTTTATTATGGATTTGATGTATTAATGTGGCTGTTGTTTTTATTACACTGAAGTAGATTAAACCTACTCTACACGACGTTTAATAAAAGTGTTATATGTTAGATAATGCCATAACACTAGCAATGCCTTTGCGTAATATAACACTGATTGGTGAGAATCGCTTTTATACCGAGTGTTTCACTTAAGGTGCGAACATAGGGAAAACATGCATGTTTTGGGAAATCCTATATATGCAGATTTCTGCTTGCTCTTTGAATTGATAGGATTGATAGTAGTATCAATCGAAAGAGAAAAATAATGAGCTTGAATTTGTTGCTTGTTTAAGATAGAAGTAGTAAATATTTTGCATTTATTCGCAAAAAACAGCCTAGCCATGATCAAATTTGTTTATGTCAAAATAAATGTTATTTTCTGTTAGTTATCAATTCACTTATTTGACTAATTACTACGATTAATAATGTTGAATATTCTAATTAAGAGAGAGTATTTATTATTATTTTACAGTGGCGTCTGTTTAGCACTGTTCGTGATTTATTCTTGGTTAAATTTAATAATCGACCTATTCCATCTGTTATCAACAATTCACAAGTTTTTGAAAAAAAAACTATATGTACGATTTCCCATGCTATTTCCCTATGTTCGTACTTTAAGTGAAACACTCGGTATATACATATATTTGTACCACTGAGGTAACGTGCAAGCAAAATCAGAAATCTCAGATAAAATGAATAAATGTTTCTTTTTAAATTAACGGTTAGTAATATAGATTATTTAAAAGAGAGAGAGAGAGAGAGAGAGAGAGAGAGAAATATTTTGTAAATAAAAACTGCAAAACGAATTCTTGAAGGATGTTGTTCAGGTAGGCAGACTTGATTTAAAGAAATTCCATAAAAAAATATTGGTTTTCTACAAATTCTTCACAACAGGAGAAGCTTTGAAAGATATCCAAACAGAATGTAATTTGCTGTCAATAACACTAAACGTGTCTGTTAAATGCAAATTGAAAACAAGGACTAGGCGGATCAACGATATGTCATAGCTAATGTGTTCTGAAAAAATACTTATGTAAATATTTAAACCTACACAAACCACAAGAAAACCAACGTCAAGTAATTTCCTCTGAGTATTGCCAAAAAGGCAGTTTACACGGATATATATATAGGAATCGACTTTCTGGGTATACAATTTCGTTCTATTACAACCACCAACTTCGAAGCCTGTGTTGCGATATAAAAACTCAGCAGGCTTTGGAATATTGCTGTGTCTACGCTCTAAACACTAACTTGAGCGATAGCTGCTACGCTTTATGGTAATACCATGACACGTTTTATTTGCAAATGTAGATAGTCAGGTTTGAGTAAAATGGTTATTTAAACGTAATTAGCGGTTTATAGATGACTGTTATTCTTTGGTTCCTGTAAATATTTTAAAATTTACAGCTTACTTACATCTTTACAAAAAGAGTGTTAGTTAAATAAACAGGGCATACTATATTATATCGCAAATAGTCAAATATAATGTAATAAATTTATTATAATTGCAATTGTATTAAATTTTACTGACTAATTAAATAATAACTGTAATAAAGTATGGAAAGTTTATTTCATTTATCCTATTTACGGTTGGATTATAAAATTAATTTGTGAAGAGGAATTGTCGAACACCGTGGTGAATGTAGAATTTCAGTTCCTTACTTTCCGGTTCTTTCATAATTATCCCTTTTCTTAGTTCCAATTATATTGAACGGTATATATTTTTGGTTCCCTACACTTCGAAGCTTTTCTTTCCGGAAATTTATGTTCAGTTCTGTACTTTTATCCTGCTCTATCTCGATCTAACTGTTCACAAAAAAAAATCATAAATAACTAGCTCAGAATGCTCTTGTTGCTCTCAGAAATTTCTTGTAAAAATTAAAAACCAGCCAATATCCCACGAGAAAGTTATCTTCATTTCCGTCCAATTTGTACCGGAATTCCATAAACTGCAGTTCATGCCAGTTTAATATTTAAGGGCAGCCTTATGAACATATTTTTCCTAACTATTACTTATTATGTTAGTGCGATAGAACATTTGAAAGCTAAAACAGACATTAATTACAATTTCATCATACCAGCTACATGCTATTGTCCTTTATCAGTACTGTCTGCTCGATTGAAATGTCACCCATAACAGCCAAGGCCTTTATAACCGTTGCTGAACTACCACATTATATGCATTGTTTTAATTTATTTGGAAACGGATTTGTAAACACCCGTTGGTACACTACCAAATAGCGTGCGGGACTCAAGTTACTAGTAGGTTTTATTTATATTAAAATCACATATCTTAGAATTGGTCACATTTAGTAGATATTACGAAAACTGTTCGTACAATAGCACAAAAACATTATAGATACTCGTAGTTTCCTGTGATTACGAATTTATGTGATGATAAAAAAATGATGGGTTTCTTTGGCTGTTATTTTTTTGAGGTTGAAAGAAAATTCGATGTCGTTTTTTTGTTCCTTAATATTCCATCACTTCAACTGGAGAAGAAAATCGAAGAATCATTAAAACAACCTTACAAACATACAAGTAATTCAAAAGCATAGCCTTTTAGTTTATTCACAGATTTAAAGGATATTGCCATGCTACAAGTGGTTTGTGTACGCTTTCGCGGAATTTTGAGGAAACACCTGGTATTAGCGTTTTGATTTCTAATAGATTGTAAGTAGAAATGATCCCATTTAATGAAAAATTAAGAGTACTAACTTTTTATATAGAACATTTTGATGACCATAACTTTTCATGAGATTATTTTGAAGAACATTATGACCACCTACTTTTGAGAGCATATTTATTTTTCCTAGTTTCTTTGGGGGCAGGAGCGCAAAAAAAATTAGGCGAAATGTTATAAAAGTTTATGATTTATCCGAAAAACTTTGGACAATTTTTGAGAAATATGTGCCTTTTCTAGTTGTACTGTTACAGTATCAAATTGATTTAACGACACTCACGGATGAGCGAGTGCCGAAATTCGGCATTCAATGCTAAACAAGTCCGGCAAACGTGCACACAAGCCCTGGAAATCGTAAGAAACAGGCTAAAGGCCGCGGCTCAAATACGCTCAGGGAGAGGGCATGGTCCTAAACGAGACACCACAGGGAAAGCGTGTTGATATGTATAGGGTGTTACCAAATAAATGGGTACCACAAGGTCCTACTCAAGGAGACCCACGCTTAACCAAACCTTGAAGGTCAAACTGGGCAAAACATACTCAAATACTACTTCTGGAAGCCACAGCGCAGCGAAAAGCGCGTCAACCTACCTGCAACGCTCATTCACCACGCCCGGGTCTCACCTTACATCGATCTTAACACAGTGACTCAGTCACCCTGTAAACAAGCATGCACAAGACATAGGGAAAATCATAAGTCGTTAATCAGTTAATACATCTATTGGGCCACTTCACATGACCGAAAACTTACAGTTGTACCGACGTGGTCGGCACGTACATCAATTTAGCGCAGTGGAAGAAATAAATACTTAATGGAAGAAACCCAGCTGGAAAACGCCCTATCTAGGAGCTACAACGCACAGCTAAGGCGAACAAGTCAAAATCAGTTCTATTTAAATTACGACTAAACAAGTGTATTACACAAGATTGAAATTTGTATTTGAGTTTAAATCACAAAAACGTACTGACTTGCGGCAAAGCAGCTTAGAACACAAACGTTAGATTTCTACAAGAGTGTACCAGACATTAATTGAGCGCCGGACATAGATATGTGAGTTTAATTACAATAACATACTGGCTTGTAGCAAAGCAGTTTAGAACACAAATGTTAGATTTATACGAGAGTGTACCAGGCATTAATTGAACGCAAGGCACAGATATGTGAGTTTAATTACAAGAACATGCTGGAGAAACAGTTTATAACACAAATGTTACTTTGGTTGATAGATCGGCCTCGAGACGGGCGTAGTGCGCTCGTGCAGGCGTCGTTTGTCACCACACCTTTGATAACGTGGCGTGGGCGAAATGCAGGGACGTCCGGAATGGTCCCCTGCGTCAGGCGTGGGTGAAATGTGTCATGCCCCCTGGGAAAATACGGAAAGCAGCGTGGCTGTTGATTAGCTCACTCGGCAATGAATCCCGTCTAACAAATAACGGAGAAAATTGGCCTAACTAGCCTCGATAACTAAAGAGTGGCCAAAACAAACCCGCGAACCGACATCACCAGCAAAACACGAGTACTCGCAACGCTCGCCAAGCGCCGTCTACCACAAGAAGAAAATTGAAGAAGTCACAAATAACTACAAAAAAGCAAACTGCCCCCGCACCCGAACGATATGGGCGAGGGGCGGAAACACAAGCACGGTATGTCGACTTTACTCTGCGACGGCCCCAAACTGAATGCCTAAAACCAGACGCTAACGGAACTTCGTGCTCAAACTTGCTGACTCCTAGTGCAGGTGTGGCCAATCACAGCCCAAGCTGCGGTACAGTCAACAATGCGTGATAGATAAAAAGTGACAGGGGTAGAAGCTATACTATTTGCTCTCATGGGCAAAATTTTAAATAACTTGAAAATAGACGCTCTTACAACTGAAAGACACACAGCTGCATGAAACAACGATGGTGCGCTAAACCTTTAACTGAAGTCAAAAGCCATGCTCGTGTCTGAATTTTTCTTTGATGCGAGAAGCTAAAGCGTTATGCGATAAATTATGCCTAAGATGGCCGCGATATGCAGGCAGGCTCGCTCAAAACTATACGAAATGGTAATGTAACTATAAGAATTCAAGAAAAATAAAAAAATGGGCTGACAGTACGAAAGAGTTGACAACATAATAGTTACATGTTAAATGATGCAAAAGATAAAGTTCAGTATGACAACAAATATACAGTGATCGCCAAAAAGGTGGCATCACTTGGGAAACATTTTTGTTTAGAGTTTTTTAGAAAATCTAAACACTGGCAATCGGAGGTGGTTGAAAAACATTACAATTGGGCCAAACAAAAGGTTTCACATGACATCTGTTATCTGTCAAAATTAACATTTTTAAAAATAATTTCGAAAAATGCATTTACTAGCCAAGATACAGAAAAAGTTTACCAAAAAATTGTTTAAAATGTATTTTCTATCTAAATACAAAATTATGGCTCACAACTTAGAAGAATAATTCTAAATTTTTAAAACATGTAAACTGAATAAAGAAAAAAGTCATTTACATAACTGCAACAGAACATTTACAGGATATTTGTTAAAGAAATTAATGAACAGGAGTGGATTAGAGTTTTTAGAAGCCATTTAAATATATATTAATTATCGTTGAAAAATATATCTCCTAAAAAGCGCCTTACGCAAAGAACTTAAAAATTATAACATACTTTTCAGTAAATAATAAAATCTATAGGAATAATTAATATTTTCTATTGTTTTTTTCCAATTATAAATCTTTCAAGTTTTCACCTCAAAATTTTTAAAATTAAGTATGGTAGGCAAAATTTTGAAGAATAAAATAAAATTATTGCGAAATTTAAAGAAAAAAATGTTTTCTGACTTTGAATTAGTTCAGTTAGTTAAAACTAACAGACGCTGAAAATCCCATTAAACTCTTATTTAATTTCAGAAAAATAGCACTTGTTGAATTTTGGCAACTTCTATAAACGCCATTTCCTAACTAAGTAAAAATCGCTCGGTATATCTGATAGGGGCTAAATAAGTTTTGATGTCCTCTTTTTGACGGGCATTGTCTTGGAATTGGTTAATATTACAAAAAAAATCCACAATATATATTTTTAAGACTATTTAATTTATTAACAAATGCAAAAAATTACACATACTGAATATTGTTAGTTGCGTGTTTGTTCTTAAATTATTGCATCTGATTGGCTGAAAACAATTTGGCATGTTTCAAACTGGCCAATCAGTGCAAAGCAACAAATGGTAAAAATGTATGGAATTCTTATTACAAATTATCTTCATCTACACTATTTTAGCCAAAAATGAATTACGCAATAAATTGCTGATAATATTCCCTATACTTCAATACCAAACGTGGCCGCTTCGAAAAATTATTGACAAAACTTGACAAATTAGTAAATGTAATTGACATATTTTAGCTAATCGACCATTTTAAACTATAAAAAAACTTACTATGCTCTGAATACAACCTAACTACGAATTTACACTAAGTTTCCAGCTCAATTTACATCAGTTTAACGTCTTAAACTTTGGACAGCTACAATATATAGAAATTTTAAGAAATTTACAATGAAAGTTTGTTATGGCTCTAAACTAGTGTTAAATTCTGCTTGTACACCCGAATTACTCATGTATGCAACTTTTCCAAACTCCAAACATATTTGCAATGATGAACGCATCTCCATGTGTTAGTCGCTAGCTTCGTGCTTAGCAAATTTCAATACTTCAATCAACTTTTAACACAGAGCTAAGCTATGGAATATCAAACTCTACATTAGTACTACACCTAAATGAAGCTTCTTACTATTCCGATGTGGTCAGGCTGAGAAATCTTAAATCGTAAATATTACACCAATGGAACTAATTTATTTATTAAAAAATTAGATTGTAGGGTAGAATTAGTGCTACCTACTAAAAAAACTAACATATTACTTCAAATTTGCCATAATTATGTGCAATTCTTAACATCTACTGATAAATCATGTTTTTGACTAATATTGACAAATAAACAATAGTTTTTACCAAATTTTCTTTTGAATTTATAAATAAACGAAATGTATGATGTTTAAACAGCACCATATTCTTATGTACTGTATTCCCAAGTTGTAATTAAGAAGGCAACAAACATTTTCTCGGTGCCTGGAGTGAAAACTTTCGGAACTCATAAACAAAGCTGATAATTATATGCACTCAAATGTACGAAAGTAGGCGCATAAATTTGGTTTACTATATGCACCCAAAGTTACAATATATGCACAAAATATGCTCTAATTTTTTTGAAAATACGTAGAAGTATTCTAAATAATGTAAAAAATTTAATCATTTTGTATGAGTATATTTATTCCTCTAATTTTTATTCAAAGACCTCATTCATTTTAACCTTTGACTATTATGTAAACATGGATTGTCAACGCCAAATTAACGTTGCAAGGCAACATAAAAATGAGATTTTTCCTAACTCCACCAGACTATTATTCACCGACCACTCGGTAGTTTGACTCTTGAAATGGATTATATGTTGGCTGATTCCTTATACATTGCTTCCAGGGGCGTATCCAGCTCAAAACGGAAGGGGGGGGGGCAGCTTTCTGAATTCAACCTTTTTTATGGGGGTGGGGGGGGGTTCATGGGAGGGGTTGCGATGCAAGAATACACAATTAAAAAAATGAACAACAGTGAACACCATTTATTTAAAAATAATTGGAACTATAGTTTGCGAGAATTAGTTAATGGCTCCTTGTTTGCGAAAACCCATTGACGAATACTTAGCATGGCTAACCGACTATTTGCACCAATAGTGCTTCTTAGTAATGTTTTAATTCGGCAAAGGGTGCTAAATGAACGCTCTATAGTGCTTGTTATGTAGGGCTGTGAAAGCAATATCAGTAGCGCCTTTCTAATGGTCGGAAAAAAGAATACGCTGTTTATTAAAACATCAATGATGTCTGCCACTTATTGGACCTCATTCCACATTTTGAACCACAATTCCCTTTCTCCTTCAATGCCTTCAAAATTGTAAAACGTTGCACAAGATGAAGTACTTGCCTTCCATTCCTCCAAAGAAACATATCTCATGTTACTCGGATGGAATTTTCTCAATGAAAATGCAGGCGACGCAGAAAATCTGACTTCTAAAAATGATATGATGGAATTCAAGTAAGAAATTATTAGAGACCTTCTCCAAAATTCGGATGGATTTTCCGCTGGAGGGTTGCTTCTATGCTTTTATCGGCCAGCAATACGAGTGGCGGTTATATAAACATTGAACTGCTTCAAAACGTCAGCTGTGACGTTCTCTGCATCTTTCCGATGATCTCTTACAATATCGAGAATAGTTTAAATGTGCTGGTTGCCTTTGACTATGTTAAGTATCTTCGATTGAAGTGTATTTGCTACGAGTTTCAGTATAGCGGAAAACTTGGCAATTAATGCTGCTGATACAACAAATGAAGATCTGCACGCCGCTGCATGCATTTGATATGCATTTTTTCTTGTTGCTGCATTTTCCTCTTAGGCTAATGTCTCTAATGCATCAACAATATCAAAGAAGTGATCCTTAAAAACACGGATGCTCTTGTACTTCTCTGACCATCTTGTTTCACATAATTTAGGAATGTTAGCAATAAGCTTGCGCCGTAAAACGGACTTCTGAAATAAAATGATTATCTCCTTGATAGTTCCAACGCAGTTTTGAATTTCTGGAATAATGTTTAAGTCGTTTATGCCAAGGTTTAGCTTGTACGAGGAGCAATGGAAGTACAAGGCTTTTTTGTACTTTTGCCTCACAACCCCCTGCACACCCATTTATTTCCCAGACATGGTAGAACATCCGTCGAAGCCTTATCCCACACATCTATCAGGGTCTAGGTTTAAGTTTGTCGAAAAATCTTCCATGGATTTGGCAATTCTTATAGCATTAAGTCCTTCAAGCTCTACAAAGCCTAAAAATTCTTCTTCGATTTCGTTATATTTTTTCTATTTTATTTTAAATTGTATCCATCTTGGAAGGGGGGGCAGCTGCCCCCCCCTTGCCCCTCCCTGGATACGCCCTTGATTGCTTCTATGGGAAAAGTGTGAGTTGCTGGCAGTTCATGTTTATATAAGATTTTAACAGGGACTTGTAAATTGTAAATTTTACAAGAAAATCTCAAAAAGTTACAAATACATTACAAATTATTACTAGATATAACCAAATATGCAAAAATCCAGAAAGTATGCTCAAAAACGTATCAATATGCAAAATATGCAAAATGAAACTTGGCTTAAACGATTTTTTTTCACATAATTAGTATACATATGCAAAAAGTTTCACCGGCATATCAGTTATAGAAAATATGCATTTGCCATATAATATCAGCTTTACTCATAATATATAAGAATGACAGGATTATTATTTTATACCATTAATTTAAAAGCTATTGTTATAACAGTTGCCTTAGGCATTTCTGTGTATTATTCTAATTTGAACAAAAACAAGTATTTCAAGTTTATTATTTTTATTATGTTGTTTTTATACAACATAGTTACTTTATTTACCATGCTTTCTAATATTGAATTATAAAATGTTTAGGGTGGTTCCTACCAATAGCAATATATACCCTACTCTGATGCAGAATGCGAAGAAATATACTGCACAATCTAATAATAGTGTTTTTACGCTGGATTTTCACTGCTCTTAAACACTGGAACACTTACCCTTAATCGTTGCACCCGAAAATAATAAGTAATGCATGATTTAGAATATATTTAATGCATCCAAAGAACGTACAACATACAAAATACAAGTTCACACCTAAGCCGCGGTGCTTTCGGGTACAAGGGCGGAAGTGTTCTCTCTGCGCTCCCTCGCTTAACGTGCGCCTAACCCTCTGTTACAAAACTACTTAAGTCAAGCGCCGCTTTTTCCACTAAGGGCGTGGCGCCAAATTTGAATTTATGCATAGGCATAAACATACTCCCCCCCGTTGAAAGGATGACTTTCAACGTAAAACACATACGAATGGATAATAATCAAATTCATGTTACAATAAAAATGGGCATCTTAATCTAGCTATTTACAACAATTTATTTAATACTAGTCTACCTCTGCTAAACTAACGCTAAACGTCACTGATCGGAAGTGCGCAAGTTTTTGAAACGGCACGTTTTATGCTGCCCTTGGCAGTTTTTATTGTTGCGACGCGCACGACACCATCTGCACCTGCGTGCACTGTCACTACACGTCCCAAGATCCAGTTTAGAGGGGATGTGTTGTCGTCTTTGACGACCACCAATGCTCCTGGCTGAAGATCGGGTGCTCGAAGCCTCCACTTAGAGCGTTGCTGCAGTTCCGATATGTATTCTTTACACCATCGTGCCCAAAAGTTTTGCACGATTTGTTGAAGCCTTTGGAAGAGCGAAAGGCGATTCTCAGGCAGCTGTCTTAGATCGTTGTCCGGTATGGCTACAAGCGACCTTCCAACCAAAAAGTGAGCCGGAGTAAGGGGAAGGAGATCGTCAGGATCGGAACTTAAAGGAGACATTGGTCGGGAATTCAATATGGCTTCTATTTGAACAAGCACAGTATTCATCTGTTCATAAGTTAATAAAGCATTACCAACCACTCTCTTCAAATGATGCTTAGTTGACTTGATACCCGCTTCCGATAACCCGCCGAAGTGAGGGGAACTGGCTGGAATGAAGTGCCAGCGCAGTCCTTCGTTCTGAATTGACGCAGACAAGTCTCTTTCATTATCTTTAAGAAATGCTCCTAGAGCTTTCAACTCGTTATTGGCACCGACAAAATTAGTGCCGTTATCTGAATAGATATGCGTTGGTTTACCACGTCGTGATACAAATCGCTTTAAGGCCATGATAAAACAGTCCTTAGTCAAATCAGTTACGAATTCTATATGAACGGCCTTAGTAGCAAAGCATACAAAAAGCGCAATGTAACCTTTATTAGTTTTACAGCCACGACCAGCTCTATTTTTTATCAAAATCGGACCGCCGTAATCAACACCCACGCATGCAAAGGGAAAGGTTGCTTCAACCCGATTTTTTGGCAGTTCTCCCATAAGGGGATTAACTGATTTTGGGTTTGCACGGAAACAACGAAAGCACCCCCGGACAATACCTCTGGTCGCATTGCGACCTGAGATAGGCCAAAATCTCTCGCGAATGGTGGCTAATACAAGTTGAGGTCCCGCGTGACCTAATTTAATATGCTCTGCTTTCAATATTAGTTTTGTTAATCGATCATGGCCGTGTAAAATTATTGGGTGTTTTTTATCATACGGAAATTCCGAATTCCGCAGGCGACCTCCTACGCGTAGAATGCCCCTATCATCGACGAATGGATTTAATTTTAAAATTGTACCTTTGGATTGTAACGTCTTTCCGTTTTTTAAATCTGTTATTTCTTTGTGAAATGTCTGATTTTGCGCAATTTTAATCAAATGCATAAGTGCTTCATGTCTTTCATCTACGCTAATGGGACCTAGGGCGCGAGATTCCTGAGTTTTTAAACAATTGCTCTTAAACCTATAACAATACGCGGCGACGCGGATTAGCCTATCTAGATTGGAATATTTAGAAATGTCAATTGCGGGCGAGTTAATCAATACTAATGATTGGACGGATGTTCGCATCTCCGGTAAATTGTCTGCCTTTAAAGCAAGCGTAGGCCACTCATCTTCCGAATCTAACAGCCATTGAGGCCCGTTCCACCAAATATTAGATAACTGCAAAATTTTGGGATTAACTCCACGTGATAACAAATCCGCAGGATTATCGTGAGTGGGAACGTGCCGCCATTTTCCAAATTTGGTTAATTCTAGAATTTCACAAACTCTATTGGCAACAAAGGTCTTTAATACACTAGGAGGTGTGTTTAGCCAGCCTAATACTATAGTTGAATCACACCAGAATGTGCAAGAATTGAAATTCAAATCTAAAGATCCATTTACCTTATTAGCCAATTTTGCCAAAATTAATGCACCGCATAATTCGAGGCGCGGTAACGTTATCCTTTTAAGAGGAGCAACCCTTGTTTTGGCACACAAAAGGCGTGCAAATACGTTGCCCTGTTCATCCGTGGACCGCACATAAATGCTACAACCGTACGCGACCTCAGAAGCATCAGAAAAAGCGTGCATTTCAATACTTATTGGCTTGCTACAAATAACGTGACGAGGTATAGTAACTTCATTTAAATGTGAAAACTCGTCTTTTAACTTCGTCCATTTTACGTGAAGGTGTGGCGGTACAGATTCGTCCCATGATATATTTTCCTGCCAAAGTTGCTGAATAATAATTTTAGCAATAACTACACATGGACTAACCAAACCTAGGGGATCAAATATCTGCGCCACTGCTGATAAAATGTTGCGCTTCGTAACTGCTTGATTTTCCGAAGTGTTATTTATTTGATATGTCAATGTGTCTGTCCTAGCGGACCAAATCAAACCTAATGTTTTTGTGTTGTCGCTTAAACACATATCTAAAATTTGATTAGATGGATTAGTATCACCGAGAGCCTTCAGTATTTCCGTGGAGTTTGACACCCACTTACGCAGTTGGAAGCGACCGCGCTTCAATACGTTGGAGACCTGTTCGCACGTATGAATAACAGAATCTATAGAATCCCCACCTGATATATAATCATCGACATAGAAATCATTTTTTATAGCCCTTGCTGCATCAGGTAGCTCGGCTTCACATTCGTTTGCCAATTCAAATAAACAACGTATGGCCAAAAACGAGGCCGATGCTGTACCATAGGTGACAGTGTTTAATTCGTAGGTGTCTAAATGTGAATCGACATTTGATCTCCACAGAATGCGCTGTAATGGCCTTTGAGAAGGTTCAATCAAAATTTGCCTATACATTTTCTCAATGTCGGCCGAAACAACAAATAAATATTTCCTAAATCGCAGAATTATCGAAAGGAGATCGTTCTGTATCACCGGCCCTACCATCTGAAGATTATTAATTGAATAGCCGGTATTCGTTAACGCGGAACCGTTGAACACCACTCTGAGCTTGGTACTTACGCTGTCCTCTCGCAAAACTCCGTGGTGAGGCATAAAATATGACGCGCAATTAAGATCGTTAATGTTAAATACTTTTGACATGTGCCCTAATTCCTGGTATTCCGACATAAAGTTAACGTACCTTTCCTTTAATAAAGGATCAGAATGCAGGCGCCTTTCTAAAGCAAAGAACCGACGCTTGGCCTGCTTCATCGACGAGCCTAATTTTTCGATTGATTCTTTAAAGGGAATTGATACTATGAATCTACCGTCTTGATCTCGCCGTGTCGTTTTAACAAAATGTTTTTCCGTTGCAATTTCCTCTTGGGACCATGATTTAATAATTGGAAAATCCTCAATCTCCCAGAACTTGGCTACTTGAGTTTCTAAACCTTTACTAAAATGACAAGCAACCCTGGTGGGTTGTTTTTCGCCAACGGGCCCTGAAATAACCCAACCTAATGATGTTTTCTGCAAAATGGGTTGATTTGCGCCTAGTCTAATTTGACCCACTAAAATTAAACTCCAAAACAAATCTGCACCTATCAAAAGGTCAATGGGACCTGGCTCATTGAATGTGGAATCTGCAAGCGTAATGTTTGCAGGTATTTGCAATTTTGAAACGTCCACGAAAAAATTAGGAAGATTTTCCGTAATCTCGGGCAAAACAAAACAAGTTAGTTGAGCTACAAATAAACCGCGCTGCGAGAATATTTTAACAGTACATTTTTTCTGGCTATGAGACGTCAAATTGTTTAATCCCGAAACCGCAAGTTTGGTATTTTCCAATTTTAGTTTTAGAGTAGAACAAAGCTGTGCGGTTATAAAACTGGATTGGGATCCACTATCCAAAAGGGCGCGAATGCGATGGGTTTTTCCCGTAGAATCGGCAAGCAATACGCATACTGTAGACAATAATACCTGACCGCTTGCCATGTTTAAAGCTGACAAGGCAATATTTGAACTTTCGCCTGAGGGGGCTGGGGATGGCTCCGCAGCCGTAATCGGAGCCCTCACAAAATTCCTTTCAAGGTGAAGCAAAGTGTGGTGTTTAGCCCCGCATTTTCTGCATTTGCTGGATTTACAGGACCTGTTAAAATGACCTCGCTTTAAACAATTTAAGCAGGCTTTGACATTCCTTGCCTGATCAATTCTTTCCTGAACGGATAAATTTAACGCGGCTTTGCAATCCCATGGGGAATGCTCTTCGTTGCAAAACAGGCAACATTCCTTTGTACCGACAAACGACCTCGAATTGAACTTCGGCTTGTTGTCAGAAATTTTGTCCGAATGGCGCAATTCCAAAGTTTCCAGGAGGTCGGCACGCGATCTAAGAAATTTTAAAAGATCTTCAAGCGAGGGAAGTGAATTTTCCCATTTGTGCTCCTCCCACTGCCTAATTGTGGCTCTATCTAATTTTGAACAAACTATATAAATAACTAAAGTGTCCCATTCTTTCGTGGGCTGATTTAACAAACTTAGAGAGCGCAAATGCTTTAACACGTTATCTATTAATTTTCGAATCTTGTCAGCGGATTCCTTAACCAAAACCTCTAAATTAAATAGAGCCTTTACGTGATTGTGGACCAATAAGCGTGTGTTATTGAACCTTTTACATAAAATGTCCCATGCGGTTAAATAATTCGATGCCGAAAATTCAAGGGATTGGATCACTTGCGCGGCCGTGGACGTTAGGGAACTTCGCAAATAATGTAGCTTTTGTATATTGTTTATACTACTATTTTCATGAATTAGCGATTGGAATGTATCACGAAATTCCAACCAACGCTCATATGTCCCGTCAAAACAGGGGAGCTGAATTGTTGGCAATTTTATGGCATTTAAAGCGTAATCATTATTTGACGATGCTGAAAGAGACTGACCTACGCCATTGTTCGCAGTTTTAAATTTCTCAATTAACGTTTTCGCCTTTGCGATGGACGAATAAAATAGCTTGTCAAAATTTTCGCGCTCTACCATATGTGATTCATCTTCACCCTCTTCTAAACATTCGAGTTCCATTTGAACACTTTCGAATTCATCAATTAAAGCATTGGTTTTAAGAACCCTATCTTGTATTTCAATCACAGAAACATCATCCAAAGTGGCGTCGGAAGCAACAATCTGCTCAATGTGATTTTTGAAAATTGTAAGCCGCGATTTTACTGAACCGCGTTTTCGCCTAAGGGCTTGAATTTCAGCAGCATTTTCGTTCGACATCATGAATTTGTGCTTGTACAAACGGAAAGGGATACAGAATAAAGGAAAAAATATGGCTCACTTACGGTTTTTGGCAGCGTCGCGTAGCCGAAAAGGATCTTTGTCCAGATGCGCTTCTTACAAGGGCCGGTGCAAGGTCAATGCGACTGCGTTGGTCCACTGTAATCGCTTGTTTTCCTGGAATTCTGGGTGCGTCTTCCTACAAGGGCCGGTGCAAGGTCGATGCGATGTGACTGCGATGGTCCACTGTAGACGCTTGGCTTCCTGGTGGTAACGCGATGCCGAAAATTCGAAAACCAAAGGGCCATGCGGATCGAAGGACCAGATGTTTTTACGCTGGATTTTCACTGCTCTTAAACACTGGAACACTTACCCTTAATCGTTGCACCCGAAAATAATAAGTAATGCATGATTTAGAATATATTTAATGCATCCAAAGAACGTACAACATACAAAATACAAGTTCACACCTAAGCCGCGGTGCTTTCGGGTACAAGGGCGGAAGTGTTCTCTCTGCGCTCCCTCGCTTAACGTGCGCCTAACCCTCTGTTACAAAACTACTTAAGTCAAGCGCCGCTTTTTCCACTAAGGGCGTGGCGCCAAATTTGAATTTATGCATAGGCATAAACAAATAGTAATTAATTGTTTTGTAGAAATCACCAGATGTTTACCAAATTGTGTGCATATTGTGTTTTCGTTCTACATGATTAATATACAATCTGACCCGGGATAGTGACCTTTGATTATAAACATCAAAATTTTGTTTGTAATGGAAACGATCTGGGCATGCGAAGTACCAGGTACCTTCGACATCAACTGCTATGGTCATATGGTCAAAGTCCCACTTAGAATTTTGCCGAGACTAAAGAGCTCCAACCCTAGCAAGGGATCTTTTACATGTTGCACATCGTAGTAACATGGGGCCCACGGCTTTACATCACTTCCGAACGATAGCATTTTGTAGAGGCTTGCATCCGCAGTTTTTTATTTTTAAAAGCCTCACCGAGAGTGGGAATCGAACTCGCAATCCTTATATCAGTTGTCAGAATACTTAACCACTGAGCTACGGAGCCCGGCTTGTACATTTTGAAATTAGATAAAATAAAATAAGATCAGGTTATAATGTGCACGACTAATTTCTAATTTGCAGTATTTAGTTCAGGCAAAATTTTAATATAAAAAAATGTTATGCCCTCAATTTGTTTGTGTTATAATCCAGTTTGGAGGTTTATTGGGATTTCAGTAATTAATGTTATATCTACTATTGTATAATTTACTTTGCCAATAAAAAAAAATGGTGTACCGTTTTACTTAGTTACTTTCCTAGTTAAGCTGTTATACAACACGAATTATTTTTGTTGTAAATATTTTCTCTGCTAGACCTACTCTAAACAATGTAAATTAATGGACATGTACAATTATTTTGATATGATTTATTTAGGGTATTTATATTATTAATTTGAGTATTCTCATTTTTGGTTACGTCAAAAGTTAAAGTTAAAACTTGCAGTGGACTGTAATGTAATACACCTTACATGCTTATTACTGAACATAGTATACTGCGGTAATAATCGTAAAGAGCTTGTTTTCAGTTCCAGCAACCAATTTCTCTAATTACTTTTCATACATTTAGGGCTGCTATTAAGTTTGATTAATTAATTTGGTGTTTGGACATGAGCGACGGCTTTCACAAAGAGCCGCATTTTCCTAGGCCAAATTTTTCAAGCTAGGAATTCATGCGCCACAGAAAAAGTGATGAATCAAGCAGGCTATGCAGGATGGCGTGCGTGGTAATGAATTCGCGAGTAATGGCGTCGTTTCCGGGAATTAGCCTTTGCTCTCCGGAGACACTGCTACATTACATTTATCTACCGATTACGCCGCTCTTATAGCTAGTTTCATTTATTCTCGGAAGCTATGAAGTCCCTATGGTACCTGATAATCCTGGATGGATACGATCGAATCTCTTTCTTGAGGGAGTATCGAAATTCAGATTCGTGGGTTTGTAGAGGTTGTAATGGTAAGAATATTCCCCGGTTTAATCAAATACAAATAATACTAAATACCAAGTGATCAATTAAATTAACCACATACCTCGAATCTATTTAATCTCAGTTTATAACTTCTGAGATATTTTATTCTACTCAGGATTTTCTTGGTTTTCTTTATGTTTGCACATTTAACTTCACAAGCTATGATTCTTAGAAGTTTTATACTGTTCCAACAGAATATTTATGGATCAGATTTATATACGTATATTTCTGATGCACAGCTGCTAGAATAAGCATTCAGTATAACTACTGAGCTAATTGGGTTGCCTATATGTTTTGGTTAGTCGAACCCATAGTAAGTATTGATTAATCTACCAATGATTCCCACAGTGGGCGATATCGCCCCTTGGGGGGCGCTGGAACGATCCATGGGGGCGATAGTAGCCTCGGGTGTACTTGGGGGCGGTGAATAAAAATAAGGGGGCGGTGAAAGCTTAAAGAAGGAAGAGAAGATAAGACGGTTTAGAAAAACCATTCGTACATATTTCATCTGTTGTGTAACATGGTGTAACATTATTCTCCAAATAAACACACAAAATGCGAGTTACAGATTTATTTATTCCATGAAGACTATTTACCATTATTAAATGTTCTTATTCTTCCTCATACCATTTCTTACTTTATTTGTTCAGTCTGTTTATTCTCCGTTTCTACTTTATCACACCCTTTAATACACCATCCAGAAAGTAAATACCATTCTAATAAAGGGTTTTTATTATTCAAATTTGCTTTTGCTCAAAATACAGGTTACAAATTCAGAAAAGATTTATTTATTTTAAAAATATCTTTTTCTCTAGCAATACTAATTTATACAAAATTTCTATAGTGTATATTTTATTATAACATTTCATAATTGACTTTTTCAGATAATCATTTGAGTTTGACTTTCACTTTAATTATTCCGATGGTCAGTTAATATCTACAAATTAAAATCTAAGCTCTGATGTTACCAAACAACTATCCCAACTAAATCAACTTATATGCTCGAACGTTTTTAATAAACTATTAACAATTGAACAGTAACTGTATCTAATGAATCATTCATTAAACAAATCTCAAAATATTTATGTTGTACTTTTAACGTATAAATCCCCCCTTGTACTTTTTAATTGCTAATTAATTTATGCTTTCAAAATAATTTCCTACCTAGAAACACTCTTAGAATAATTATCAGTCTCAAGAAGCTACCACTACAATATCTTTCTGTTTGTTCGCTTAAAGAATGTAGATATCCAGGGGGGCTGAGTAATTTTTTTTCTGAAAAGGGGGCGGTAGGCCAAATAATTTTGGGAACCACTGCTACATGGATATATTAAACCTGTGTCGTGTTATTCATAAACTAAGTAGGTACTTCACTATCACTCAGTGTGGAAATCTTACCTATGACGAAAGGTATATACATGTCTAAACTGTAGCTGAAGTTTTACATATTAGCGGATGCTAGAAGAGAATCTGGAAGCTTTTATCACCATGCTGGGTAAATAGCTTTGCTTAGCTGATTATTACAGTACTGAAACCGCATTAAAACTCAAATTTTTACCCGTTTCGGGAACTCTGTGTTCAAACAAGAAAAAAGTTTCTGCAAAAGACCGAGAATATAAATTTGGATATCGAAGAGGAATTAGGTGAAGGGTGTTGCAGAACTTTTCCTTTCTGTGGTCTATAGAATTTTACGAAACTTACATTTTTGTATAAAGCCTTGACTATTAATAATTTTTATCAGCCTTAATGCGTATTGTGCTACACTTTTTGTATTCAGAATTTACTTACCGACCCATATCTACATGTCATTGTAGAAAGAGTTGGGCGGATGCCTACACTTAGCTTAAAGCTCCAATTATTTATTTTTAGATATTCAATTTTAGCAGCATTTACCATAATTAACGAACTAAAGAAACGGTTCCTCTTCTTCTTTATTGTTTTTAGCTTTAGGTTAGCTTATTGTTTACAACGAGACCTTCCATCTTGTCTTTGGTCATCTAATGGGTTCTGTGGTGTTGGGTTTTCGATCTTTGCTTTTTTCAACGATGCCCTTTTTCTGCAAATTACATAAACTCACAATTGCTATAATTTCTATTTGCTGCACTATTTTAAAAGTAATTCTATGAAAACATTATAAATTTTTAATATAAATCTAGAATATAACAGTCCAATCGTCACGATTCTTTTAGCATCAAGCAGGCAGCTTCATAAAACAGTGTGAGCCGGAAAGCTCTTAACAATTAAGTGTAATTGGATGCTGGTGGTCTTTTCGTTTAAGAGTTTCAACTACCATTCACAACTATTGCTCATTTCCTTCTTATCAGTTTTCCGATTGACGCGAAGGTTTGCTATTGACGTAGGTGGGATTGCTTAAAGAGGGTGATATATGAGCTGAAAAGGCCTTAGGCGAGAAGTGTGGGCAAAATCCTCTAGAAATATCGGGATTTGCCTGATTGCCTAACCTTCGACGATATTTACCGGTCCCGGGTATTAATCTTCTCCTGTAAAAAGGATTTACTATAATTCTGCTGCTGGGATTTAAAATGGTCGGTGTTGCCTGAAACATGTTTGCTAATTGGATACTGCGGTTTATATTATCGTTTTACTGCTGCGTAATGGCTGAATTTAAAAATAGACTAACCAGTTTTATAAAATTTTGCATAGAATATAACATTCATTACTATGTGTCGTTATCAATTCGAAAAGCGGGATGCAGTAACCTGAATAGTAAAATGGAATGGAATTTTAGTGAAGAATGACTATTTAATGTAAAAATGAAATATATTCGTAGATTAAATAATTTTTGAGTTTGTGTTTGCTTCCATATATAAAATATAAATATCGTACAGGGTGTACAAACTTCTAGATGTGATAACACTAAAACACAATGCGATAAAAGTTTCTATAAGTATGTGGTCCCAATTTTCCTCTTGAAGGAGCTACAGTACTGAAAAGGGTAATGGAAAAATATGAACTTTATGTAATTAGAATTTAGAAAATGCAAAGTCGGTTAACTAAGTTTGAAGAAAGAGTTCTACTTTCAATCTTCTTAGTAATTTCAAATTGTAAAAAAATAATAGCAGTTTACATAAAGTTCGAGGCGCTACAATCTAAGGAGTCTGGCCTGTGTATAAAATATTAATACGATTAGATAAATACATTTTTAGACGACCACATATAAAAGTAACATTATCGCGACGGCAGCCTACTACAGAAAGTTGCCAATTTCATACACTAGCACGATATTATATCGCACGGCCTGATTTTGCTTTATTCGTTGCTCTGCTTCCAACAAGCTCTAATTTTTTATAATTGTACCAATAATAATATAATAATCAATCTTGCAAACGAAATAAAAATAATTCTTAAAAATAGAATTTACTTTGAGTGGTCGTCTAAAAAATAGTGTTCATAACTCGCCCGAAAGTGCAAATATCTGTGCTAGTGTTTTAGATCCACTCGGGCTTCGCTTCGCTACGCCCTCGTTTATCTAATCAACACTCGCACGATATTTGCTACTTTCGACGCTTGTAATGAAAATAACTATTTCAACGTAATAAATTGAAATAGAACAACAAGATGTTGCTTCTGTATCTACGGTTTAAAAGCACCTACAATTATATAAACTACTACTGGGTGTCTTAAAAAGAATTACATCTAGTATGCGTTGAATTTCCCAGAATGCAATACCAATAACAATCTAGCGACACATCAAAATTTACATGCAAACAAAATTCAAAACCTACTAGATATAATTCCTTTTAGGACTCTCCGTAGAGTGATTAAGGCAAATTTGGCGGATTTGGTTTTTGTTATGCGACATAAACACTACCGAAATTAATCCTAGCTTGTTGATTTCCATTTTCTTATATTGTAATATGTTGTTTCAATGTAAGGCAACTTACTTCTATACGTTGTCTCCTCCATTTTGTAATACAGCGATAAGCGCGTGTGTTACGTAGCGTTCCTAAGCGAGTGTTTAATGTGTATAACTAGTAATCAGATTCTCTTTGGGAGTGTAGGGTTGAATATTACCGATTGTATTTTTGCGAGTTAATCTAACTTGCATTACCAAGTGTTTCGTTTGACTGTTAATCATTTTAATACAGGAAGTAATCCAAATAAGCAATAAAGACCGACTGAATAATTTGTCTAGGATAGATGGTGCAGAGCGGATACTGGAAAAGAACCCGAAAAGTGTGTACAGCACCCTGATTACAAGAAGCGGTTAAAGTGGTAGAATATAAAAGATTGGAGGTCATCTTATGACAGGTAGATTAAGCTAATATTAATAGAAGATCCAAACATGTATTCACGCCATGAAATTAAGTGGACAGAACGAATCGTCCAGCTAGCATCCCTCCATGTATATTAAGCATCGATTGTTTGTGATTTTTAAAATCTCCAGACAAAACTAAAATTGCAAAAACATTTTTGTGATTCTTCAAACAGGAATGAGTGATGAATTGAACATCATTCAGAAAAGACGTTTTCCTATGACCACATACGAAAGTGGCAGTTCCCATACAGTCAAGTAGCCACGAAAAATAACAATAGCATTCACCCGGTTGTTATTATAACGAACGTGTTTGTTATGAAAAAATGCACAATTCACAGTTAGACAGTAGGGCAAATATGCCATTTTAACCTTAAAGTTGCTGACAATATGTCATTTTAACCTAAAAACTACTAAAAATATGTCGTTTTAACGTAAACACGTCGTGGTCGTGTGCTCGTGGTTTAAGTCACTCGGCTGCGCTACGCTTCGCCTCGTTTCTCAAATATACTCGCACGATATATGTCACGTTTGTAGCTTGTTATATAATATACTATTATAAAATATGAATCGTGTATGGTAGTGTTGAAAAGACACTTACTTTGCATGAAACTAATAAATATTTGGTTTTTCCTTGTTTTTATTTTCTTGATAGAATTATTTTATGTGTTTTTCTTTTGCCCAATTTAATCTCATATTCTTCAAATACTCCAGTTGCTCAAGTTCGAGCTATAAATTCATATTTACTCGTTTAGAAAATTAATGTGCAAGTATATATACACTACGAAACAATTTGGCGAAACGTTTTGAATATTTGACGTTTTCATACGAGGATAATCCATTCAGTTTCTCCACACGAAATACAAACGTTATTCCCAAGCTGAAAACCTTCCATATTCATGACCAGCGCGTAGCGGATATAAATGTCAAAATTTTCTTAATCGAAACAACTGGGAGCCCCTGTAATGGAATGTAGTCGTATGTAAATTGCACGAATCCCTAAAGGCCAAATTGGTAGGTTGCCGGCTTTTATTTTATTTCCTTTCGCCGGTGGGGAATCACCGTCATTTTATTCCTTAATTTCTCCCTGTTTTGCGGGCCATTAATAAACATAGTCGCTTCGTTAGTTAATTTATTAGTTCGAATTCATAAGTTGGCCGTGCGGTTTTGTGAATTTAAATCAACTAGTATGCACTTCATGGATGGTAATGTAACTCGTTGGACTCAAAATTACAGGCTGAAGGGCACATCATACCAATTTAGTTAGGTACTTCAACAAAGCAGAGAAGGATAAACAAATTTAATTAACAAGTGTGTTTAGAATATGTACCGTGTAATCCACTTTTGCACTACGTGGATCACAACCTGAATTGGTGGTCTTGCAGCAGCTTAGGAACGGATTACTTTCTGAATCTGTATACCGCATATTGCATGACTGGGGAAATGCGGTTATGAACTTCTGCAATAATAATTAATATTTGTTGTAAAAGTAAATAGAATTTAATTTAATAAATAAAACGCACAATATAACTACTATTATATAAACATTTTATTGAATTCATCCGAGCAGCTTATTTTTTTTTTGTCGTATTTAAATGCTGAACGGAAAGTGCAAACGAAATGTTTTCTTAAGGTACTTCTGCAAAGTATTATTTACTCTAGTAGTTTACATTCAATTTTCATAATCATATTTGAAGCATGTTTATCTAAATAAAGACGGAGTTTACTCAATCGAGAACTGTGAACTGAAAGAGCGCCCCCACTGCGGCACTTACATCAACAAAGGTCGAAAAATTTTAATGGTGCGAATTTAAGACTTGCGTTTACATCTGAGACTAGACAGGTTTAAAATCAGCGGCTTCCCAAGTTTTAAGTACTAATGTTATCTCAACTACTGATAAGAATTCTTTATTCTTATAATAAACATTTTAGGTGACCCTTTTAATGTTGTCTTTTTTGTTACTTCTAACCGCAAAATTTAAAACGTAAGTATTTAAGACTTTAAGAATTGCTGTAATGGTAAAATGTGCACCAATGTTGTTAGTTTTCCATTTCACCATAAGAACATTAGTAATCTCTGTCTTGCATCACATGTTCCAGCGCTTAGTCCTTTTAATATTTATTTTTCTTCCGCTAAGTCTTTTGCTGGACATAATATTGCCCTTTTCAAATAATCACAACGTTTGCTAATTATTTATAGCTTTAACTATATGCTTTTATGAATGTCATTGTTATTATTGTAAAGGGCTGCATCTCTCGGCGCCTCGTGGTACGGCTATCACGGAAAGAAGTTGGTCCCGGCGGTCATACAACATCATGACAGTCGTTAGTGGGGTTGGAAGTCCTCATAACTGCACAGCGACGCCTATAATTGGCCTAACGGCTGTTGGCTGAGTGCGAATTAAATAAATAAATAAATAAATAAATAAAAGGGGTCTTATATTTCATTTTGTGACTATATTGAAAGTAACGTAATTTGCGTAGGTAAATATCTGCATCTTTTTTTATTCCTTTACATTTACAGCATATATCTTTCATTAATTCGTAGCACAATACTAATAAGTATTTTGTGGACAGCACCTAATCTTGCCACTCCAGTGTGGCCGAACGGCTAGGGAGCTCGGCTGCGGCGTCGCGGTACGGGGTTCAATCCCCACATCTGGCAACTGGCTTGCGGCCCACTCAGTCGGTTTAAAAATTGAGTACCGAAATGATCGTCGTAGAAGTAGGAAAAGTAAGGCAGTCGTTGAAGGCGTGATGTTGCCCACATCCCCCAGTACGCCGTTTCGGAAAGAGATATTTTGGTGGCCCTGATCCGCAGCGTCTCAGGCAATATTCCTCCGTATGGAATGAAACGCCCTGATCTTTACTTTATCTAGTCTTGCCTTACTTCAGTATTTAGATCAAGACACCGTATACTTGTTTTCTTAGATTTTCATACAATGTCACTGCTATTTGGCTTAACCACTCTAACTATTCTGGTATAAATATCTGCTTCACTTCTTTAACATGCTCTTTTAAGCTCACTTTGTTAGACACCATCTCTGTTGTTTTTTACTTTACTAACATCCTCTTAGTTCTTTGTTTAGGTCTGTACTCATCGTTTTCTTTCTTCGTGCTTATTTAATCATTACATATACTCCTCTATTTTCTTTAATATTCTGCATTTATTCCATCTTTACTTATACTTTTTTCATGCTGGTTGCCCACATTCTACGTTCTTTGTGCTTTGCTTCTCTTTTTTCATCTTCTTCATTTATATATTGTGTAATTTTTGGGAAAAATCTCAAGTGTTCCTAAATTTATCCAAGGATGCAGAAGTGAGGCATATTTCACTCCCCTAGTTCTTCTTTTTGTTTCAATTATTGAAATTCCTTCTCTCATTATCTGTAAGTTTTTAGATGATGTTATTTTTGATATTTCATTTCATTTCTCCGATTATATCTTTTAGTGACCATTATCTTTTTATTTTATTCTTAGTATTTGCATCTTTTTGTATTCACTATGAAACTATTATTGTATTATTCCAAATTTCATCTATTTATTATCAGTCTTCTACTCACTTTTGCTACTTTATTGATGTTCTAATTTTTTTTTGTTTCTCACTTTAAATTCATCCTCTCTGTACTTTTTATCCTGGCTTTGTTTAAGTTCTGTATTTAGAATTTTTTAATGAATACCGTCAAACGGGGTTAAGTGAATCAGGGTGGTTAAAATGAATCAGTCATGTATTTCCGTAAACTCGGCGGAAGTGCCGCCATCTGCCTTAAGATTTCGCGGTTTTTGCTTGAAAACTGGAACGCCCGTACGTCAGTGTATATAGTTGAGGGTGTTTCGGTTCACCTAGAAAAAGCATGTAAGTATTACATAGCTTCTCAATGATTAGCGAATTTTAGTGACTTTTTGAAAGGCTAGAAACGTTTTGTTGTAGATGTACTCAATTTGAACCCTAATTTACTTACATGCAATAAATGTTTTAATTAGTTATATATAAACATACTCTTAATTTTTATTTTTTTCAAAATGTATTTACTTACATTTTACGATTTTTTTATTTCCAGAGAGGAGTTTTAGGGGGTAAAGTGAATCATTTATTTTTTATTTACAGTTACCTATGTTAATGTTATAGGAAGCGTTATTTGTTAGTTCAAAGTTTACAAGTTTTTTTTTAATGAATACCATTTTTTTGTACACATTTTTAGTTTTAAACGTATTTTTAATAAATATTATATGCCAAGTGAATTAAACATATGTTTATTCACGAAAAGATGTTGAGCTCACGAGCACGTAGTGCGAGTGAGATCATATCTTTGAGTTAATAAATGTTTAATTCACGTGCCATACATATGTTTTTATTCAATTTTGACGAAATTTTGAATATAAAATTTAAAAATATTCAAATTAAGATATAAATTTGCTCATTCATCGTCGAATTGATCTAAATTTTAGTAATTATATATTATACACTATAAATAGAAAGAATAATTGAATGTAAATATTTGTAGAAATAACAAAAATATGTTGTTCTTCATTGAAACTTTTTTAATTCTCTAGCGAATTACACTTTTTTAAATCTCTAGTGAATTAAAACACTTTTATTTCACTTGTGAATCATATACTGTTTATGAAGGTTGTTATGGAGTTAATAATGTCACTTTAAACTGTCAAAATTGACAAATAGATTTAATTTCGTTAATTTTTTTTTCTTAAATTTCCTACTAAAATATTTTTTTAAATTTTAAATTGATTCACTTTATACATTAGTGTTTTAAAGTGAATTTTTATGCATTTTAAAGGCCTGATTCATTTTACCCCAAAGTAGTGGGTAAAGTGAATCAACCCTGTACTAAAAAAATTGGGTGTTTTTATATTTAAAAATATATGATTTATGTCTTAAACACATCGGAAAGTGCCAAAGAAACTTCAATGGTTTTTTTTAAATTTTTGTGTTTGTTAATTTTGGAGAAAATAATAAAAAATTACCGTTTTTGATTCACTTAACCCCGTTTGACGGTATCTATTTTGGTGTATCTTAGTCGTTCTTGTTTTATTCCTCTGTTTGCTAAACAATAATGGGTCTCAATTTGTACGTCTATGTGATTGAATAGTCCTTATTGGCGATTTTATTCTGTTTTCCAGTAAAAAATAATCTACCTGCGTTTATCTATATATATAATAGACTTGTCCGGGACGCTGTTTCAGCAGCCAAACCGTAAGAGAAAAAAGTTATTAAAGTTATATGTTTGGAATGGTCATGTCAGGTCAGGAACCGAATTTCAGTCTCTAACACTAATTATTATCTTAATTATCCTAATCCTAACTTTTTAGGTTAGATTCTAGGCAAATTTTTCAAGGCGAATGCGACTGGTAGTTTGCTACCAACAATGACGTCATATACGTACGTGTGGTGAATACGCGTTCTATTTGCAAAACGGTCTTTTTTTTTAAATGAGACATTTGTCTCACTGGTTGCTAGTTATTCATTATTCCATCTTTCCGTCTTGTGTTATTAGACCACAATTTCCATACTTTACTGTCATGTGATACAAACACAAGATTAATATTAAAAAGAGCAGGTGACATTTTAATGGATAAAGGTAAATAACCTAATCCCTCTGATCTTCAATATAGCCTTGACTTAAAGAGTATTTAATGTATTATTTTGCCTATTTGACGTAAATACGTAATCATTCTTTGTCATTATACAGTTTTGATTGTATAAACAGTCTGGGATGATTTAATAGTTATTTATGCACTTAGAGCGAAAAATGATGCATTAGGCGTGAGTTCGAAAGTTTCGGGCCGAACGAACGCCTAATGCATTTTTCGCTCGTATTGCATACAAAATTTTTCCTACGACTGTAAAATTTTCGAAAATAGGTTTAAACTGGTGTTTTTTGCCATTTATAAAATTTCCAGCGACGTGCAAATTTTTACATCAGAATTGGATATTTTATCGCCCATTTCTTATTTTTCTTGACACGTAAACACCGACAATATACAAAATAAAGCACAAGTAACTTTAAATCGCGAAAAAAGGTTTAAATCAAATTCACAGTTACAGCTGTCAACTTTGACGTTTTCAAATAGCTGACCACTAGCCGACTTAGGTATATAATCATGAAAGCTTATATAAAATTTATGTATGTTGCTATGTATTACGATTCACGATTATATACTTACATATGATGGCAACCGCGATGAACTGATTCAAAACAATCAATTTTTGACGTACGTCAACAAGGCGGAAAGTTTGATTTTAGAAGCAGTCGTAGGAAAAATTAATTTATTAACTTGTTAGATTTGTTGTGAATGTGGATGATAATAGGTGTACGAAATATATACACTAATGTAAATAGTAATTAGGCTATTAGTTACAAAAGCTGAAAGTTTGTCACAAAGGGTAGTTCTAAATATTTTATATTAATGCTAAATGTTTCTATGATCATCATCACTCTTCTCAGCTTTAGATGTGCGTGTTCTGAAGATTAATGTCAGGAGCGAAGCGTTTATTTTCTTTATATAAATGTAGCATGCAACTAGTTGAAAAATAGTTATTACAGAATTGCTTACCTCATTCTGCATATATACGTCTGTTTTAAATAGCTAAAAGCATAAGCGACATAATCGGCTCATTTTAGGCACAACGGTTTATGGTATACGACAAAATTATTAATAATATAATATGTCGGACACATTTTTCCATAAGTCATGATTAAGCTAAGTGTATATTCCGATACTCACACTATAGTGCATACGCTACTAATGCACTGTCACTAGCTTTATGTGTAGCTTAATATATAGCACTAGAAGATTTACTGATGCGCAACAAGTTAACCGACCTTTTTCAGCCTAATATCTTAGTAATCTATAGTAAATTGTAAATTCAATACATTTCTTCTATTTCACATTTTAGAAGATAATTGATGTTCATTAACTGATTTTTATAGGAAATTAAAACTGACTCAGACACGTTGTATACTGTCAGTCTTTGTTAAGCAGACCTCATGGGCTGCCTTCGAGGGCGAGCGTAAAACGTTGGAAGGTCTTTATTTAAATTTAAATTGGCGAGAAATTCCAACGGCGGGAAAATATATGCGCTGTGGGATAGAGTATAAATTAAAAGAACTGACAAAAAGGTTAAATTAAAAGGAACTAGTCAAAAGGTAACTGGAGAAATGTTGTTGGTAAAGGTAATGCGGCGTGGTTTCTATAGCCAGGAGGGAATAATTTGAACTGTGCTGAAACTCTGCTTACGCTTTCTAAGCTGGTTATATCCCGCAGTTCTCGAAATGCAACAATTATAATAGTCTTCTTTATCCCTGGTTCGTTTGGTCCCGAAATAACTGCTTTTTAAGGGGATTCATTTAACCGAATTTTTTATCATTATTACAGCAGGGATTCTAATAAACAGAAAAGTTAGGGGAGCATTGCGGCGTTGCTCATGTGTATAATGCGTAAAAACGTTGATGTTTATTAATTTAGAGAGAAGTACATTATCATGTAACGGCTGAAATTAATGTTGCGGCCCGCGGGCAAGAACGCTGTGTTGTACATAATAACTTTTCCCAGATAATCCTGCAAATTCGGCAAGTTCCTAGTAATCTACAAAGAAAATACGCTTTTACTCTCCGTAATTTTAATTTTATGAGGCTGCTGTTCTTTGATCACAGTTGCTTTTTATGTTCAGCATCGAGATCCAACTATGCTTTGAGGACGGCTGATAAGAAGGCTCTCGCTTCTCGCTACCACGATGTAATAATATAGTGAAAATCGTTTTCGTTCTTGTTCTCGGAGGGTTGGAAGGTTTAGCTAGAAATGAATTGATTCCATAGTCTGATGGCAAAAAGTGATTACTTATGGCAAGGTTCGCAGATGTGTCTTGATAGATCGATCTTGAACGTCGATGCGACAATAAGAAACATAGATTACCTTTTACCACCCTGCAGTCTTAAAATAGAACAGTAGCGTGATGTAGTTAAAATCCTGTTTTCACTTTATGTATAAACTCATTCTCTGGACAAAATATTTATTTAAAAAATGTATCGGAAAATCAAAGGTCGCACTTCAGTCCTGCATAGAAATATCAGATAGTGGTTACTAACTCATGTTTTTAAAATATGCGTTTTCTTAAATATTTCTAAACAGTACAAGAAATGTGTTTTAAGAATGGTTTTTTAAAATAATTTTTGGGCTACTTGCGTCCGGATCATTTGCGCCCACCGCCATTTCGGTCCATTTGCGCCCCAGAAAAATATCAACAGTAAATGAGGTCTCATCTGCGCCTATGCTTGCAACTTATTAGTCATCACGCACTAATTTTACTATTTTTTCTTAGCTGCCTTATCCTCTATGCCTTTCTGTTGGTACTTTAATTTTTGTGGTTATTTGGGTTTATTTTAATACTTTAAGAGTTGTTATACTGGTGTCAAATTTATTGATTAATAATAATTCATTAAAATCGAACCCTACATTACTGAAACGTTGTATTGTCTCTTACCAATAACAGCGACTTTAAAGGTTTCAGTTTTAAGTTTTAAGTATTTTTAAGTTTTAAAATAAACCCCAAATCACCACAAACATTAAAGTAGCAACAGAAAGGCATATAAGTTAGGGCAGCTAAGCAAAATATTGTTAAATTTAGTGTTTTGCATGTAGGAGACTCCCCCAACTGGTCGGCCAACTTGGGATGTCGTGATGACTAATAAGTTGCAAGCATGGGCGCAAATGAGACATCAATTACTGTTGATATTTTTCTGGAGTGCAAATGGGCCGAAATGGCGGTGGGCGCAAATGAGCCGGCGCAAGTAGCCCGACACCGTAGAGACACAAACTTTAAAAGTTGCCACGGAGACGCTAACATCATCTTATTTGCACAGCTAGATGGTTTTAAAAAATGTATAGAAATAAAGTGGTTGTAAATGAATGGTGCAAGAAATGGCGGACTATGAATTCGACGGGTCAAAACAATATCGTTTCATAACTCAGAGCTGTGTGAGTAATTACCGGTGTGACTTAGATTTCACTATCCAATAAGCGAATGGCACATGCACGATGGTGTGCCAGCACATTTGGACAGGATAGTTAAAAAGGACAAAGGTTAAGATCATTTCAATTTCTCCAACTGGGGGCGGGCTGCTATAGGGACTTTCCGTCCCTCTTCAGCCAAGAACGGGAAACTCGGGATGGGTGAGAGACTGGAAGAAAGGTTAGGAGAGGTGGAGAAATACTGCCACGGCATTCACCTCAGAGAAGGTACTCTGTTGATTCAGGAAAACCACATAAAAACCTAAATCAAGGCAGACGGCCGCGGGAATCGAACTCACGACCTCCCGAATGCTAGGTATGCAACGCACTAGGCTACGTAGCTCGGTCAGGATAGTTACAGAATATGTTAGTATATGATATCTTAGAAGGTGGATTTGTAAAACGCAATCTGCAGTTTTAAATCCATTGATTTTTTGGTTATAGACGTATTTGAAGTAATCAATTTACTGCTGATACTGTGAGTTGGCTTGCAGATTTTATTGATTCAATTTGGTGAATATATAGTATAGTTTTCAAAACAAATCAGGTTGTGGACATGTTTAGCTACTTATTATTTGAGATATTACCCACAATCTTTGTAACATTATGATAGTTCTAAATAATTGCTAGTAATAGCAATTGAACTATCTTCTCATTAGACTCAGTTTGCTGTAAACTTGTTCGTATTTGATACCAGTTTCAACTGAAATATGCAGTGGAAACTCTATAATTAAAATATAAAATTTACATAGTGCATCACTAACAAGTGTTAGCATTCATTGCAAAATTACTTAAACAAGTTCCACTCCAAAGAATTTTTGAAGATGAAACTGGTAAGTCGTATTTTTCAATTTATTTCAAACACGATCACGTTCTCTGCCTGCTCTGATTTTGATTGATCGAGTTAAGTCCCGTCAGGTCTAATTTCGCTTATGGATTACTTACTTGAAGTTTCGCTTATATTGTAATCTCACATTGAGCGTTTACATGACTGCGGTGCTTAAAAATACAATCGTTTGATGTATTTATATGTGTTTTGGGTATGGTTTAATGAACGTTGAGCGTTTGGTAATTCAGGGCTTGTTTCGGTTTCATTCCAATTTAAAACGGAGAATAAAAACACCCCGCGCAGAAACCTTTCAGAATCGTTGCCAACATTCGAATTAGGAAATAGGAGATAGATGTTTGAACGTCAAACGCTATCAGAATTATATTTACGAGCAGGAAAGCCCAACCTGGTTCAGCTTCTAGTTCTCGTTCAGATGTCCTATTTTGCTTATGAAATTTATCAACGCAGAAGATAATCACCCCGACTGTAATACACTAGGCGTCCTATTTAATTTAGAGTTATGGGCGAAATCGCATCGGGACATGGCATTTTGCAATGCCAATGCTGCCAATAAACAAGGATAATGTTGCCATATGAGCCATAGAAAGAGCGTTGCTCCGTACTTACGACCATTGCCCAACTTAGACTGACTAGATATAAAGTGGATAAAGGGTTTTAATAGTTTCGAAAATCACGAAAGCTCATTAAACGTACACGATCGCTCTTTCTTTAAGTTAAGGCAGAAGATTCTAGTAGTGTATATACATTTTAGCAGTTCTTTATTAAGCAGGATAATGTTTTAGTACGTATTTAAAAAAGGGGGATATCTTGGAAAATATAGCAGAAGTTTAGACCAATTATATTAGCTTTTATGTATTTTTATTTAAATCAAAATTGAAACAAAATATCTGCTGATAAATTAACATTTGAGTTGATAATAAAGTAAATATGCCAAATATTATAATTTCTACCTTCTGAAGCAGCGTCCTTTGAAGGGCACATCTAAATCACCTTTTTAAATTTAATAAGTGGACAAATTAGAAGCAATGGAATACCTTTTATAGAACATATTTAAAGTGACCTAAATAGGAAAATAAGAAGCTGTTATAATTATAAAATATATGATACCAAGACAAAGCTCTCAGGACTTTTCACAACAGCGCGAAAATGCTAAGCCATATTTTATATGAAAAATTACGATTAAATTAATATAGTTCGTTCAGATTTGCAAATATGTTAAGAAATTGGAATAAACCTCCTAGTTTCAGCTATATTTAAAATTGACGCTAATATTCTGTTATCTGTTTATATATTATTACTGTAATTTCTTTAGAATGTTCTAACATTTCTAATTTTACAAAATAATTTTATAATTGTTATCTAGAATATCAAAGTGTAGTTGCAGTTTCTTATTATTTAGATTCATCGGCATTTTCGTCTGAGCAATAATAATCAGAGTATTTTCTTTTTCCTTCTTTAGTTTTCATGATTATCGATTTAAAAAATAAGCAAACCTAAACGACTAAATGTACTTGGAGTACAACATTTATTTATTACCTCGAAATATATGATTGAAGACCACATGAACACGTAATATAGGCAACCCATTTAACATTCTTGGCAACTACGTTTAGAAAACTAAAACTGCAGTAGAACAGCCGTCGTGAACGCATGTGCTAAACAAAACTGACAAGTAGCAGTTGCGTGCAAAATATTATAGGAAGCTACTTACCCGAAACAATTGAAAAGTAAGTAATTTACACCAGGAACGTCAATGCTCAAAAATGTCAAATCGATGGTGGCATGCAACATTGGAAGTTTAAATTCACTAAATCCCCAAATGTCACTGGTCACTTAGTCTATAGTGTTTTTCAAAGTACTTGTATGAACTTAACCTGTAATACAAGTTATCATTTGTAAATGTTGTAATTTTATTATGCTTTATTTGAACGTTTCCTTTACGGTAGTTTTATCACAACTAGAGAGTACGTAATTACATGTACCGATTATAGTAATCTTTTAGCTAATAATATTTAGTATATAAAATTAACATTTCTTTCCTTTGATCAATTACGAAATAAAAACCATAGTGAAATATTTTTTACATTCTTAGATAGTTCAGCTTCCTTGCACATTTAAAGCTACCTACAGTTTCCTTTTAGAAAAATCTGATATAGCCGCAGCACAAAGACGGGAACAATACGAATATCATTGTATGGAACATTATTTATTGAAAAGGTCGATTTTTGGTACTTTTTGGGAAGCAAAGTATTTTTACTATGCGATGCGATTACATTTTCTAAAATGCACATTTATTGCATTTATGCTATGGTGTAAAAAGTTTGTTCTTGTATCAATTTTAATTAGTCACTTCGTAATAAAATTATCAGTAGCAAAAATAACTTATTCTAAGGCAATCTATTATATACGAGGGCTGTTGATCTGTTAATTGTTATGTATGATAAAAATATTTGAATTTTATTGAAACAATTGTTTTGTGTGCCGCGCTGTATATTGACTGATTTTTTCCGCCAGTGTTTTATTATCTTGACAATTAGTTTTTAGGTATACCATAGAATGAATAGCACAAATGTACCTTTACTTCGAGAAATTTATATAACAATTGGCAATTGAAAAATTATAGATTTTTATATTAAGAGTATGTTGTATCTCTGCTCCAATAAAAAAAATCTGTAAACGACTTTACCCAAAACTTCCCTCGCCCGAATTAGATCAATTTGCAAAATAAAAAAAATGTATGTCGCTGGGGTTTGAACCCGCCGCACCTGCATAGCGATCGTAACCGCATCGCCGCAGAGGATGTAACTGCATCGAAATTCCAACTGCGCCATCAAGTCATATAGAAATAGGTGCGGCGCGCACCTCTCTTGAACAGAAGGGGCCTTATTGTTGAAACGTTTTTACTCTTTTGTGACATTATCCTGTATCGGTTGAGTCTTATTTTCGGCAAATTTAAAGCCTGACCTATATGAAAGTTATTACTTCCTTCTATTTCAAAATTAACCCAAAAATAAACAAAATTTTATTTTTTTAAGGGGCTCACCCTGTATTATATTTGTATGAAATTGTACCGGTTCTTGCGAGGTAGAAATATAATATGTATTCAAAATATCGTTTTCCTCCGACAAATAGTTTTTGAGCTATACTGCCAACAGACAGACAGACAGACAGACGAAATTATGAAAACCTCTTTTTCGTCATCTAGGGAACTTGAAACGTGAAGATCTGAAGAAATCTCAGAAGGTAATTTTTTCGTGATTACAATACTTCCTTCATCTTTCAGACGAGGGAAATAATAAATTAAATTATTTCTAGTACATCATTTGAATTTCTAAACATTTTGACCCTTGTGCTTCGGAAACAATGTTTCAGTAATATTAATTTCAATTTCTGCTTAGTATCAAAATCGCGTTACTGTTTAATTGAATATAACAAAAACAACTTTTTAATTGCATGAATGTTACAGGTAGTTCGATTCTCGTATGGCCACAGTTTAATTTATACTGACATATTTCAATTGTAGAGAAAGATATACGTATACTGACGTACCTATCGATACTAGAAAAGTGGACGATTATTTTGTCATTGGCTGCTTTTTCACGTTGTTGGATATGCATATAGGATATGAATTATTAATAACAATTGAATACCCTTTCACTGTTCGAATATGAATACAATAGCTTTGGAAACGTCATACTAACATACCATGCTTCTGTTTATTTTCGTCACAGTGCGTACATGTCCTTTAATTTTCCTCAAGTATAGCACAGACATCAATTTTGGAGCGATGAAGCATTATAAATAATACATCAGCCTGTTTTCGTTTGGATTTGCTTAATAACCCCATTTTTCCGAGCTGGTTCTGCAATTTACGCAGTTATTTTCCTGAAAATGAGCAAGAAAGCACCTTCACATTAATCAAATTTTCAGTTATATTTAGAAATGGCTACAGCCCGCATGAAGTATCGATTACATCGTAGTGGTCATCCTGCAAGAGCCATATCAAATATGAATGTAGCGCGACGCCTGAAATAGAAACTGACGCCAATTGTAGTGTCCTCTAACGATCAGAATAATGTGTTGCCATTAGAAGTAGTGTTTGATCCAAATAATGTTAGTTAGACTATCTTAAACTAAACTTATTTCGTTTATTACTGCTGAAAAGTCCCTTCAAAACCTCCATTACGCGTTCATAAAATGTTTACTACGTCATTGTTTTAGGAACGAGGAAAACGAGGAATCAAAGGCTCACTTTAATAGAGGCCTTTTTTAAGCGATGGCGATTACAACTTGTGCTCAGAATTTTAAAACACTAAAAACACAGCCATGTTTAGCATTAAAAATTGAGTTTACATATAGTATACAGTTACTAATTTTCTAAAACAATTTTTTTAAATTATTTAATAATGAATATTCAATAAAAACATCTGTAAAGGGTTATACTCAGAACTTCTCTCGCAAGTGGACGTTGGGACACGAAACAAATTTAAAATTCAAAGGAAAATATGGGTAAAAATATGTTCGCATTCGTAATAATACTGAAACAATAATAGGAAACACGGAAATGCGAATTAAATCAATTTTAAATGAAAAATATATTCCGGCGATGGGATTCGAACCTCAGCGCCTGCGAACGAGCTAGAAAATGCGTAGCCCGATGAAAAGCACGCATTTGCTGCCTCGCCCACCAAGGACGCCTTCGATCGATGAGATCAGGCTTTCTTAAATAGAGGGCATTTATTGTTAACCCATGTTTTATTTTTTAGAACATTTATTGTGTTTCTATGAGTTCCCATTTTGTCAAGGGTAAAGCCTAAGGTATGTGCAAATGGCTACTTTGATCTATTTTTCAATTAAAATAAAAATAAACAAAATTTGATTTTGTAAGATGCTCAGCTGATTTTAGACGAGGGAAGCAAGAAGAGTTTAATTCTACGCTGCAGCAACATATAAAGATAATTTTAAAACTTCCAAAGCTGACGTTCTGATGCTTATGACTTTGTTTCTCATTGTAAAGGTTTTTATATAAGGCTATACAAAGCTGTAAGTCAACCATACTCTTGGTAGAAATAACAAAAAGCCTGTATTTTGCTTTGAATTGCTATATTTACAATAAATGTGCACTATAACGAATAGATACTATGCATAACAATGCAATTTGTAATCGCCTGGTATTATCTTACAATCAATACATTTTAAAACGGTGTCCAATCTCAAGAGTCATTACATTAGACCACATCGAGTGATGAGGTCAAAAACGTTGAAATCGTTTATGTACGTATAACCTGCGTCATCGATCCACTATTAGATAGGTCGGAAGCAAATAGTGTAATTACAGTCCATAACATAGTTCTTATATATTCTAACTAAAATATCCTACGATCGAATAGGATTTGATCCGAGTAAGTGACTCAATAATTTCCTTACAGGTTAAAGATTTATTAATCACGTTTAACTCTCTTCGACCTTGACCATATACAAGAAGCCGAAATATGTTATTAAAGCAATCAGTGTACATAAAACATTCTATTTTAGCTCCCCCAGTCGAACAATTCTGTATCGTTTCGCACTGATCGGTGGCAGCAATTAACCATTATTGTATTGAGTTTGTAATTTGCAGATGGGCGTCTGCTTGGGGAATCTAAACGGTCACCGGCATGGCATTTGACAGTGATTATTGATTAATTAATGCAAGTACTCTAGTTTGATTGAATGCTACATTGTCAACAGTTTTAGGGGGCTGTAATAACTAAAGTTTGAAATAACTTTTGTTACCTTGCAATTTATCAAAATCATTTCAATGCATTGCAATTTTATTCGAAATCTATTTCTTTTACAATGATTATTGTTTATAGGAGCAACAAGCGAATAGAAATAGAAAAAAGTCTATATGTGTTCCTTCAGTAATTCAGCGTGTTAATTATAATAATGGTGAGGCACTAACACCCCATGAAGGAGCTTGGCCTGCAAGGCGGAAGGTCAGAGCTTTCGTTTTCGCGCTCTCACACCCGGCTGTCGTGTGTCAAATTCATGGCACGTGGTGATGTGGTGAGCATCAAGCATTAGACAACCGCATTATTACCCCTTGTTCTTTCAAACGCAGGTTCCCAATTATTTAAAGAGACTGGGTAGGCCGCCCGCTAGGCATCGATTCTGGGATTTGAACTCCAGACTTCCTCACCGCAGTCCAATGGCTCTAACCACTGAGCTACACTGGCGATGGGTGTGTCAATTACCATTCGGAATGTAGTGGACCTGAACTGACAAATAGCAAGAGTAATTTTAAAATAAAAGTGAAAATTTGTTCTTATATAGTAAAGATTTCATAAATGTTGCGTTGCATTTATGGTTTTTTTTATATGAATGAAGTGCGCGGTTCAAGGAGAAGATCAAGAACCTCTGCCATAAAAGTATGTTGCTTCGTCTTTTTGGATGTCAAGAACGGATGGTTTTCGAAAAAGCTCCAGCTAATCAATAGTATATCCAACTATTGATGGTAACCTCTCAATAGCATTTGCAGCAAACTATATGGTAAGATGCTGAACGGTTTGTACTAACTGATTACTATTTAAGTAAAGAGATCATAGAGAAGTATTAGTCAGTTCTCTTCACGAAAAACGTCGACGTAAACTGAAAGAAGATCTTATTTCTAAAATTGAAACAAATAATATTTGCAAAACACGTCTATATGGGGTTAGAAATTTGAAGATTTAATAATTTGGGATTTTTTTAATAAATGGGATATCTTCTATATTTTTGAAAAATGTTTTTAATTAGCTTTCTGGTGATATTTTACATCACACGTCTAAATTCAACTGCTTTCGGGATATGCCAGTCAGATAGTAAAAACGCAATTTTTGCGGGATATAGATATATATCTAAAGGGATATCAAAGAAACCCCGATAAAATGCAAATTTAAACATTTAAACACAAGAAATAACAGACACGAAAAAGGAGGAGAAAATCAAATCTGAAAATGCACGAGAATGTAGTGGCATAAAAGGTTATACTGGAAGAAAGGTCATTAGAATGGCTTTTCAAAAATACACATATGTACAGGGTATTCTATTAAGCAATCATATCAGATATGATTAAGTTTGCAGATTTGGAGCGCTCTCTATAGGCAGCTTTAATACCGAGAGAACAGAAGGAGAAAGATTTGAGCTTAAATTAGGTTTAGGTTTACTATGTATTTAGCTTTGTTTTTTTTAAGTTGATTTCATTTTATACTAGAATATTATTTCACTCATGTATTTCTCATTCGTGTTTATTATTTCTTGTATCAACAACAACTGGATGTTTATTTTATGAACCTCGTTTTATATTATTTTGGAGGAGTCTAAATGTTTAAAATATAATTTTAAAGGCGTTTGCTTATTATCTCTTTAAATATAGCATCTTCACGACCTTAAATTGTTTTTTATACTTAAACACCTGCATTTAGGTGTATCTATGAAGTAAGATAAAAAGGAAACTTATTAAATGGCTTTAAAAATACAAAAATATAAAGGATGTTGCTTTTAAAAAAATCGAAATTGTTAAACTTTCAAATTTTGAACAACGTCTATAACATTAATACCCAGTCACTATTTTACACTCGCAAGGTGCTTCACGAAACCATATTTTTTTGGTAACGTTTAAGTAACTTTTAATCTACTTCTATTTAAAAAAAAGTTTGGTTTGCCACACTTTTTGAGTTACTCTGTATAATAAAAATGCTTTAGTAATGTGCAGCACCTCCATACCCACAATCTTTATATAAGCAAATTATATGTAACTTACATAGTTTTAGAAATATTCTCCACCCCCGTATCGCTGCGGACCCTGCATATAGCATATGATCGAATATTTCTATCCTCCAGGAGCCTATGAAATGTATGTTGGCAGTGATGAAGAAAGATAAAAAAAACTCCACAGCCCTCCAGAGTATAAAAGTATTTGAATAGATGGTATTTTTATTACTAGTTGTTCCCCAAATACACAGTCACACAGAATTTCTTAATTTGGGATTCGCTGCCAGACTGACTGAAGATATTTTGACATTTGGTCTTAAAATTAGATTTAGGGTTTATTCATTTATGGCTTTTGTTATCTATATGCTATTCATTATTCTGCAAAAATACATTTATAATTAGAGTCGCCGGTGATTCGTATTATACGTTTGGCAGTCTATGTCAAATTCGAGGTTAGTTTTTGTTTGTTATTCGACACAGTCACTGGCGCAAAACTTAACCTGCAATACTCGAGTTTGAAATAGCTTGACAGTGCTACCAACAATGCAGTCATGAGTGACATGGTTTTGATCTCACTAGTGGCTCATATTTTGTATTTCACTAATGGATGAAGTAGCACTTTAGAGGTTTAAAATCTATCTAGTAATTGCAGGTGTGCGTATAAATTAAATATAAAGTTAATTATCAATGAATAATTATCTAATATCACTATTTTATACAGGGTACTGTAGTGAATCGAGTCAACCTCTTTTTTCTTTGGGGGGGGGGGGGGGGCAAGTTTAATATATTGGTTCTTGAAGCAAGACGCGTTTCCTTAACCGTTATATATAAGCATATATTGTAAGATATAACCACCAAAGGGCGTATTATCTTACAGTACTTCAAGATGTTTTTACTTTCTCTTGTGGGGTGATTTTCTTTAATAACCAAGTGCCTATCGCCTCTAAAGACGAGTTATAAAAAAAAACAATTGATCTCCTACAAATCAAAAATTCTTCTCCTGTCATAATTGAGCCTATCTGGTTCATGATAGCTATTTCCACCGCACAACTCGCAGAAGACACAAAACTTTCCGAAACGTTATAAAAATCTAAAACACAATTGACAATATTATTAACTGCCACAGCCAGAGCGTAATACGGGCAGTCGTGTTACTAGCCTTCTTGAAGAGAATGCGTTATAAGATGCCCACATTACATAAAAGAGAATTTGTTTAATAACTTGGTCATTAGACAAGACAGGAAAGTTATTAAAGAAACCATTTTCAATTTGGGATCATATATCACCCCGTCAGAGGAATTAAAAACACCTTGGAGCACCCTGTATAGTACCTCTTGGAGTGGAACTAATGAGGACAATCATTGAATTTAATTTAGAAGTGCACTACGCTGCCTGGTGATGCTGAAATATAAATCGAATGGGTACACTATTCCCTACATTGTTTGCATTTCATATTCGTTGATTGTCTTGCATGAACCTGATGTTGATTATCCAAATTGCGCCAGCAAGAACATTGCATTTCGGAATTATATCACTCATCTAGTATTATTTTAGCTCTTTGTAGTACGTATACACTATTCGAAAATGCCAAAGCTACAACTTTATGCACATATTGCGCATTCAACAAATTTAGACGTAATATTTACACTTCGCTCGGCATTTTTGATGTCATTCTAGTATTTTCAAGAAAACAGGTCCATTATGCAGTAAAGCTACTAACTTCGACGTATGAACTTCAATTTTGAAGGGTGGAAGTGGCAAGAAACCAATTTAGCGACGTCTTTCTCAGCGGTTACGTTGTTTGACATTTAAGCGAAACGAAAAATAGGAGCAACATTATGTGATACGATCAGTAGGTAGTGACACTGTAATTGGCAATTTGAGGAGGTGAGCGCTAATGAACTTGTTGAATTCACTTGAGCACTTACATGCAATGTAGTGAACCTGGATTTATTGTACGAAATACTTCCCCACGTTGGCTTTAAATACACGAAAGGAACAGGCACTAATGAGCACTTTGTTCTAGAACTTCGTTGTTATTAGAAGTTTGATTTATTTTACTGCTTTTGCATCCTGAAGCGCAAATCCGAATGATTTACCCTTATAGTATCAGCTTTGAAATAAAAAATCTGATGGAATATTCTCTAGATAAGCCATTGTTCTCTAGTGTAGGTAATTTGGATTTTCGTAGTATTCGTGCACACTCAATTTTTTACTTCGTATCACCGTCACTGAAATACTGCTATTTCATAAATCTTCGGTAACGAAAATGCGGGATTTCTGTCATATTTTCGTCAGCTTCGTGCTTACATTTCTTACGTGTCAGCGCTGAATACAAATGTCTAATCTAAAAATAGTTTCTTCAAAAGTTTGAATGTGCCTGCTTTATTATGCTTGCGCTTTGTGATTGTTATCGGAAACGATGTTTTATGAGGTTTCTTTTTTCCGTAATGGAATGAAATTATACTAGATTTAACTGATAGCACCGCAATTCGGTTTGACAAATTTTATTACAGATTAATACTCTGTGAAATATTAAAATGAAAATGACTATATCGGGCTGTGCATGTGCGATGCAGCATAGGGATTTTTCAAGATTCAACATTCAGAGACTTAACATTAAAATTCCTATGCTGCGCAGTGCAAGGCACCACCCGATAGATAAAATGTTGTTGAAGCTATTGCTCTGAAACCAGTAGATAGGTGAAGGTTATATTCGTATATTCTGCAGTTTGGATTTTACATGATCCAAGCGTTTGGCACAGTTATACCTAGGATATTGGAACCAGTGTCATTTTTAAGGGGAGAGGTCCCTATATATATATACAGGTTGTTTAGTTAGCCTGATTACAAACCATGACAGATGAAAGTAGATGCATTTCTAAGAAAAAAAATACAGACACAGATTTAATCTTCTTAGGTTTAGGAGTTACAACTTTTTGAAGGTATATTATGAACAACTCAATAACCTTGAGAATAAACAACTAAAACACGTACATTATCTGAACAATCGATATGCTGGAAGAAAACGAATATTTCAATAACGATTCATTATAATTTATCAATTAGATATTAGTCAGTGTTAGTCAATCACAGTATGATTATCACTTGACACTAGAGTGCGTAAAGTGTTGACATTACAGTGCAGAAAGTGACGACTTCCGCACCGTCGTAGAAAACATTTTTTGTGTAGTTGTACAACAACACTTCATTGTATTTTCTTAATTCATTGGACTCTTAAATACAGAGTGCAGAACACGATTTTTTATTACTCTGTAGTATATACAGTATGAGCACCTTTAAAAGATTAAGTTTGCTTTAACTGAGGAACAGATAAAAATAATAATTTGCACATCGCTCAGGCTCTTTATGTAAATGGGACCCAACTGATACACGATAAATGTTGTAAGAGACAAAAAGGGGCAACGAACGAGTGGGTTATGTCTAATGTAGCTTGGCAGGAAGATAACGACGGGCGTGCTACGCGCGGTTTGCTTGCTTCCCTTTGAAATCCCTTCCGCAGGCTCTGAAATCGCGCTTAGTTCGAATCCCGTCTTAAATAGTATTTTTATTTGCAAATTGATGTAATTTGAATTACCAACTGGTTCATTTTATTGTTTGTATTATTAGGAAAGTCAAGATATTTTTATCCTTAGTAAAGCAATTTACTTTTTAATTATTATCAATAATTTCAATTAAAAATTCTAAAAACTTATTCAAATGGTGCCCCATCCGCACTAGGACGTAATTGCACCCTTCTTCTAAATTCTTGGTATCTTACCCTTTTAAAACATAAGCGAGAAGTAACATTTTCCTTTTTTTATGAAAATGTAATGAAACTCGGTGTATCGCTATAATTTTTAATTTAGAATATCTTATTATAATAATATTGTCGCATCAGAAAAACCACTTTATCTACAATGATTTATATTTTTCTTTTGAACTGTAACTTGGTAAAAATAAATTTTATACCAAGCGGGCATAGATGCAAAAGACGAAAGCCGTACGAAAAGAAACCACTTGTTAAGACTAAATCATGATATGTTAGATTTCTAGCACAATTAGTTCCGCCATTTCCCTTATTGTAGCTTGTTAGGTTTGAAATTAATTCATATCACCATAAAGATGACAATATTTTTGTTTTACAAAATTGAAGCCCAGTTTAACGCTATCAACCATAGTTACTCTTATAACAAGAACTAAGTCAACAGGACCCCCTGAAATACCGGGATGAGTGAAATATATATCCGCTTAAATATTTAAACATAATCAAGTTAAATTATTATATTTAGCATTGTTTTACTAATTAGTTTAAAATAGCACGAGTACAAACTGAAAGCAACAGCCATTTACTGACCATTTATAGGTCACGGGATACATAAATTACATTTACAAATTTGCGAAAGTACAAGGATAGCTTAACAGCATAAAATTCAGCGAAATAATAGTTATTTATGTACCAAGGGCATTATGAAGATGTTTATGCCCGACGGTATAAACATCAAGTAATACCCGTGGTGCATACTACATTGTCTGTATATTTCTTAATAACTTAAATAATGGATTAGAAAGCTTCTATTGGATGATCAACTATTGCTGCGAACGCAACGACGCATCGAGGTACGTGATTGGTTAGAAGTTTGACGCTTGTCATTTCTGACCATTTACGTATCCATAGTAACTCATAATGCCCGCCAGTGTATTATCTACCCCATAATATGCCCTGTATCCCAGCTATTAAGGAACAAGAATATACTAGTAAGACATAAAGTATACAGTGACTTCCAAAAAGTCGGCATAATATGGGAAACATTTTTATTTTTGATTTTTCAAAAAACTTTTTACGTCAATAATGTGTGCGTGTCTAATAACCTATTTAGCCGCTATCATATATACCAAGTGATTTTTCAAAATTTCACATACCAAGGCTTAATATTAAAATTCAAATATTTTTATATGAAGACTTTAAATATTTATAATTAGAAAAAATAATATAAAATGTTAATTACTTCTTTAGATTTTTGATTATTTACCGAAAAGTAGTATGTTTGCATAATTTTTAGTTTTCTATGCAACGCGCTTTTTAGAAAAAATATTTTTCTATTCGAATTAATACCTATTTAAATTTCTTCTAGAAACTCGAATCTAGCCCTGTAAATGAATTACTGTTACAAAAATCCTGTAAATGTTCTTTTACAATTTTCTAAATGAGGAGATTTTTCTTTATGCAACTTACATGTTCTAAAAAATCTCCTCATTTAGACAACTATAAAAGAACATTTACAGGATTTTGTAACAGTAATTCATTAGCAGGGCTAGATTGGAGTTTCTAGAAGTCATTTAAATAGATATTAATTAGAATTGAAAAATGTTTCTTCACATAAAAAATTTTGAATTGTGAGTCTTGGTATGTGGTATGGGGTCCCGAGTGGTGTATCTTGAACAAGCGTCCACGTTCGATCAGCAGAGTTAAGCAACGCTCTCTCTGGTCAGAACTTGGATGGGAGTTCCAAGGCTGTCACGGAAATAGTTGGTCCCGGCGGTCATAACAACACCATGGCAGTCGTTAGTGGGGTTGAAAGTCCTCATAACTGCACAGCGACGCCTATAAAATTGGCCTAACGGCTGTTGGCTGAGTGCGAATTAAATTTTGTGACTATATTGAAAGTAACATAATTTGCGTAGGTAAATATCTGCATCTTTTTTTATTCCTTTACATTTACAGCATATATCTTTCATTAATTCATAGCACAATACTAATAAGTATTTTGTGGACAGCAAATTAAATAAATAAATGTGAAATTTTGAAAAATATTTAAAAAACTAAAAAAATTATTTTTAACTGACGTTAAAAAATTCGGTGTTTTCTGGCCTTGTTCAGTTAGATAAAACAGACTCTAAAAAAGTCTCATTGAAATCTTACTTAATTACCGAGAAATAAACTTTTGGGATTTTGAAAATTTCGAAAAACTAAAATAAAAATGTTACCATATTATGCCCACTTTTGGCGGTCACTGTATAATTAGCATGTATTGCAAGAAATAATTTAAATTATAATGCGACGATATTAATTACACCGTAAACTAACCAGTATAATGATAAATTTAAAGCATTAATTATGTTGTAAAAATGTATAAGAATAGTAAATAATAAAAATGAACAATATACAATTTTATAATAAATAGTAGTAATAGTAGTAGTAACAGCTCAAAAACCATTTGTAGGAGGAAGACCGTATTTTACATGTTAAATAGATGTCTACCTTGCTTGAAACCGAATGTATTTTCGGTCAAATATATGTAGACAGGGTGAGCACCTTAAATAAATTCTGCCTGTTTGCTTTAATTCAAGAACTGTTAGGTAGAAGTAATATTTTGTACATAGTCTTTTTTTGCTTTAAGTTCGGGGCGATTGGTTAGAAAAAATAATATTTTTCTCCAACCACACGAATAAGACGCCATATTGTCGAATAATTTTGTATAAAAAGTAAGTCATTTCGGGATGTTCACCAATTACCTTGGCAACTGTACACTTTTCGATTTATATTTGCACTAGTACAAAAATGGACGCAAGATAGGGTTTTGCATGGTAAATTTTAAATAAAACACAAACGCTTCGTCAATATTCGGCAATCGCCGTCGTTGTTGTTTAATTTCCTCGTATAGTGATTGTTTATTTGCATCATGGCAGTTCTACAATATAACCTACAATGTTTAATTCTAAATAATAAGTCATATTACCGTATTTATGAGTAGTTGAAGAAAAAACAGTATGTTTCATTGGCACAAAAAATGCGTTTTCGGGACGCGTAAGACTCGCCTCTGTCTTACTTGTCCCGAAATCATGCATTTTTTGTACTAATGAAACAAATAACTATTTGCATATAGCTTAGACTTTTAACCTCGACCAAAATAGGTATATTTTGGAACGAAGTGATAAGTATAGGGCAAACACCTTAAAAATGTTGTAAATTTTTTTGCTTTATCTCAAATTTATTAGAGAAAAATAATGTTTTGCATATAGTTTAAGCTTTTATTCTTGACGAGTATTGGTACATTTGTGATATATAGATAGATAGCGGGAGAACAACAGGTACAAAGTGAATACTTGGTTCCTTTAATATTTATAAAATTTTGGTTTCAAAACTTACTTACGAGGGAAGTTCATGTAAAGCCATTTACAGAGTTTTTAAAAGTACATTTTTAAAGCAATTGTAATTCCACTCACCATGCAACAGCCAGAGCTTCGAATCTGTTTCCGAATTTATGTATTTAGCAGAGGAATAGCTCATGAATCTCTAATTGCTTGTGCTGTAAACCGAGTATGAAACCTTGAGCGTTTGCTTCGTTTAATTTAAGATAACACCTACCTCCTAAAAGCTGTCTGAGGTTACATAAAATATAAACTAACACTTACATAAAGTATCACAACAAAGAAACTAAACCGCAACCTTATCAAAGCAAAATGTATTATGTGTAGCGTCTTTGAAATGCTGGAACTTGAAACAAAAGCACACAGAGTTCAACAAAGGCCAAAGAGAATTCGAAATCATCTCTAGCTTTAGATATGCAGAAATCGCGCTTGTTTAAAGTGCATTTGCATCTTTATTTGTGAAAACAGTTTAAACTCCATCTGCTGTGGACTGGGCCTGCAGAGGGGCCTCTTTTTGTATTTACTTTCAAGTCTGTATGATCTTCGGACGCGGAATATGTGTGCGTTTTCTTTGACAGGATGCTAGGTAAACATGGGGCGAAATAAATATATTTCCAGTGCTCGAAAAATATCAATAAACTCACATGGGGCGCATATAACATCAACTCGAAGAAAAAAATTTTTAAGAAATTGTAATTCTTGAAGTAGTATTAAATATATAACTAATAGCAATAAGCAATGATATCTAAAAAATATTATAGTTAGAATTAAATTATTATTTTTTATTATAATTATTTATATTCTGTCATATTATAATGCTTCTTTCTTAAAGTGTAAATTGTTATTTTTGAACATGCATTCCTTTATTGTTTTCCATTATTTAAAAAACGTATATTTTCCGAAGAAATATTAAAGTAGTTCTTTTTCCAATACTAACATTTACTATGCACTAATTAAAGAACAATTTATATGCATTGTTATATGCAATGGTGGGCGAGGAATAATTAAATTTAAATTAACTTTGGTGGTTAGCGGAAATGTAATTGTTAATTACGCACAAAGGGGGTTGCTGTCAGTATGTGGATATGTTGGTGAATATTCAAAAAGGTATAGGACTATACACTACAATTTATAGAAAATTTATGATAATTTGTCCATGTTCATTTCATCCTTTTAGTCTGAAATTTGTCGTATATTGCTGACATTCATTGTTTGGTATGGCTTATTTTAAGTTAATTAAATATCAAGACATTTAATGCACTTAAGTGTTTTAAAGCCGCAGTTTTCTTATGAAAGTTAATATTTGAAGTAAGAAAATGTATAATTTCAAGGTTAGGTACTTTAATACATTTATTTTAAAAAGAGCACCAACCCTAAATAAGGGTAATTGTCAAGGAGGAATACCGTATAAGCTTTAATAGATTCTTAACTAATGTTCTTCATTTGGTCTGCTTTTATTCAGTACTAGCTGGCCCGGCAAACGTTGTTCTGCCCAAAAATAATTTGTCTCTGAAACCCCGTTTCCATCGTCTTGGACTTAAAAATAAATGCCATTTTCGCAATCAACGTCCCAAAAAACCTCAGCAGCTGACTGACTGCGACGACTTATGTTAGCTCGTCGTGCCTTTGGCATTGTAACGGACGCTATAAAACGACACGGATTGTTTTCACAATCACTTGCACACAAACCAAATTTGAATGTCTGACTGACTGACTGACTGCGACGACCTATGTAAGACATGTGGAATTACCCCCTGCTCATAAATTGCTATTAGTGTCATCTCTTCCGCCTTCGGTTATCTGATGCGGATTATGGCATGATAGGGAAAAGCCTTCAAACCATTAAGCAATGACTGCAAATAGATAGACACACTTTCGATATTTTCCAATTTTCCGGCTTTCCCTTTGGATTTTTTCGAATTTTCTTTTTTGCTAAACCACCTCGGGAGTAAGACGAACAAAACAAAAATAAATTATCCAAATTGGTCAAGTCGTTCTCGAGTTTTTGCGTTACTAACACATGGCGATTGATTTTTATATATTCATTCCAAATGTTAAAACCTGTCTAGAGTGCCTGGAACAGTAACTCGGGGGTTTTTCTAAGCTTGACTATTAGATGGCAGCACAAAATTCTACCAGTCAGAGCCAGTTACTAGCTCTGCTACCAATCATATGTGGCTAGAGTCCCTGTATATACTATATACAGGATCGTTATATGTGGCAAAGTAGTGGCGCCATCTGTTAGTACTATCGGAAAGTACCCCCCAAGAGCCGTTCAAGGTCATTCAAATCGGTATTTTGACATCAAAGGAGCCGACAGTGAGTGTCTCTACTTGTTTGATTTATGTACGCTGGCGATACTATCAATACTGACAGTACTGATTTAGAAAAAATGCTTTTTTCTACTCATGACATTGAAATCGGTTATTTTGACGTTGATTCCAGTGGTTGAAATCGCATTTCAACCACTAGAGATTGAAATGTGCGGACTACAGGGATATCAAACTGTTTGACATTCAATTTTTGACAAGAAAAATGTCACTTTATGTTTAATTTTTTCTAAAGTGCTGTAATTTGTTAAAATGTTTAAAAATTCGTAGAAAAAATAGTATTTGCAACTCGTGGCTGATAAATAATATATTATTATCTTTAGCTTATAGTAATTGCTATATTTTCGTATGGAATGCCATAAGCACTATTCATTTAACTCATTAAATTAAAACCTGTTGCAGATAAAAATTACAAGAGCTCAAAAACAGACTCGGAGGTGAGGAAAACAACATGTTTGAGTGCAAGCTTTGCAAATTTGTTCGACTAATGAATAGCTCGAATGATATTTGGAGAATTAATGTATAAATAAAACCAATCATTTTGACTGCTGACACTGTCAAATTAATGTATGATGTCAAGCAGCTGAATAAATACTAACTTGGTGTTTATTCAGAGTATAATGATTGCTATTGGTCCAAATTAACAATCCACTAGAAATTATAATACATGAATCCTTTCCATAAATTAATATTGTAAGGTGGATGAAATATGCTGAAGATTCTGTTATAGTAGAAAAACAGCGTAGAATGTTTAAAATATGAATGCATATGCATATAACCTGCAATTAATGTGGAATAATCCATTACCAACTACACTATACACTTATTTTTAATGCCGTGGACATAGTTGTGCAACCCAATATTCACCTTGGCAATATTTTCTTAAATTTAATTTTATGAATCAAGGACCCTAGCGTAGGTTCAGCTTGACAGTATCAACTTGTCATGTACTTTTTGTACCTCCTAAATTTATGAGATAAGAAACGTCGAGTATAATATTGTCGAAATAGTCGTACAATATCACTTAACTTTGTTTTCTGGCATTATAATTAGCATTAAACCAATCTATGATATTAATCAAACTTTTACATAAAATAACCTAACGTTATGACACATATTTTTCATGCCTTCGTGGATTGTATTCCTTAAAATCAAAATGTGTAAATCTAAGTTTTATTGGAAATAGTTTTCTGAGTTCCATAATTTTGCCCGCGGCATTAAAAAATACAGTATACAAGAATTGGCGAAATAAAAAATATCACTCGACACTCGATAGACATGCGTTGCGTAAGCATCTTTTACGTCTGCTTTTGAACCTTATATTACGGAAACCTAATGACTGACTGTTTGACATTCAATTCTTCAAAATTGACTTGACATTTGTAATATAACACACTAACGTAAATAACTATTATAGGCTAGTTGCCAGGGCATGAAAAAAGCCACAATTCGGAAATAATTCCATGAAATCTGCAAATCGTTTATTCGCTTTCTTTCAAATCTGTAGTCGACATACTCAGTTTTCCCCCTTCTACAAGGTCTGTGTTACACACCATTTTGGGAAGAAGACGCCGAAATGAGATTTCTTTCGAATATCTCGTTAACTGTTAATTTTACCGCAAAGTAGGTTATTATCAATATTAATCATGGTAAAATTATCTATAAGAGAGGTTCTAATCGTAGTTTCCATAAAAGCAAGCGTTTCTGAGATATAGCCACGAAAAAATTATGATTTTTACAAAGCTTCACTTTTGATACATTTATACTCGTTTCCACACCTCTTTGAGGTACAGAAAATCTAGGCTTTCAGCCATCAATTTTGTATAAGCTATTTACTCCTGCAACCGATCAATTACATCTCGATAATGCTGTGTAGGTTGTAGACGGTGAAAATATCTTCCACTGACTTGTCTGACATGCAAAGAAAATATTTTCTTAGATCCTATCGAAATACGTGGATTATGTCAAAAATATTGCAAGAGAAGATTCCTTATTTTTCGATGAATATCCGAATGACTTAGCTACCCAATGTACGAAATCAGGGGAGCGTCTTCGACGAACAAAGAAATATTGAGGAAAATGTACTGTTCCAAGAAACGATATCAGAAACTATGTCTCAAGAGATATCAAACTATAAGAATAAATACCGGCTCATCTCTATACTCAGTTAGGCCTTTCATGTACGAGTATTAATATCTCATTTGATTAGCAATAGTAGTTTAGCTGTATAATCCCTAATTATTACAAAACTCGTTTATTGGCTTAATGCAGCTCACAGATCTGGTAGAAAGTAATTTTAAACCACCATATTACATAATAAACTAGAAAAAGGGAAACTCATTGGGAAACAAGTTGTCGAAGACGTTGGCTTACTAAATGTTAATACCGCAACTGAAATTGCACCTCTTAGTGCTATCATCAGTATTAGCTCTATCTCACTCCTACATTTATTTGATGACACCGAGTAAAGGACAGACAAACAAGAAAGTGTATTGTTCTAACAATTCCAATCATTCAAAGGAAGTGTAAAGGACAAATATTTGTTCTTGAGCGCATTTAGTGACTGCGATACAACTGTCTCGTTTATCAATTAGGGCAAAATAAAATTTGTTAAGATTTTAATCGACAACAATAAAATGTAGAAAGTTGTTCATAATTTTCAAAGATTAAGATGCTTATCCAAACATAATAGACAATGCTGTATAACAATTCATTGCCAACGTTTACAAAGCTAAGAGCAGCGAAAACTCTCTGGGAAAATTCAGAAATTATTCGCAGTCGGTGGTGACCAATCGTTTCAACCTCGCATCTTTACCTGCTACTCAGGCAGCTGCACGTCAACATTTTTTAAAAGCATACTATCAAATTCAAACTTGGTACGAAAACAACAAGGATCCCATAGAATGGGGTTGGAAAACTTGAAGCAAGGTCACAATCACTATCAAAGGTCCTCCTCTACAAAGAGGTCCCGGCTGGTGTAGCTTGAACAAGCGTCCATGTTCGATCAGCAGAGGTAAGCAACGCTCTTTCTGGTCAGAACTTGGATGGGAGTTCCATGGCTGCTTCTCTCGGCGCCTCGTGATACGGCTGTCACGGAAATAGTTGGTCCCCGATGTCATAATAACATCATGATAATTGTTAGTGGGGTTGGAAGTCCTATAATTGGCCTAACGGATGTTGGCTGAGTACACAAAAAAAGACTCCATACAACTATAGCTTTGCAAATGTTCCAATTCCAAGTTGTAAGAATGAGGAATCTCGACAGCAACGAAATAGCTAGAAAAGATGAATAATAAGAAATTGATTAGAAAGAAGACATATATTAGCCCTCAACTTCCAAATGTATAAAAATGAATCTTAAAAACATTATAGTAGATTAGGCTTCGAAGAAAAGCCACTTAAAAAAACTCTACCGCAAGGTGGTGTGGAAACGAAGGCAAATGTATCAAATGTGAAGCTTTGTCGATATGCGACGTTTTTCATGGCTATAGCAAGGACAAGCTTGATTTTATAAAAAATATGCTTAGAACCTTTTTTATAGAGAATTTTATCAGGAATAATACTGATAATAACTTACTATGCTGTTTAAATTACCGAGATATTTCCAAGATGGCGTCGAACACAGATCTTGCAGGAGGGGAAAAACTTGTGTGCCGACTACAAACTTGATGTAAAGCGAATGAAACGATTCTAAGATTTTCTGGAATTATTTCCGAATTAAAGTGTTGGAGTCTGGCCTATTACACATATGGTCGGTTTGATTAGGGATAATTTAAAATTTTGTAGTCTTTCTGAACTTAGTTTTTCTTAAATGACTGGTACTATCGCATGTCATTGTACTTCATACCACAAAACGCATTGCACACGTTGCGGGATTGTAGGTACTATATAAAATTCCTGTCCTTTGTGCATACAGTGTGTACATAAAGTGAGGAATAAATGAATTATCTAGAAAAGGAAAAGCTTTTCGGAAAAATCCTCGGATACATCAACTTCTAGTCGCATTGGTGACATCATTACTGTTTCAGATATGACGTCATCGGCATTTTTTTCAAATGGCAACCTCTATTTTTGACAGTGCCATTTGAAAGAGCATATTTTTCTGCACACAGCACATCAAAAGTTTTGTTATGTTACATCAGAAAATTTTCGAGAAAATTAATGTTATAATGATTTAAAATTAATTTATTTTATTCAGTTAGTTGAACAAACTAATTAATTAAGTGTTAAAACTGAAGTCTTTCCTGAGACTGGCAGTATCCAAGACGGTGAATAAATTCTCGTTGGACCTTACTGACGGTTTCTTGAGAAATATTGTTACATTCATTTCTAATCCTAGTTTTTAATTCCTCGATATTGTGTGGTCTAGTTTTGTACATACTGTTACGTTCTTAACGTTCGAGCTATTTAAAATTATACGACAAACATGGATTCAAATATTTATTTACAACTATTGGATTAATTATTGTTATTTACAAACACACGAGAGAATTATCAAGCAGATTACAAATTAATACAAGCACTAACGACTATCGGTACACGTATTTCTATTACATACGGATTTATTTATATCACTCTTAAACACTAACGATTATATATTTATTTATTTCTATTAGTTATATGTACACGCGTTTTTATTTATATGGGGGCTTCTAACAAGCCTCGACGTGAGTTCGAACTGCCGCAGAATTATTTCAGAACTGATCTGTGGGTGAACTCCGCCCGCTTATATATCGCGCCAGTAAATTCTTCCAGAAGCCTCCAGATAGTCTCGATATTCACTAGAAACTCCAGACGGAAGCATGACGCATTTGACCTCGGGCCCGTTCTCGGGGCATCCGTTCGAAGTGACTCATCGCGCACACCTGCTTCTAGACCGATCTGGAAGTCGTTCTCGCATTCGTTACACTGCCCCCGCCTTAGATCGTTCTGTCCCAGAACGAGTTGCGTCGGGTGCCTGTCTTCTCGCTCTTGTGGGGGTCCGATGGCGGTACTTGCAGGCGGTGCCCTTCTTGCACATGGACTGGCTGAAGAAGCAGCAGCCCACCGTGGTCTCCAGGCTTCGCAACAGCACACCTCGATCTGGACGCCGGTTGTCTCCTGTACTGCCGATCGGTAGGCCATCAGGAACAGGTGCATGTACTGGCCCCAGTCACGCGGATGCTCGGAAACCCCCTTGGACAGATGCTTCCCCATGGTTCCGTTCATGCTCTCCACCATGCCGTCCGATTGAGTATGGAGGGCAGTGGTCCGGATCTTGCGTATCCCCAGTAGCTTACAGACGTTCCGGTACGGTCCAAACTCGAAATTCCGGCCCTGGTCGGAATGTAATTCCAGGGGGACTCCAAAACGGCTGAAGCACTCCTTCACCAGCACATCAGTGACAGTACCGGCCTCTTGCTTCGGAAGGGCGTCCGTCTCGGGCCACTTGGTGAAGTAGCCCATACACACCAAGATGTAGTTATCTCCTGCTTGGGTTTCGGGGCATGGTCTGGCGACGGCCATGGCTATCCCCTCGAACGGACCACCGACGTTGTACTGCCACATCGGAGCTCTAAGTCTTCCAACCGGTCCGTTTCCTGTAGCGCATGCTTCGCACCTCCGGCACCACTCTCGGACGTCACCTTCGCAGCTTGCCCCGTAGAACCTTTCTTGGACCTCTTGCAACGTCTTCTTCAATCTGAAGTGTTCCCCAGAGGAGCCATCACGCAGGTCGCGCAGCACCTCGGCCATTCTACTCCTTGGAACCATCGATCGTGATCTCGTTGCCCTACTGTCCTCATCTTCCAAGATTCTGATCAGGACGTTGTTGTCCAGCTGCAAGGAGTCCATTGCACCCAATAAGTCTTCATCGTTGCGTTGGTGGTGGAGACCTCCTGACAGGTAGGTCGACGGCCATCTTGCTTCCCGGCTATGACCATGCCTAAGTCGGGGTCGTTCTCCTGGCTGCTCTGCAACTCGTCTGGCTCCCACGAGTCGTCGACCACAGTGGTACGATTAATGGGTACCGCACGACTCTCCAATCTCGAACAGTGGCCGCAGTCCGCAGGGCAAGGCCTTTTGGATAACGCATCGGCGTTGCGGTGGACTGTGCCAGGTCGATGACTTATTCCCAAGTCGAACTCTTCTAGGCGCTCGATCCACTCAGCCACCTGTCCTTCAGGGTTCTCGCACTGCAGCAGCCATCTCAGAGCAGGATGGTCGGTCCTCAGCAAGATTATTTTGCCAAACTCAACTGATTTATGTTTTCCTACGTCAGTACGGCCGCTGGGATGATCTCCGCACTCGACGATGTCTTGGTACCGGGCCACCAAATCTTCTATCTTCTTCCGTTTTCGTTGGCTCATGCCCCCTCCCAGTATTGGGTTCCTCATGACGGTTGCCAGTTCCCTGCTGACGTTCATCATCCTTACTGGGACCCCAAGCCCAGTCTTCATCAACGCCTTCCCTACCAGGATACCATGAGTGAGCTTCTTACCACCATCAGCTCGACCACGCGCACCACGTTGCCCCGGAGATCGCCATCCAGGTATGCATCCACGACCCTCTCGGCTCGTCCTTGCAGAGTAACATCTTCCGCCCATACCACTTGTGCCGCGATCTCCCCTCTTGGGTGTCGGGAAAGATCCTCCCCACCCACGTGCAACTCGCCGCGTCTCAGGTCCAAAGCGCACTCACACTTATCCACAACATCCATTCCCAGGATGCACTCGTCCGCACTGTCAGCATAATCGGGCTCAACCACGCGCACCACGTTGCTCCGGAGATCGCCATTCAGGTATGCATCCACCACCCTCTCGGTTCGTCCCTGCAGAATAACATCTTCCGCCCATACCACTTGTGCCGCGATCTCTCCTCCTGAGTGTCGGGAAAGCTCCTCCCCACCCACGTGCAACTCACCGCGTCTCAGGTCCAAAACGCACTCACACTTATCCATAACATCCACTCCCAGGATGTACTCGTCCGCACTGTCAGCCATCAGGTCCCGATGCTTGAGGGTTTGATTCCCAATCTTCAAATCAGTTTCCCCATGTGTGGTCACCGCGCCCCCCGTGGCAGTGCGAAGGCGTGTCTCGTTGTGCAGCAGCTGACCCTCGTCCCTTACTACGTCGGACCTGGCGATGGACTTCGTCGCTTCAGTATCCAACAGCAGAGACCGAACTCTTCCATTTATTTTCCCATCAAGCTTTTGGACTACTTTCTCTTCTGCGGTTTCCAGCTCTTCCTGCTCGACCTTCAGCTCTTCTCGTGCTTTCTGCCCGGCTTCCAGCTGTTCCCTAAGATCCTCTTGTTCTTTTTCTGCCTTCTTTCGACCGGATCTCAATTTCTCGAGTTTTTGGACTGCTTTCTCTTGCTCGGCCTTCAGCCATTCCTTAAGTGCTTTCGCGGCTTCCTCTGCCTTATCTTGTCCAACTTTCAACTCTTTCTTAAGGTCTTTCAATTCTTCCTGGCCAACTTGGACCTCTTTCTTAAGTTCCTCCTGTGCTTTTTCCGCTTTCTCTTGCGCTTTTTCTTGCGCGGCTTTCGATTCTGCTTGCGCTTTTTCTGCCTTCTCCTGCCCAGCTTGGATCTCTTTCCTAAGATCCTCTTGTGCTTTTTCCGCCTTGTCCTGGCTAACTTGCATCAGTTGCAAAAGTTGGCTTAATTGGGCTTCCATTTTGCTGCTTTGAGATCTCGTCAAAGGAATGCACAATACTCACTTCAATTTATTTATCTGACCGTCGTTTTATCGGCACTTGTTAAATAATTTATTTATCTAATGTTTGTTCAATAATTTTCTTATAGCCACCGGTTCAAAACCCCACACCTGACACCACTGTTACGTTCTTAACGTTCGGGCTATTTAAAATTATACGACAAACATGGATTCAAATATTTATTTACAACTATTGGACTAATTATTGTTATTTACAAACACACGAGAGAATTATCAAGCAGATTACAAATTAATACAAGCACTAACGACTATCGGTACACGTATTTCTATTACATACGGATTTATTTATATCACTCTTAAACACTAACGATTATATATTTATTTATTTATTATTAGTTATATGTACACGCGTTTTTATTTATATGGGGGCTTCTAACAAGCCTCGACGTGAGTTCGAACTGCCGCAGAATTATTTCAGAACTGATCTGTGGGTGAACTCCGCCCGCTTATATATCGCGCCAGTAAATTCTTCCAGAAGCCTCCAGATAGTCTCGATATTCACTAGAAACTCCAGACGGAAGCATGACGCATTTGACCTCGGGCCCGTTCTCGGGGCATCCGTTCGAAGTGACTCATCGCGCACACCTGCTTCTAGACCGATCTGGAAGTCGTTCTCGCATTCGTTACAATACATTCTTTAAATGGCCCCACAGAAACAAATATAATGGATTAAGGTCCGGAGATCTTGGGGTCCATTCAATAGAACCACTCTTACCTATCCATCTATTGACTTGGTCAAGATAGCTTCTAACATCAGCTGCGTGCACAATCCTGCTAGTACCATAAGTTTTCATTTGGTATAGCAGGATTATTTGTATTAGGAAATAAGATTACCAGATTGTGTATAACATAATCCTGTAGGAATTGGAGGTACCTTGGGCCATTTAAGGCATTAATGAGAGAAGAAGTCCAGAATGAAGCAAAATACGCAAAACTACACTGGTGGTCCGTAGAACTGCTCAGAAGGGCTGTAAATACAGTTTTGGTGTTAACTAACATCGGGAACAGATAATATACGTTAATAAAAACAATAAATTAACTTTTCATAATACATTATCTGCTACATAAATGATTTGGGTTGAACAGTTACTAGCAATTCTGCTAGTATGAATCTTGAACAGGTGAGACAAGACAAAACCATTTATTTTACGACTTTTGGAGCCAATATACTTTTACACATAGTTTTATATGTAAGCAAACAAGAAGTTATCGGAACTTTGAGACTTATAAAACGTCTTATAGCGGACGATTTCTAGAATCCTCAGAAAAACTGTTGGCGCCGCTACTGAAACGCATCTTGATACAAAGCAACGCCCTCGTTTATTCTTGTTTCGACGTGAATCTCCATACTTTTCAAATCCGAATTCGATGAATGCCAAAGTTGTCAGAGGACGATGACATCAATCCCTCGCGGGCTGGAGACCTCGTCAGGAAGTCGACCAGGATTTGGGCCCCGGTGGTGAAGTGAGGCGGCAACGACACAAGAAAGGGTCATCCTGATCCTGAGACATGCAGGTGCAGTCAGTATCTAACGATCAATACAGTGTGGAGGTGGTGGTGGCGGCCCGGCTGGCGACACAGACAGGCCCGACTCACCCCATTACCACAACTACGTTAATCGCACCAAATCTGCAATTTGCACGTCCCCGAAGACCCTGGACTCGACCGATTGTGGTGCTCAATTTGGTTTGCTTTGAGAGACGTACTTAACCAAAATGTTTGTATTTAATTATGTTTACGCGCCCCCTAACGAACGGAAACTAGTATTTGCACGGCAGCTCGGAAATATCCCTGGAGGTATCATATCCTGCTCAATAATTTGTGTCGGAATTAATAATTCGCCCCGCAATTGTAATCTACAATACGTTGACACTTCGTAATGCATTCAAACTTGCTGTACTAATCTACATAAATAGTTATTACGTACTAACGCACCTTGGAGAAAACAATACCTTTGTCTTGGAGTAACCATTAAAATAGTTTTTGACTTTTTTATTCAAGGTGGTGGCCCGAATGGATAAAAAATGCGTTTACACATAGCATTTAACGTATTCAGTTAGTATTTTGACTATTTTGTTTTACAAGCAATAAAAGTCGGAATTCATGGAGTGTTTGTTCAGTTATACAAGGAATTTCGAAATTCTCCGCCATTTTCTAGATTTAAATATATATAAAATAGACTTAAACATTATGTTTCCAACTTAAGTATTACTGTGACATTAAAGTACAAAGATAGGTAAGTATGACTTTAATCCGGTGACCATGACTATTGCATTTCTGCAAACTATTTTGCTTATTTGCTTGATAGGTACTTTTTAAAAACATTCAGTATTACATTCTCCAATGCTTGAACGCAGAATGTCTCCATAAAATAATACCTGCTACAGCAGGAGTTACATAACGTTAGAAGACTGAAGACAACTAAAATTATAGCATGGAGCTCGAGAGGGAATTTTTGATACTAAATTATTTCCATGAAATGATATAATGTTATTACTGTTGTAAATTTTCATTAAGTAAACGGTATAAGTACATAACAAATCACGACATTTTGAAAACGCATACTTTTTATTGGCCTCAGTGATAACTTAAGGATTATACAACTGTGTTCCCCTTATATTTGTAATACTAAACTTTAAGCTAGTACGCAATAAAAACAAATATATATTTAATAAATATACAGGACATTTTTTGAGTCTATCCCCATAAGATTTTAGTTAAGTTGCTGCAAAGTCCTCAAATGTAGTAGGTACTGGTTAATATTCTTCTTCTCTTCTTCTTGAGCATTTACCCCCTTGGGAGTTTGCCGTCTTCTGTTTTCATAGCCTTCATTTGTCACATTCCTCTTTCTGTAATTCTCTATCGTTCACTGTCACATGTATTGATGTTGTCATGCCATTTTGGGTCTTCCTCTTCTTCTTTTATCTCTTGTTGATCACTCCAGCATCCTTTTTATAAATTCGTTTTATATGTCCAAATCACTTTAATAATCTAATCTCTGGAGATTTCCTAACTGTGCACGTTATCGGTTATTGTGCCGATCTTCACAACACAATTTTGTCAGAACTGAATTCTCCCCGCCAAGTCGGCGTAAGACTACTGCGCATCCAATTTTCAGGGCTTCAGCTAGTTGTCACGCACTGTAGTTAGCGCCTTTCCCCATAGCTAGTCTGGTCTGGATATATTTGTCACATGCGCCCGTTGAGGATAAACTACACATATGTATTCTGTTTTGTTAAAGTTGTTTTGTAAACCACTTTCTTACCATGTGCTCCATTCCTTCACTGTTCTGCGCAAATAACTATAATATGATCATCCGCAAAGAGCAACGGATGTAGCGTTCTATTTCCTATATTAATACCCTTTCCAGCATATTTCCACATTTCATATGGTTATTCTAAATATGTATTATCAGTAGTGATAGGTAACACTCGTGTTTAAGCCTTTCAGAAATCACTGCATTTTTGTTATCATTGCTAGTATTTTTATCATACCTACATATACTGTACTATAGTACGTATATCCACTATTCTGGTATGTCTAGTTGTGGCACGCTTAAATGAAAGGTGGGCATCGTCCTGGCTAGCTCAAACCCTCGGCAGTGAATGGCGTGGATAAGGACTAGGCGGAGGTCCTTGAGGTTAAAATAATTGTATGATAATTTAGAAACACAAAACGGCGCCAGTTGATCACCATGACAAAGACATAGATCTAACTAATAGTCGAAAACGCTCTCGAAGCCATACCTGGCGAGTTTTCGGGTCCCTGCCATGGGCCTGTTGAATTAAAATGCGGTAACTCTCGGAAATGCAGTCCAAGACCGTGCATTTTGGCTTACGTTCGGCCGAAAAAAATTACCTCCAAATATCAGAGGGGACAGCCATAGAACCTAATTGCCGGCGGTGGACTCGGACTTGGTGCACGCCGGGGATGAAAATGGCGTACAAGCGTTCGTAACAGTACGTTAAAACCGAGCCTAATTTAACCATTAATTAACACCAAAATCCTAAGCAAGAACATGTGCTCGCCTCACGTGAGATAGCGGCTCAAAGAACACGCACAGCTTGAATTTTATAGCTGGTACATTAGCCCGGAAGGAGTATCTAGCGGTTCCATTGATTTAAAAAAAACTGTCCGATTTCAAAAGGCCACTACAAAACTCACTACACCTCGTCCTTCGAGGTGCCAGACGGAAGTGTGCTGTCAAACTCGAATTCAACGTTCTCTTAGCTTATCACTTGGCATGTAAAACTTAACAATCGAATTCCCCACAAAATTAATCGAGTTATACATTTTATAGGAGAAAGGAGCAGGTTGAGAAATTAGGCTTCTAACGTTTAAATTAAAAAGGGCCGTAACAATTTTCATTGCCTGTCACATTTTAAATCAAGGGACACGCTATCATACGAGTTTTCTAGTTCAATGAATGTCATGTGTGTATCTATAGTATGAGTAAAAAGAAAGTTAATCAAAGACACCTTTGGATTTTTAAAGTCATATGTATTATAACACCAGAAAATTATACCTAATCGGCACTTCTTAGATAGTGGCTGACAGTGGCTAATATCGTAACGTGACAATTATCGTGATTAAGATTTCCCGTAATAAAAGCAACGAACATATTTCTAAAATCTGCAAAAGAAGAAGAAGAAGAAGAATATCATAAGCTCACTTTTTAATATGTGTTAAATTACAGCTTCATATTTTCTGGTATTACAATACACATGATTTCAAAATTTCAAATGCATTTTTGATAAACTTTCTTTTTGCTCATACGATATATGTTTCTCTTTGTTCTTTTCAATAAATTGTTTCACAAAGATGATGTTATCCAGGCTTGTATTACCTCGTCTTTAGGGGAGGCTTTAGCCACTCTGATATTCGCTTCGTATTGTTATTGTTTTCTATAATCTCTTTTAAAATTCTATTAAATAGTATATTTATAGCTGATAGCACATGTATTCCTCTATAGATTGAGCAGGATCTTCTATCGCATTTCTTCTATATTTTCATCTCTTTCTATTTTGTTAAACGTTTTCTTTATTCATCTCTACTGTTGTGATATAATATTGTAATCCCGTACTATTTCAGTAGGTTCGTTTTGTATATGTATAGTTTTCTAGTTTTCAGTTGGCTTCAAATTTCCAATGTTGGTGTTGTCTTAGTTTCTGTGTTGACTTATATCGATCAGTTCACCTATTAGCATATTATGGTTGCTTGCACATTCAGGTTGACGGCATACTCTAGCGGCTTTTACTATTCTTCTTCCACATTACCGAACCATTAGTAAATCGATAATAGCTTTTAGGTCTTTTGACGGGTCCTCCTATGTATATTTATGGATGTTTCTGTGTTGGTTATTATGCATTGGTGTTCTCTAGATATATTTAATAGTTTATTTCCGTTGTGATTCTTTGTTTCCGTGTTGAAACGTTCTACCACTGATATTTTGATATACGCACTATTTCCATGCCTAAGCTTGAAGAACCAATACACTGCAGATCTGATTATTTTGGATGAGTTGGCAGACAAGCTTTTTAGCATAATTATGGTAATGTAGTACTACTGCTACAAAAAAAAAACACTAGGACAAGTTCTAAATCTAGGAGCCATGAATTTGTATTATTTTAGTTGATGCATTTACTTTTTTCTACTATTCTACTATTTCTCAGTTAAAGTAAAAATAAACAAAATTTAGTTTTCTAAGGTGCTCATTCTATATATATATTTCTTCTAAATTTTCTCGGTTATATGCCAGGTAGACATATAATCTGCATGCAACATATCGTCTTCCTCCAACAAATAGTTTTTGAGTTATACTGCCAACAGACGGTCGGACGGACAGACGGAATTGAGAAAACTTGTTTTCCGTCATCTAGGGACCCTGACATGTGAAGAGCTAAAGAAATCTCGGAAAGTGATTTTTTTCGGGATTACAATACTTCCTTCGTCTTTTGTGTAAAGTAAAAAGGTGGAGATTTTAAAATTATTTTATAATTATTTTCCAAAACTTTGAACTTTTTCTTGTTTCTTAAAAATAGGCGATGGATTAACTATTACTACCCGATTATGCATGTCAAATTGAAATCAAAGATTATTGTTTTTCAACCATTTGTAGTTTTTAGAAACCGTGATAACTCGAAAAGTATTGGTCTAATCCTAATACAAGTTTCTCCATTCAAATAAACACTAGTTGCTCTAAAATCGCGGGAGAAGGTAACTGTATTTTAAGGTTTAAATTTGTGTAACAGCTGACAGTTGCATACACTTTTGTGCTTTTCTCGTCTGAAAGCTGAAGGAAGTATCGTTATCGTGAAAAAAAAATCTGAAATTTCTTAAGATTTTAACGTGTCAGGGTTTCTAGATGACGAAAAATATATTTTCTTAAATACGTTTCTTTTTCTGTATGTCCGTCTGTTTGTCTGCCCGTCTGTCTGTCCGTCTGTCTTGTCTGTCTATTGGAGGTGTAGCTCAAAAACTGTTTTTAGGATAAATATTAGATTTTACAAGCGGATTAAATATTTACCTCGCTGGGAACTGAATATGCTTTCCGTCAAATATATATACGTATATAAGGTGAGCACTCTAAAAAAATAAAATACTGTAAATTACTGTACTATTCTTGCTTTAACTCGAGAACTATGAGTTAAATACAAATAATATTTTGCACATAGCTTAGGTTTTAACCCTCGATGAAAATGGACGTTTTGCAGCAGATACAAGGGCGCACAGCTTAAAAAATTAAATTCTTTTTTTTTCTTTGATATTTTCATAATTTTTACATTTAAAACCTCCACTTGCGAATGAAGTTCTGAGTAAAGGTTCTTACAGATTTTTTTGCTTATATTTCCTCTAAATTGGGAACACATATTCTATGCATCTTTTGATAAATACAAGCAGACCTGCTTTAGCCAAGGTTCAAAATCTAAATTTGCTAAATTAAAATGGTGATTATTATAACTTCCTATAAGCCGTGAAGTAGTGACATCTGTTGTAAGTAGTCGGTTGGCTGATTGCACGACTTTATAGTTAATGGGCAGACTATATTATAATGATAAAGACGACGATAACAAAATAAATTTGAATGAAAGCACACTTTTTGTAAATAATTATTTATTTTATAAAACAGATTTGTTCAGAACTAATCATATTTCAAAGGCTAATTCGGCTGAACGTCAAAAACAAACATAATATCTGTTCTGTCATCTTAACAAAACACTCATAACCATATTCATACGGATCAAAAGTAGAGCCGATCCTATGTACGATCTTTTCGTTTACACGCTGTATAACGGTAACTTGTAGTTTTGTGCGCGAATTTCGAAACACCTTGTAAATAATTGTGTTACAGCTACTTTGACAAAGTATGATGTCTCCTAGCAATATTAAGTATGTCCTGTCCGATTCATAAACATTTTTACGGTAGACTAGAAAAAATTATAACCATAACATCACTGCTTCCATAAAACTTTTATATACAGTGTGTCCCATTTAATATCGTAACACCCGTATAACTTTTTTTGGTTTTTATCGACTTGAATCAAGCCTCCCTCAAAAAGGACACATTAAAATCTATTTGTAGTCGAAAAACAAATTGTGAAATGCAAAGTCACCTGCGACACCAAAAATACAGGAAAGAAAATAAAGAAATTATATTAGACATTCTTTTATCTGAAAATTTGCTAATAACAGTTGTTTAGAATTGCCCAAAAAGCTTAAATCCAAAGATTAATGAAAATTTTAAAAGATTGAATTTCTGTTTAAGACAACTTCCCTAGCTGAAAATATAATTTTAATGGGTTTGCATATAATATTTTTTTTGCGCTGGCTTTATTTTGAAATTGCAAAAAAATGAAATTAAATTCAAAATAGATTGGTATTAATGTTGTTACTTTAAAATTTAATCAAATTGTTAATTTGAGCATTTTGGGGAAATTCTGAACAACTTTTATTAGTACAAATTTTCCGATAAAAAATGTCTAATATGATTTTCTTATTTTTCTATTTATTTTAATATCGCTGGTGGCTGTGCAGACGCAGATCTTACCTGGTATAATCTGATATCTTTCATTTTGACCAGATTAGTTACTTTTGGTGTAGAATCAGTTAGTACAGGGCAGACTTTAGTATGTAACTTATTCTGGTATAAGTCACAATACTCTAATAATGTATTTATGACACCAAAAGGATTATCATATTCAATTTGTATCCTCAGATGCACTGTACGAACTACTTTAGCATTAGCTTGTTTATATATTTATACAACTACATTATACACGAGAAAAAAACGAACAAGTTTCTAAAAAAAATAGTGCTTGTCTATGGATACCTTCTCATAATACCGCTTTATTTCAAAAAGGTCTGCAGTCTGCATAAAAATGTATAACTCTGTATTTACCAATGAGGTAACAAGTAAGTCAACTAGATTCAGTTTGTAAAAAGTATTACTTAACCACTTGCTTCATAAAACTTATTATTCGTTGTTCATCTGTGTGACATTAGTAATTTGTACAACTAGTTTTGAAAGTCATACTTTTTTTAAAACGTGTTGTACACGTAGTTTTTTTGCATAGTGATCTCTCATCTACTATGCACTATGCACAAAAAAAAATCTTATCGCAAAAGGAAGTAAAAACTACGTGTACAACACGTTTTAAAAGACCCTTTTTCCATTCATTTGATTCACTGAAAATTCATGAAGACAAGTAAGACTTTCAAAACTAGTTGTACAAATTACTATTCAGCTTTTGTAATTTAAAAAATCTGTAAAGGGCTTTACTCAAAACTTTCCTCGTTGACACTGTGACAATAAATAATTTAAAAATCAAATTAAGTTAGAAGTAAAAATATATTCACGTTTCTAATAAATTAAATACATGTGCACAAAATTTAATTTTTTCACGTCGTCAATGGTAACCCGAAAAAAACATTTTTTCACGTCGTCAATGGTAACGTAAAAAAATATCCCATTTTTTAACACGTAAAAATAGCAAACTTCGCGCATTGGTAGCGATGCGCGAATGTCTCTTTTTTTGACAGTTGTAGAAAAAATAATTTTCAATAGTCAGTAATTAATTTATTGATTATTTTTCTTGTTTATAAACTATAATTAAAATTAGAAATAAAAAACATTCAATGAGGCACAATACCTTTTTCTTTAAATTACAATTGTCGAAGACGAAACTTCGAATAAAAAATTTGATAACGTAATCATTAAGTCCACTAGAAATTGTTGTAAAGAAGTTTAATCGGTGTCGCTCTAACTTTAATATTAAAGCCAGAAAAAATAAAATCGAAAATCCAAAAATTCGGGGATAATTCCAAAATGAAAATTAGATCAAGGATTTCTAGGCGTCATTTTGTTAGTCATTTAATTGCGCAACTTTCTTCCCATTTAACCAAATGTGTACCTCTTTCAATTAACGAGATCCCCACAGTGCCCCGTATATCCAGATGTACATTCCCTGGTAATAAACTAATTATTATTATTATTATGAATATTATTTGTAGGTGGTGAATGTTTTTTAGGCCACAAGTAAGTGTGCTCTCTTTGAGTAAAATTTGGTTCAAAACCGTATGAAAACCAAAAAAGATATAAGAGTCTTACACGCTTAGTTGGGACACACTGTATATCTGCTCAAAAAGGATTGTCCAATAAAGGATTCTGAACAAATTAATGATGTCACATGAAACTTCATTTGTGATCGAGCGCCGTGTAACTCTCAATTAGTTTCAAATGTTGGCTACTTTTATTAAAAAGTTCAAAGTTCACTTCGCTTTTGCTCTTGTAATAGGTAAATGTTATCTTCTCTGTCTGTCTATCTGAAGAGTATTTGTTCTCCAGGTCTTGCGAAACCGAAATAGCGACACGCCTTGAAGTTACACCATGGCAGAATGTAATCTGAAGGAAGTTAACTTTTCGAAATGCGGCTCTGATAACCGATGAATATAACGAAAAGTCGGGCTACAAGGCCTCAAACAATGCGTAAGGCTTCTTGTAGAGAGTGTAGAGCTTTGTTGGCAAGGAAATTAAACACGACGCCAACATCCTGCGTACAAAAGGGTGCCACGGTGTTGTAGTGATTAATTTTGCTTTGTCCGAGGTGCCCTAACATGTGCGAAGCTGTCGCCAGTCGGTGCCCTCTAAATTTCGGCAGCTTTTCTTAGTAAGCACCACTCTTCGGTTTCTTGTTTCCCATTTTAAATTAAGATGGCAAATTGCGACAAATTTGCAACGGTATGGCAAGTTAAATAGATCGTGCAACAAAGTTTAAGTTCTTCCGTGTAAGGCGTTTTCATTTCCGGTGCCGTAGCGCGCTATCATTTGCTCATTTCCGACCCTCGTTCTACGCTGCCGCTCTTCACCTTACAACAGGTAAATACATTAAATTCTGCCGCTCTGTTTCTCTACACACGCTGTTGTGTTACACTATTTCCTCTCAACTCCTCTACATTAGCGGAATTAAGTTTTGGAATTATCACTTATACGCGTCTCGTTAATTTCGCTAAAGTGACGGTAAGCCAAACAGCAGACGTCAGCAAATATTAGGTCAAGGGCCGTGCTCTGACGGTTCGAAGAGAGTCCCTAGAGGAAAAAGGATATATCCTAAACTGACCTTATAAGCCATCCCATTTTCAACATACGCGTTTTAATTGTTTTAAGTGCCACGCAATTCATGAGCAAATCTATCTATAGTTCAATGAATATCTAAAAAACGTGAACAACTAAAGACGAATGAACAGCAATAAACTATGCAAGTATAATACAATTTCATTACTACTCATCAGAAACAAAATTAATGTCTCTCTTGAATTTATAACTATAGGTTAATGAAGTTCTTCAAAGGCAGGCTCGTTTCAAACTAATTCCAAGTTTCTCAAGTAAATTCTGTATGTGTTTGGAGAAACTTCCTTTAAGATATTGAGAAGGTCAGGGCAACATGCTGTTGCTGCGTAACGTAATATCTGCATCTTTGATATATGTTTTCCACAAAAAAATAGTCGTATAGCTTTAAAATTCTACTGAACGCTGTATTAGTACAAAAAGTTATGAATTAAAGTTTTTGAATCCGCTAAACGGCATTGGTTTAATTACTGTGTCGTCTTGTCTTCTTTTTATGTGTTCTATCCATCTTAACCTCATTGCATGACTTTTATTATTGTTTCTCCTTTTACGAATTCCTCTATTTCTCTATTGTAGAGTCTTATATTTTCTTCATCATTTACTTTTACTAATCCATACATTTTTCTTATTATTTTTCTTTCGAAGATCCTTAGTCTTTTCTCCTCTTTCTTGGTTAGACATATGGTTTCTGCCGCGTATGCCACTACTGGCCTTATTGCCGTTTTATATATTTTAACTTTGAGCTTTCTACTAATTTTCTTATTATTCATAAACACTTTATATTTATTAAATGCTCTATGTATGTCCTGCTTGTATTCTCTGTTCTATCTCTATTCCTTTCCGGTTTTTCCCATTTATATTACATCCCAGATATTTAAAGTTTTCTACTTCTTCAAATTTTAGATTCCCTATTTGCACATTTGTGTTCTTCATCCTATTTGTCACTCTACTAACTCTCATATATTTTGATTTCTCTTGGTTAATTAAACGTATCACAGAATGGAACCCACGTGGGGACAGGAAAAGAGGAAAACCCAGAGTGAGGTGGGAGGACCAAGTGAGGGAAGATATAAGAAGAATGGGAATAAAAAACTGGAAGAAACAAGTAAAGGACAGGAAAAAATGAAAGGAAATAGTGAACGTAGCCAAAACACATGATAAACTTTGAAAGGGATAAGTGATTAGTGCTAAATGGAGTGACGCACCATGAGTAATTGAGTCTGTAGAACTCATTTAGTGAGTGGTTACAATTCTGCAAGGAATGTACAACCTTATACATACAAACGGCATTAGTATAAACCTTTTCTGATCACTTACGTAATAGATATTAACGATACAAGTTTGATTATGAGCATCTTAACGAAACGAGTTTGATTGCCAAAACGAGGCGGTGAGCCGAGTTTTGCGGCAATCAAACGAGCTTCGTTATGTGCCATAAGCAAACGTGTATTGTTGAATATTTTATCTTCATCAATAAACTCTGGTTCAATGTATTTTTTTTATATAAAAAGAGTGCGTTAATATCTATTCATTATCGCACCGAGTGCGGCAATGAAGCTCTTAACGATACTAAAAGTCCATAACAACACCGATGAAGATAATAGTATTTAACATTACTAGCTTGGTAAGAGGGTTTTTACTGGCGAACAGAAGGATATGACTGGCGAGCCGTAGGCGAGCGAGTCACCTTTTTGAGCCAGTAAAACCTGTTACCTTGCGTGTATTGTTGAATATTATTTGTTCCTCACTTGTAAATAACTAGAAATTTACCATTTATTCAAAATGTCAAACTGACAAGCAACTAAATTCATCAATGTGACACATGCTAAGGAAGACAACTCTGGCTTTGCACGCTATCATTTATCTATGAGCACGCTTGTAAAACTGACAGTTAACTTGTAAAGATTTTACAAGTTAGTAACTTGTTAAAATAAACTTTCTTGATTAATACCGTGACTTGATAAATTGATGTTTACAAGTGAGGAACAAATAAACACTTTTTCTGTCCATTTTCACAATTCAAGTTTTGAATTTGAAGAATATTAATTTTGCTTCTACTATAAATTATAAGATTGTATTCTACATTTAAAACATTAGAGATTTATTGTATAAAATGTTATACACTTCTGTACCTGTTATTTTTATGTCTTATAGAACTGCAACGAAAAGATTTCCTAATAAGAAAAGAAATAATCGCAGATACCTGCAACATCAGATATGGAATAAACCGAAAACGCCCTCATTACAATACGGCTTTAAATATTAATGCAAGATCTGAGGCTGCTATTCTCTTCCTGGTGACGAATAAGGAAGGGAGCTCTTTAAGATTCATGTTTTGCGATGATCCCGTGTTGCTTCTTTATGATGCTAAGAAATTCTTATAAAAAGGTGCTCAGGCTTGATTAATATCGAGGCACGAAGGAAAACCCGCTATGTGATGAGATTATCGCTTGCTACATTTTTAGCGTTTTTTTCGACTACAACATTTGCTTTATAAATCGTTGCGTGCCAAGACTTTTCTGACCTATAGATCTCTCGTCTTAGGTAAACAACCCTTGATTTTGTTTTGTTAAGCAAGGAAAGGAACCCTTCCTCTTCCAGAAATAAATCGACAATGGTTAACTTAGAGTGGAGTTTTCGAGCGTTCGCTCTAAATTATAGTTATCGAGTCGACAACCTTTATTTAAATGTTTTTATGCATAACACATTTATACACCGTATAACTTTCTTAAGAACAAAGATGCTCGGATAGTCGATGCAGATTTGGTCATTTTTTTGTATCACATGACGTGTGGTAAATAAAGCTGATAGATTTGGATTAATTTATTCCACTAGGCTTCCCTTAATTTAAATTAAAAAATTGCATTCCACGTGTAAGCTGTTTATAAACAACGAAGGAAATTCGTTAATTGGCCCGAATAAAAGCTTTATAATTAAAGGTGTTGCACGCGCAGAGCATTCAGCAGTTCAGCATTGTAGTGAATTCATCAAGGCAAAACCTTGAATTTTTGCCATTGTTTGAAACCTTCTATCTGATTAAAGCTGTAAAATCGCCAACATTCTTTGACGTCAACAAGATTAAATATCAATAACTCATTCAAAGGAGAATCTGTTTTTAGCTTAAATATGTTTTAAATGAGTTTCGTTTGACTATATTGGAGTAATTTCCTTTCCTTTTCTTTCAAAACACCCAACGGCATCTAAAGCTGTTTATAATCACATAAGCCGTACGCAGTTGAATAGATATCCATTTGGATAATGGTGGTAAAAATGTATTGCGCTATTTCGCAGTCATTTTGTTCTCGCTCGGAATTAATAAGTTTTATAGATGTAATTGCCATTTATATCTAATGTTTCTTAAAAGTAATGTTGTTAAAATGACAGTTTTGTCCATGCTCATATATTTCACAATTCAAATTAGCGACTGAAGTGAATATTCACATACTTACCCTTTATATTGCTAATTTATTGCAGAAATAGGGAATACATTAATTCATTTAAATGGTTAGGCAAAGCATTAATGAAGGACGGGGCAACCATATACAATAAGCACATTTAAGAATAATAGTAAAGTATAGTGAACAGTATTAGACAAAGTTGAAGTAGCATTCGTTGATTCACAATCGTTATCCTTCTACTGTTTCGCTGGCGATAGGGATCCTCATGCGGCTTATATTAAGCTCCACCACTTCAATAGTTTCAACTGTGAACTCAATTGACTGAAATATCGTAAAATATAAGTAAAATATGTGCAAAGAAAGCAGTAAAATAAAACATTGCTATTAGACATTGAGCATCTAAATCTCGAGATATGACGCAGTAGCATGTGAAGGAAAGGGTAGCTATACAAATCCATAAAAGGCTTTTCACGGAAGTTTTGGAAACAAACATTTTGAAAATATCAAAGAAAGCAGTGTTTATCCTGTATCTGTTGGGGCCAAAATTCGGGTCCAAATATGAGAATCCAAACCTTGTAATATCTGGCGAGCGAGGTTCCCATTAAACAAGTCTAGCCAATGGTAGTTGTAATAAACGTTTAACCACTCACTCACTAATCTTCTATAATGAGTTTGAGACCATCTAACTGAGACCACTTATGTGGACGATGATAAATGGGCACATTATTAATTTATTTAGATATTACTTTAATGTTTTCAATTTGCCATAACTTGTCAAAGAGTCGAAAACAGTATAAATCTATGTATTTTTTTATCAGAACAACATTTACTATCTACAAAAAAAATTTCGGTAAAAAAGTCAGTACACCCTGTATAGAAATGACGGTTAATTAAAAAATCTGTAAATGACTTTGCATGGAACTTCCCTCGAATAAGTAAAATGTTTGAAGTTGTTCACTGTGTATCTGTAGGTTCCAAAATATGCCTATTATCATCAAGAGTAAACACCTGAGCTATGTGCAAAGTATTATCTTCATTTAACTAATAATTCTTGAGTTAATGCAAAACTAGGCAGAATTTTATTTTCTACGGTGCTTTGTGGCCGAAAATCTTTCGGTTTAGAACCAGGTAGATATATAATCCGCATGAAAACGATCGTCTTCGTCTAACAAATAGTTTTTGAGTTGTACCGCCAACAGACAGGCAGACGGAATTGCGAAAACCTGTTTTTCGTCATCTAGAGACACTGAAACGTGAATAAATCTCGGAAGGTGATTTTTTCATGATTACAATTCTTACTTCGTCTTTAAGACGAAACGAAAAACACTTATAGCAATTGTACAATAATTTAATATACAAATGACATTTTGTGCAATGATAATTTTTGTCGTAAAAGAACTATAGTACTATATGATAAATATATAACATATTGATTTGGATAACTATTATGAAAGGTAACTATTACCCAGAAGCTTCATCTGTTCATAATTTTTCATAACACCTACTTGTTATTTGTCAATAGCAGAACTGTCAACCTGGCTGAAAAGTTCCGCATAACAGCCATGGCTAGGTCGTTAAGAAATAACAGAACAGTAACATTTTAACATTGGCAATACTGAAATGTATAGTTGGTGACACTGTAGGTCTATGTCATTTTCGAGGTTAGCAGGTTAGGTTTTTCGTCAGTCTGAGTCAAAACTGACGCAAAACCTAATCTACTAACATCGAATTTGACATAGACTTACAATGTTACCAACAAAACATTTCAATATTGCCAAACGTAATTTTTTCTATAGGTGACTCTGATAAGACGAGTTTTCTAACACCCGTTACTAATGCTATTTAACTTTTTCATTTAAATTGCGCTAAAATTTCAATTTTTATAGGTGATATGAAAAGTATTCAACGACATACGGTCATTATCGCATCTAACTAACTCGAATAAATTCATTAGCCTCGGCCTGACGGCCTCGGCCACAGATTCATCCTTGTTTGTTAAATGCTTACTAACGGCCTTATGTCGTTAATAACTATTTCGTAATACTATACTGTTATTGTATTTTAACTGAACTAAACAAGCACATGAAAAGTCATTTACAACAGCCGCCTGCCCTTAGGGATTATAACGACCGCCAGCCGTTACGAATCACGTCATCTTTAAATTCTCTTTAATCAATTATTCTTGAAACGTATAAATTTGCAGTACGAAAAACCTCGAACGACACATGTCCGATACGCAAATAACGAATTTGGTTGACTATAAACCTCGGTTATCGCCCCGGATTACAAAATTCAACAGCGCCCGTTATTTGCTACTTATCGGCCTTGTGCCGTTAATAATTATTTATGATGTGGGAATTAAAACATTTGTCATAATTTTATTATAAATAGGCGTTCTACAATTTAACGGTATACTTACAGCAATAAAGTTTGTGCCATCGCCATTAGATGGCACTGAAAAGTGGCAGAGCACCATGTATCAATAGACTGTACTATTGCCGTAAGTATTCATAATTACATACAAAACAGCTAAGCAAACGAAGCACTTAGTATTGTGAATAATATTAGTTCGAAAAATTAAAAATACGCCCATTTTAGATGTACCAACTGGAAAATCACCTATCTCACATCAAGACACATTAAAAATAAAACGTTTAAAAAAATCGTTAGACCCTTTGAGAAAATCGAAAAAGACTGAAATATCATAAAACTAAACACCATACTTTCGGTTATGCGATTTTCTTCAAAAGTGTGGTTTCGCATCTAGATGGTACACAAAACTTATATATGAAGTTTCAACGTCATATCTCTTTTCCTTTTTGAGATATTCTGTTCACACACAGACACACAGATGCACAGACAGACCAATGAACAAAAACATGTTTTTGGGTTCAAGGGACGCTAAAACGTGAACATCTGTTGAAAACTCAATTTATAATTTTTGGGGCGAATCCAATGCTTCCTTTATTGTAAAAGGAAGTAAAAAGAGCAAAGTTCAAATGGCATTTTTTAACGCTAAAAGTAAAATTTAGGCAAATATATCCAGTCACCACACCATAAACAAGATCCTGAAATTAACCCTTACCTTTTTTTGTTGCAAACTTAATTATTTTATTATTAGTGTGTAAGTGCTAATGATTTAATTTCTTGTAAAATATTTAAAATTAAAGAAAATTTTAGTTTTTATACCAAAAAGATTATAAAATTTTTGTTTTCATTCCAAAAAATGTTAAAATATGTATTTTATGTTATTTTAAGTTTTGACTATATTTCAAGTATTATTGCTTCTAAAAAACGTTAATTTTTTCAACAAAAATTAGTATCTGGGGGATTTTAAAGGTGATAAAAATATTTGAAATCAGATTCAGCCTACGTTAGGGTTGTTTTAGACAGTTCGAATTTTTAATCGATTATAGCAGGCTGGTATGCAAAGTTGGAAATAATCTAAATATATAGGTTATATAAGTTATATAAGTTGCCTTAGGGGCCTGCACAAGTCACCAAAACTCCAAATTAGTATCCGTAAGAATATGCAGATATTTAGGTGTCTTCATCCCCAGTGAAACAGGCTCTATATGTTTCCTAAATTGCAATTTTTTATAAAACTTGAAGTTCACTAGGTGCAAAAACAATTATAATATTTAACGATCCCTTTGATTTCCAAATATTTCAGGTACAAATTGAAACTGGAATTGTTTACGTAACATAAAATTTAGTTTTTGTATCATACATAAACGCAACATTTTTTAATAAAAATAATCCGGGAATCACAACTCTATGCCTGCAAAATAAAATAATCCACCCCTGTCTGTAACTATTTCTGTCGCAATTTGAAGTACAATGTTGGTTCACTAAAGAAATCAACGTTAATTCAAGAGCTTTAAACCAAGAGCTGATTTAACTTAATGAATTTAACCCTTAATTTGCATACAGATGTCTAATTTTAGCTCGACGCGTAAATTCAGCTTAATTGAAGCGTATTTGTCGAGCCTTAAATTCGAAGTACGTTATATAGATATTAATTGCTACTCTTAGCATATTTACTTCATAAATCAGCGTTGCTCAATTGTAGCACAGAAGCATACTTGAATTGACGATATATTAACCTGATTGAGGTTTAATCTACATTCTCTTGATATGCATATTGGAATATACTGCAATGCAGGACCATTGTTTGCTGCTTGTTCCAATAATCGGTCGATTGATTTTTGCCAAAGATTTACACAATCCCATTCGGCTGCGTTTCAAAACAAATTTTTGCAATGCTTTGCGTAGCAATCAAGACCGGCTTTACACGCAGAGTATATTAAACGTTCACAACCATTAGACGGACAAAGGACGTAATTATTTTGAACGAAACAGAAAGTTTTATAAAGAGAAATCCGCCTCCCACATTCGCAGGAAAAATTATTTCCCAACAAGAAATTCGAAACGCGTACGTTCATACTAAAATTAATTAAGTAAAAGTTCTGTACAGAAATCGATACGAGAACCTGTAGGTATGCGGCTAAATTTAATATGTGCTCTGAAATTCTAATACAAGTGCGTATGTAAATGTATAATTCACCCAACTTGCTTTGATAATAATTTAGGAAACCTGAAACAAGGAACCACCACGAGCTACAAAAGCTGAAGCTGTACATTGATATTCTGAACATAATATTTGTCTGAAATTTAATCGTTATATATATTAATATTATCTTGTTATCGATACCAACAAAAGACACTAAAGTAGATAATAATTACATAAATAGATTAAATTATCTTTTCAGAAAATTCTTCACATAAAATTAAATAATATTGTGGCCTTCGATTTTAATGTAATAAAAAATAAATTAGTTAATCAGGAGTTTCATTATAATATTATAAACCAAAAGATTTCAGTTAATGCAAAAAAAAGCAGTTGAAAATGCTAGCCGAACTCCTAGATGGCATTACAAGTTTTATTTAAAATTAAATGTATCACCTGTGTCCATGCTTATTAAGAAGTAGGAGGTTGGTCTACTTTTTCATCTATTATCTACATTTGAAATCAAAATTTAAAATACCCAGATAACGCTAATTGTTCAAATTGTTCTATAACACTGTTTATTCTAATGATAGTTACTTGTACAGAGACATAATAAATGATTAAAACGACCTCACTAGTGACATTTGCAGGTTTAGTAATATTTTAACGTTCCATGCAAGCAGCTATTTGACATTTCGAGCATTCACATTTGTGGTGTAGTTTTGAATTCGCACGTTGTGAATATTTAATATTTGGTATGCTACTACTACTGTCAGATTGAGTTTTTTACACGTGGTTGTCAACAGTGTTAAATAGGTTGCCTATAGTACATAGGCATGTGATCTATAATCTTTTTCGATGTCTCTGTATTAGAAGAATAACAAGGGAAACCGACTTACCGATGAGTTTTATCATAAGCAAATGTTGGTCACCCATTTAATCATAAATTACAAACAATATGAGTATAACTATCATACTCAACTAATACTTTAAGTTCTAATTTTCCAGTTCTTACCCCTCAATTTTGTAAGGAGTGAAGTTCAAAACTAAAAAGTTAGATAAATGTTAGGATCAATACGTTTAAATCATGGCTCGTTGTTGGTAACGTTTTTAATTTGAATTAACTTACAGTTGTTGTTTTAGTTCTCCCAGAAGCCAATTATTGAATTTTTTATGCTAACCTTCACCCCCGACCCTTCCCAGTACACTGATCAGCTAACAGTTCATTTTCTCTTACGTTGGGCAGCGTCATTAGGCGCCATCCAATTGTTCGATTAGTGTTCATTAGTGGATTTTCTACGTGAGTGTCGTCGAGTGGAGTATTTGCTAAGCAACATAAACGAACCTGTGACCACTACTAGAGTCCGACAAAAGAAAAATTGTAGCTAATACAATTTTATTTTCAATCGCAATGA